>VZTZ01000074.1:213689-386566 GCA_013400955.1 Drymodes brunneopygia
TGAATAGTAATAATAATAATAATAATAATAATAATAATAATAATAGCAGCTGTGATTTTTTTTTAGCTCACTATTGACTTTGGGGAGCTTTCCTGAGCGTGACAGGAGGGCAGACTACTGATTCAAAATAACGGAATTAATAACTGCAGCCCCCAAATTGGCAGGGTTTCTGAGCCAGACTTTTGAAGGCCTGCATTTTGAAATGCTGTCTTCTGGATAGCTGCAGCATAATTTCATCTTCCCTAAACTCATAACCAAGCTGCTCAGCTTCACGGAAACTGACCACTGGCAAGGCAGGGGCAGCTGGCAAAGGCAGAGGCAGGAACACTGTTCACATGCTCTCCTCCCCAGATAGCCTAAATCTGGACAATCAGGGGCCAGGCAATGTGTAAGTAGCACCACCTTGTCCTCTTTAACTTCAGAAAAGGTGTCATGTTGGCACGGTTGCCAGACCTGGCCTGATCTATTGAGGAAGAGCCCCTCAAACTAGGCATCAGCACTTTAAAGATGCAAAGGCTTCTTGGTCCTGCCCACAGTAACAGCGCAGCAGTGGCAGGACAGGAGCTCCTGGCAGTTCAGATTCCAGCACAGAGGTTTAAAAACCTTCCAGCTAGGGAAGGGGCAAGGATTTTGATACGGAGAGATTGGTTCTCTGAAATGTTCCGTACCTTCCGTTTTAGGAGGGATTTTCTTTTGCTGATGGACGGAATTGCCTCCACCCTTTGTTTCTGCTACATAAAGGAAACATTTTGGAGTAAGAGAGATACAGACTCAGAATCCCGGGTATCCCAGGAGCACTGAGACTGTCATCTAAACTCATGTGGTCACATCTAGACACACCATGAGTTTCAGAGAGGAGCAGTGATGGAACATTCAGGATTTGATGCACTGACTTCAGCTCAAGCTGGTTTACAGAAACAGTTCTATTTTCAAAGAGGTAGAAAAACACTATCATTTTCCCAACTCATGTTGGAGCTCAGCAGTAAAACCCACTTCTGAATCTAGAAAATAGGACTTGCAAAAACATCAGACCCTCACCTGATATGTTCAACATAGAAATGAATAAGTGCAGTAATTTAATACTTCAATAAATTATTAAGAAATACTTCAGTATTCCATCTCTAGCTTCTGTACCACGTGCAGACTAGGATTATGCTTTGCACACTCTTCAGGATGGTCTGGTTTTGCATCCTGTATTTTAGCTGCACCTGCCACACAGTTTAATCCAGATTTGCATGGGCTGTTACAGTCAAAATCACAGTTACTGACCTGTCATCCAGAAGTTTCCAATTTACAACCTCCAAGTGTGTTTCAGCAATGGTAAGTGGATAATCTCTAGTGTATACATGGGAAACAGAGCAACAATAGGATAAACAGCTTGTCCTTTGCTGGCAGAGTCAGCAGCAGATAGTAAACACTCTGCATTGTGTAGAATTTGGCTTTCCAAACTCTTGAAAGACAAATTCTGTTCTCTGTTACATCCCTGCTTTCTTTCCCAGAGGACCTGGGTTAACATCTGTCTAACAGATACATTTTAACTCAAGATATGAGTCCACAGGGTCCAGATTTTTGGTTCCCATTCCAAGAGGATAGCCAGGGTCTATGAGACAACATTGCCATTGCCAGATATTCTTTATAATATGGGATTTTTCTGCATTATGCAATCTGATCCTCTGTCCTGTAAGAAAAGCTCAGGGACACAACTGTGTATTGCCACGGCTATCAAGTGCTTTTCCAAATGCCTGGCATTGAGCAGCTGGCTGCTCTACAATTGCAAATGCATGGCATATATGCAGCAGCCCCAGTGCTTGGATGCTTCAGCCTGCTGTGCTTGAGCCATGTGTGTGAACAGAGCAACTCCCCATTGCAGGCACAGCAACCTGACACAGAACAGCAGGAGTGATTTATTTCCTTGAGATGTGGCTCTCCAAAATGCTTACAATTGTTTCAGTTTGATACCAGTAACAATCCTTACAATTGTTTTTTTTTTGATACCAATAACCTTCAGAGCAGAATTTGATCTTGTGGTCTTACAGTAGGAGTAGATCTCTAGATGTCAAGCAATTACTTTCAAATGTGGCTGTTGGGGTTTGTTAACAGTAAAGCCTTGCCTGCTTTGTCCTTGTCTGTAAAGAACAGTCTTGTACTGCTGAGATGGATATTTTGGTTTTGTTCTATGAAGTTGTTTTGCTTTGCTATTTCAAATGTTTTTGACCATGTAGTACTTGTTGCTGCAATGTCTGCAGTCCATACATGGGTAGGTTGGCTAGTAGCAAGCTGGTTGGAAGCAGTCTTAAATGTAAAGGGACATAATCATGGAATAAGTCAAGAAAAGTGTTGATTCACTCCTGTGTGCTGCCAGATTAACTCTGTCACCTCCCAGCCAAACCCCTTTTCCTGGGGCACATTTGTTATACAGATTTATTAGCAGCTTCCTTTTACTGTCACCCCTAAAAATGCTGCAAGTTTAATTTCCAAGCTCCCCACAGGGAAGAGTCACATCCAGAGCCAGTATAAACAATGCATTATAAAGACCTTACATGGCAAAAGTTTTCAAAATCAATGCTGTCCCTAAAGGGAGGGAAGCAAATCAATGGAATCATCTTCCAGCTGGTATTCTGTTGAGAATAACACAGAAGACAGCACAGCTATGCACATTATACTTCACATTTTCTACAGCAGGTGCTGCTACACTGTGGCCTGTTTGAAGCACTGTCTAACCTGCAGCACCAAGCACCACCAAGCCACAAATGTGGGCTTGAACATGGAGTTTAAGCCATCCCCAGCAGAGCAGCTTGTGATATGTCAGTGTAAGTTCTCAGAATCAGCCTAACATTACACCGAAAGCACCACATCTACACAGGACCTGGTGAAATTTCGCACAATACCTGAAATACCGACAGGGTTGCCGCAAAACAGGCAGCGCCACTGCTGTTCTCCCACATCTTTTAGTGGAGAAGCCATGTAGGAGGAGGCTGTCTAAGTTGTTCTTATGGCTGATTTATTTGCAAATGCAGGTGGATGCTAGAGAAGGTGTCAGTTTAACTCTTCCCTGACTGATCTTTTCTCAGGAAAAATGCAAACCTTTGCAGTCAGTAACTGCTGCATGGACATGTTTCTTTCCTCACTCCTTCAGGTACACAAAGTTTGGCCTTCCCCAGCCTCTGCTTTCATGCAGTACCTTGATGAAAAGAGACAGTCATCCACACTGTCCTAGCAAAGCACATCTCTGTGCAGCCCAAGTGACCAAAGGAAATAGCAAGGATACTCCTTTCCCTCTCTTAGCAATTTACAGTGAAGCACCTCTGCTTCTGCATTCCTGAGGGGCAGCTGAGATTCCAGCATTCCTAAGGAAGTACAGTTCTGCACAGGATTCCCCATGAAGGGCAGTCAGTGTCCCAGCACACAGGTTTGAACTTTAGGCAGATTGGCACAAGTACTTGGCTTGGTACATGAATGGTAGTCAGCAGAATAAATCTGTCAAATTAAACCTGAAGCCCTTTCATGGAATCAGTCCAGATCTACAGTTTTGTAATTACTGATGCAGTTTTGCCCCCCATGGCTAAACATGTAAATGCTGGAGTAAATGATACCTATAGTCTTGACAAATCAGTGCTGAGTGAGAGGTTAGAAGATGTTGTTGGCATACTATTAAAGAGAGACAAATAAGGAAAAGAGGTAATTAAGAGTGAGCAAATGATAACAGCTAATGCATGTCCTGACTTCAGAGGTTTGCTCTTATTCCAGGTTCTTAAACACTGAGCTCCTCAGCTAATGAGGTATAGAGTTGCTTGATGCCAGATGTCATTGTTTCAGAAAGAGGAGAAAAGAATACACTTAACATTGATAAGAGCACAAGAAGTAATTGTTACACTTACCACAAGTCATGGAAAGCCACATTGTTTTCAAAAGCCCAAGAAATACAGAAACAGCATCACGGGTATTTGCAGAGTTTTTGATCCAGAGCAAATAAGAACCTGCAAGTAAAAGCAAAGAGTTGTTCTGCAGATACTACTATGGACAGGAAAGGGAAACAGCACAGGCACAAGGTTAAAAGTATTCCAAAATCCTTTCCCAGCTGTCTCCATGGGGCACTTACCTGCATGTTTCAGGGCCTCTGCTGGCCTGATATTACAGAGTCCACAAAGTGTACATTTAGAGAAGCATACAGGTTCTTTGCCCAAACTTTGCCAAGGCAAAGGCTTGATCTGAGTCCATGACTAGAATCAATTTCTTCAGCACCATCATTTTGTACTATACATCTTTTCTAGACAGTCTGTGAAGTACATGCACTCCATCTCAAACTGGCAAGTCTCACAATTATACTCTAGGTGATGTTCACATTACAGAAGCCTTGGGCATGACTGGAAGCCTATTTTGGAACTGTAATTGGGATTTGCCTGTTGACTTAACTTTTTTTTCCTTTTTTGCCATTAGTACAGAGATGCAAAATCCAATACAGGACTGCAGAATTTCCCAGTTCTGTAAAGACCTGGCCTCATTGCCAAAGAGCTGATGGGTGGCTTGTAAAATGGAGTACAGTCCCACAATCACTTTGGAGGCTGCTGGGACAGCTGAAGACAGAGTTTTCTTTCAGCTTTTACCTGTACCTGTGCTGAAGGTAGACCTTGTGTGGCAAAAAATAAAAATGTGAGCATTCAGTCAGTCAATTTAACTTAAGCCCAAGTCACCTGCCATTGAGTCATTTATCTTTGGGATCCAAATTATACTTCTGCACAATGTGAGGGTGAAATAGCTGAGGTCAGCATCGTAACAAGTCACACAGCATTGCACTCAGTTACCTAATGTAGTCACACCTCACTATTGCTTTAATTTAAGACATGGTTACTGCAAAACAGGAATCAGCACTTGTTTCAGAGTTCAGTACAGGAGATACTCAACCTTGACCCATATTGAACATGAGATGGGTTTTGTTCATTTAGTTGGACAATGATTTAGGATTGTCATCATATTAAGTGCTTCTCCTGTGCTCAGCACAGAGATTAATACTGTTCCCCCAGCATTTTACAGTGGAGGAATATGTAGTTGTGGTATATACACACTCATGGTAGTTCCATCTTGTAGGTGAGCACCTATGAAACAAAGGAGTTGAGTGCCATGCCCAAGGACATGTCAGAAATCTGTGACACAAGAGGAGTAAACCCCAGTTTCCTAAAATCTGAGCCCTAAAAACTGTCAATTGCCCAGGACTTTGCTCTGTGATTGGGGCCTGTAAGTGCTTCTACAAAGTAAATACATTTTTCTTATTATTAAATTTAGAAGAAGACCTAAAGGTGATTTGATTAGATCAAATAAGTACCTTTAGCCCAAGAACACACGGGTTTTTAAAGGACTTATTAATCTAATGGAAAAAGACATATTATAAGAGCCAATAGCTAGAATTTAAAGCCAGAAAATTCAAATTAGAAACAAGGTGCAGAATTGAGGGTTTTCTAACTGTAAGGATGATTAAATACTGGAAGGACTATCCAGGAATTATTTGCCTTTTGAATTCCTCACATTAAGAGTAGATGTCTTTCTGGAAGATCCAATTTTGTCAAACACAAGTTACTGGGCTCAATACAAGGGTAACTGGATGAAATGTCTGGTTTTTGCTAAGCAGGAGGTCGGATTAGATCATCTTATCATCCTTTACAATCTTAAATTCTATGAATCTATGAATAGTAATGACCATCATTGTACGTTACAGCTTGTAAAACAGCAAAGAGCACGCTGCAACATAGCTGGGAGACAGAATAAAGAAGCACGTTATAAAAAAAGCACTTTGCTCTGGAACTAAACCTGTGACTGGTAATTATTTAAACTTCATCCATGTGTTTCCAGATTTTCCCCTCAAACAATATTTTAATTAGATTTCAATTGTAGGGAAAAAATAATAATCTGATAATCAAATAGGCCCTACTGCACTCAGAACAGCAACATCAACATTCCTGCATAATGTTTAAAAGCCCAATTGATACAGAAAGAGCTGCCGATTTGCAGGAATTATAGGAAATCTGTAAAGGAGGGCTTTTCCATAAAAGGTTTTATAGGCCTGAGCCTGGGATTCCTCTATTGTATTTGAGTAGCTATAAAAACTTTTGTACTAGATCATAACATTCTGTAGTTGTGAATGCAACAGATTTTACAGAAAATCTGTTTTAGCAATGTCTCAGGGAGTTTTTCAAATAAAGACATTGGCACTGGTCTGTGCTTCTTTACCCATAAAGAAAAATTCTTTTACTGCCATGCTACAGCCTTCACTCTAAACTTCCACATCAGTTTAAAGACCCACTCAGAAATCAGGACTTGTGTCTCCTCCCTTGGGGTTGTGAATGTGATACTTGTTTGCCAGATATGGGTCTGAAAAAAACCCATGGAGAGGAATCTGAGGCCTCCAGTTTGCACATTTGCCTAACATTCATCTCCACACCATAACGTCTGAGCATCTCACAGTCTCTAACAGATTTATCTTCCCACCACTTCCGAGATAACTTGAAGTGTAATTCCCACATTACAGTTAGGAAACTGAGATGTGGGGCACCTAACGCGATTTTCCTAACATCAAACATTTGTAGCAAAGGAGGGGCTGAACAAAGGTCTTGCAATTCTGAAGAGATGTGCCTCATATTCCAGATTGTCTTCCCCCTTCTGCATTTGGCTGGAATGAAAATGATTGAAAGAAAAGCAACAAAAAAAAATCAAGTTAGACATGCAAATTTTCCCTATAAAGTGCAGCTTTTTTGATGGGGGGAAGGTAAGAGAGATGGTATGCTTCACAAACTTCTGAAAATTTCTACTGATATCTTTCTTAAGAATTTCAGTCGTTGATTGTGCGTGTGAATTTTGGAAGGAAACACATACACACAGAAACACGCACACAGAAGTCCTTCTTTTGGAACAAGAGCTAAAACTATAAAAGCAACAAAATGTGGAAAGCAGGCCTGCAGCAGTGTAGGTTGATATTCTGTCTTTAAATCATTCTGGCACTTGTTTTTTTCCCCTCAAGGTAGAAGTGGTAAGCATCAAGGCACAACTGCAGTAGCCCTAAATCAGAACATGCCTCTGTTCCTGGGTTTACAAAGCAGACTCTTTGCATTCCCAAACAGAGGTCTCAGTGGTTCTCTACACTGCTACAAAGACAGTTTCTGCACAGCTGTTCCCTATGTACAAGCCAGCTTGCTTTCTTTCTCACCATGCATATTTTAGTACCAGTGACACATTCTAACATGGCCATGGCTGCCTTTTCTGGCCACAGGCAGGTGGCCCCTAAACATCCAGTGTTTGAATGATCCAAATCTATCCTGCTACTTATTCTGTAGAAATCAAAGCAGTATAATCCTCCTGATATTGTGATATAAACTAAACTTTGTGAATTCTTTTCTATTTTAAGATACCTTTTTCTTATTCTTTCTTTTTCCTCTGCAGGTGTATCCTCACCCTCTGCATCCTCCATCCAATTACTCGTTTTTCTTTCTCTTTTCTCACCTCCATCCAATTACTTGTCTTTCTCTTTTCTCACCTGCCCTATTGAGCTCTTTAGTCCAAAGATGAGGTGACACTGCTGTCTTTCCTCAAACCCCCATGATCTTTCTGACAGTCTCCCTGATTCTACCAAGGGGAATTCTCTCTCCTTTTTTCTCTCTCCTCCCCAATCTTCCATTTCTCCCCTCCTCTCTGTTCCCACATCTGAAACACTCCCTTAAAGGAAGAGTCTCTGTCTCTTCTGTCATTTTGATCTTCTCGGTGCTACCAATCAGGCTATTCCAAAATGACAAGAAAATATCTCTGGCCTGTTAATCCCAGTTAGTGTTACAGCAAAAGCAGGCAGCTGCAGCAAACACTGAAAAATCAAAAAGAGATCGAGGAGCACCCTACTTCCAAGCTAAAGGATGGTGAATCATAGTATGTGCAGCTACAACATATTGCAATGACATTCCATGTTAATATTCCAAGGAGAACACTGAAAAATGATCAGGTCACCTCTGGAGCACACCTTGCAATGTGGGCTAAGAAAGGAGCCCACAAAGAGGCGCTTCCCAGAAGATGTGTCCTCTGAAAGAGATGCTGGACATTATTCCAGCTGGAGGAGATGCACTGCACATGTCTGTAATGCGATTCCATACATCTCCCAAGGTTAATTCTTTCATGGGCTGTGGGTGGCTGTGATATTTTTCCAGAAGACAGGCATCTGCCACAGCTCCTGGAATTACGGCCAAGGTAGCTCATGATTCATGCATGCCCATAGGCTTCATGTTGCAAGTGCTTGGCAGGACAGAAGTGGCAAGTGTAGCAAAAAGGGCAATGAGAACTGTGATGGATCAGGCCCTCCCCATGTCCTGGGCAAGGGGGACATAAAAGAGAAATGGAAGATGAAGCCAAATACAGGTTATCAACACAGACGAGTGAATGTATTCTGTGTTTAACCACCCCTGCTGCATTTCCTGCCCCCTAAACACATTCCATCTTTTGCTGGGTGTCACCCCATTGCTGAAAGCAAAGCACCCAAGTGATATTCACTGAAAAACAAGCCCAGGCCAATCACATCTTCCCTCTCCAGTGCTCCTGCCACCCACAACCAGCCTTGGCATGGTCTATGCATCAAACTGATGGGAGAGGCTGTGTGCTGGACACAGGCAAAATTAAGTAATGATGCTGGCAATGAAAGGAAAGGTCATGGACGTGGGAAAATTTGAAACAAAAAAATAAGCATTCAGATGAGAATATATTTACTACTTTTCTTTAGACAGTTAATTATTTTCTTTCTTGATGTCTCCTACCTTGCCAAAAAGTCTCTGGCCAGATTCATAGTTTAGTGAAAGCTGTAGGGTTTTCTGTTCTGGTAAAAATCTTTTTTTCAGAATCCAGACTGTTTTCCTGTGCTATGTGCCAGATCATTCCTGCAATAGGGCAGCAAAATCCTGTCCTGCCTGGGGTTCAGGGAAGCAGAGTGGAATTTTCAGTGTGATTGACATATTTTTGCCTTCAAACCAGCCTGAGCTCCCTCTGGCTTGTAGTGCAATAGAGGGGAGAAAGGCAGGATTTGAAAAAGAGAAAGAATCTCAATTTCCATTCCTTCCTTGATTCTTTAGAGAAGGAACCGGAAGAAACACTCCAGATATGTGCAGAATAAGATTAGGCTCTGGAAGTGCTCTTTTAGGAAGAACAGGTGTAGCAGTTCTGCTGTGATATTTTCTCTACACTAGGCTGTGAGAGATAATAGGTCTAATGGTTAAGCTAGGAATATCAGGAGACTTTATTTCTAGCCCTAATTATATCAGAAATGATCTGTCTTTCCCTAGGCAAATCCCTTGGTTACATAGTGCCACAATTTTCCAGGCAGTAAAATGTTTAGGCACCTCCAAAGCACCAAGATGCACAGATTAAAAACATTACTGTCATCACATGCATGGTTCACAAATGGAAGTTCATGTGTGTGAAACTTCTGATCAAAGTTGATGGCCAAAGTTTGCAAAGCTTTATTATATCCTGAATTGCCTCTTTATTAGTTCAACCACAATATCTGGGAACACTCTATTTTATAAGCCCCGTGATACTTTCTGTTGGTATTGGCTCACAGTTTCTCAAGTCTATCTAAGTTTGTAAGTATGTTTATCGCAAAATGAAAATCAATAAGTAGGGCTTTTTTCAAAAAATGGCAGTATTATATGCTTAGCTAGAAGGGCAGGAATCCTGTGCATCTGAACTGCTTTTAAAACTACCTGACAATGAGGTCTCATCTTTGGCACAGAAATTGAGCTGTTCCACAGGTACCTTGTTTGGGCTACACACAGCATGAATCTGTTCCCCTAATCAACCCTCACCCCAGGTCTGTTTGCTGACTGTGGCTACCCCCATAGTGTTGCAAAAAAAAGAGGTATCCAGATATCAACATGATTCAAGGGCCTGGGAGACTGCAAGAGAGAAAAAGGGTATTTTCCGAATCAGTTCCCCATGAAATCACTGGAACTAGCGTTGTCCTGGGGGATAATAGAATGGATCATTAGGTGCCTTAAAAAGTTCACATTGGATTTTGAAGCCACCCTGCAAGATGAAAAATCAGTAGTTTAGGCAAATAAATAAAAGTCAGTGAATCCTCTTTAAACTATGAACACAGGGGCAAGAGGGTTGTAAGAAGAAAGAGATTCCAGTCTTCACAAATGATATGTTTTAAAACTCCCCCCTTCCATCTCAAATCCCTTTTTCTGTTCCCTGGTGATTTAATCACATGAGGTACCGTAAATCAAATTGCTTCCTTTTTTCCTCAAGTATGAATTAGCTCTTAATTAGGCTATTGGGCAAAAATGAAATGTATCCTATTAATAACTTGGGATATCCTTTGTGCTAATGTAAAGGTTAAAACCTATCTTTGCAATGTTTCTGGAGTGGGATTTTGCTCTTGCAGACAGATGATTTACCTATTGCTGAATTCATTGGAATTCATTCTGATTTACATACACATAAAAGAGTAATTTGGCCCATGGTATTTAATTTTTCTGTTTCAAGCTTTTGTTCAGATAAGAGAAGAAGATATATGGGATTGAATGCCAAGGTGAGCAATTATTTGGGCTCAATTATTTTCATTCTGTGCTTCCCATGCGAACATCAGCATGTATAATCTAACATCCATATCCAGGTGAGTCTCAAACCTGACAAAAGGGTGCAGTCTACATATGGAGATAACTGGGCATTGTCCTGAGATACTGCTCCATCTGATAAACAGGCATTGCTCAGCCATGTCATGAATTAATGTCACCATGCCAGCACTTGATGATGTGGTGACACTACACTGTGCTGTGATGGCATCTCCTTACGAGGAGGACCTTCCTTGCTCATTCAGTTAGGTTACCAGTCAGAGGAGCAGAGCCTGCTGCAGCTCCCAACTGACACCAGACTGTTGGCTGCCTCAGCTGTGCAGGGTCTTGGATGAAACCCCTGGAATATGCCTAAGGCAGATGTGGACTGATGGGAGCTGACTGGGTCTGACAAAGCCAGCATCTGAGTGGAACTTGAACCAAGCTGGCCTGTGATAATGGGAATTTATATCTTCATTTAACAGCTGAGGAAATAAATGCTGAGAGTTACCGTCAACATCTGGAAATACAAGCTAAGAATACTGGTGCCTTTAGACAATGCTGACTAATATTTACTACCGAGCTTATTCTTTACTAGGAGATATTTACCAAGATTCATACAAGTCTCAGTTATGAAAACTTCTTCCCAGTCAGAATTTTGCATAGGATGACTGAAGATGTCTAAGGGAAAGGTGTAAGCAGATTTCTTTAACAACACAGATTTGGATTGCTTAGTCTTCTATATCCTGTTTCAAATCAATCTCTGCAGTTTAGGAGAGCTCTTTGCAATGAAAAGTAAAGCCCTATCTGAGACACTCTACTACTGCAAACTCCCAACAGAGCAAAGCACACCTATCATTTATGCTCAGAAATAGGTCCTTTTCTGCTGCTGGCTGTTTTTCATGTGAGCAGTATAAAGCAAAATGGAAATGATTCCTGCACTAGCTAGTGTGACTCGGCTTATAACATCAAACAGGAACTCAGAGAACAAAACATTGGTTTCATGCTAGTTACAGTAAACAACATTAGGCTGCCTGAGAGCTGTAGTCAGGTCCCAGGCAAAATAGGGTCTTTGCTAAACAACATCAACAGAGTAACTAAAATGTGAATAACTAAATCATACACTGTGCAAGCTGAACTACCAAATGAAAGTAAAGCGCTGAATTATTTGAATGCTCTTCAAACCTAATTTAAATTTCACCCACTACTGAGACCTTCATTTACTGGCATCATAACTAATAATGGGAATGCTGCTGAAACGTCAGTATTAGCAAGAAGCCCATTAAGAGAATGAGAAAAAAAAGGAGACATCATACAAGAAAATCAGCCATTTACAACATGGCATATAAGCTCCTTGCATAGAAATACAAAATAGCTGGAAATAAAACCCAGGCAGTAAACTGTCCTTTTTCCAATACATTCAGCAATCACATCCATCCAGAGCTTCACACAGGAAGCCCTGAATATAAATATTCTACAGCAGATGCTGCACTGGCATTAAAGTTCCCTGTTGGGGGACTGGACGATTCAAAGGGTAGTAGAAAATCTGTACGCCTTTAAGATACTGGTCTGAAACCAGACCAGTTTCATACCATATTTTAGTATGAAAGTCAATTCCATCTGAGAGGATTTTTTAGCCAGCTGGAAATGAACTGGAGGTCTGCTACGTCCCAGTCTCATCTGACAGCTCTACAGAGCCACTGATATATCAGAGACACTGATATGTTTCGAAATCCTACCCAGGTTTGTGGCTTGTATAAGCATGGAGCTGGTTAGGAGGCAGACATTCTCGTTCAATGCTGTGCATGCACACTCTTACTCCAAATTAAAGGTTATGGAGACTAAATAAACCCCTGCATGTTGGAGTTGTGTGCACATTCCTATCCTCTGCCCCCAGCTGCAAGATAAAATATGCCAGCAGAAGCCACCAAGAAGAGAAAAGGTGGTGCCATGGACCCAAGTGGCACATGGGTGTTTGCACATACCCTCTTAGCCAGGGCAAATTGCCCCTTTTGCTCTCAATGTCCAAGTTTTCTCAATCATTTGAACCAAAGTGACTATGAAAGGTTGCACACGAGGCTAAGATTAGGCTTCACAACATCATGGCTGAACAGTTATAGAAATATGTTTTCTTCTTTCCTTGAGCTGTTCTAGTTCCTGCCAACAAGAATCCCCAGACCCAGAGAGTGCTGGAACACTCTAAACACTGCCAGCTGTGTGACCTCAGGATTTTCAAGGATTCCATTTCACCTTTCCCCATTTTACCCCTCATCAACCATTTTCTAGCCTATTCCTCTCACATATTTTGGGCTTTTTTGAAGAAACCATCTGGCAGGTTCTTTGAAGGTAGCAGTATTTTTGATATAAGTATCAGAAAACCCACTGTTCCTTCCATGCAGCCTTGCTCATAGTCACTGGGAAGCTGGGAAACTGTGCTGAGGGTCTTGGCAAGTGACCTACCCCTGTAGGAACCTGGTGGCCACAAGAACGACCTCCTCATTGCTCAGCTCTATTCAACACACAGGACTTTCTCATGCAGTTTGAGCAGCCAAAGAGTCCTACCTTTGGAAAGGGATTTTTATCGGCAGCTTTCAAATGTCTAAACAGATAGAAATGTCATCCACATTCGTTTTATCAGCTCTCTTAGTGACCTCACCATAGGGAGCAATTAGGTTAGTTTGGTCTGGGCTGTTTTATGTACAGTTATCTTGATCCTCTTTATTTATAAATCTTGCTATTTTAGCCTACTCCATCAAGCTGTCTTTTATAATAGGCTCCACAGGGCTCAGCTCTTCTCTCACAGGAAGGTAAGTCAGGAGTATTGTTTGTATTCAGTGAATGCTGCCACCCTGGTTTGAAACCATGGTCCTATTGATTAGTCAGTCCTCATAATTTTGTCAAATATTGAAACTAAAAGTGTGATTCTTACATGGTTGGTAAGTTTTGGCATTGGTGTTTTTTCTTTTGTTTTGTTTTGTTTTGTTTTGTTTTGTTTTGTTTTGTTTTGTTTTTAAGCTGAGTTGACAAGAGATATCTTCTAACACGAAAAAGTTGCAAGCAACAACACTTTACACTCACACTGGCTGGTCTGCTGCTCCTCATCTACTGTGTCCCTAAAATATGCCACATTTCACACAATGTGCTTATTAGCACTGTTAGGAGCCATTAGAAAGAACTAGCAGAAGTCTTGTTAAAAGGCCTGATGATATAAAAAATTCTGGTGTCACTCAAGAAATGGAAATACTCTGTTCTAGATGGCACAAAAAGACTGGGCTTATGCCCATCACTGACACTGCAGGAAGGAAGAATTTGGTGTCAGCATCCAGCAAGTTGGGAGCTCCCTTACCCCACTGGAATGCAAATTATTTGAACCTGGTAATTTATTAGGTCCACATTTTTTAAACACAGTCAGCATGAACCTGATTTCTCAGCTTGTAAACTCATCAGGGCAACGACAGCCTGCAGAGCTGAGTTCAGGGCATCCTGATCCCAGCTGGTGTTACTGAACAACAACAGTGAAAAGCCAGTGACACCTTCATCCACTGTGCATGTTTGTAGCTTATTCATTTAGTCAGCATCACCATCCTCCTTAAGACAACTTTACTCAGTTTCTGCCTCTCAGACACTGATCTTTCTTGCACCAATAAACTTCCCACTGATTCCCTCCAAAGGGGCTGTGACATCTTTCTGCATATTCTCAGTTACAGGGTTTTTATCGATTAACTGTACTTGCACAATTCTAGATTTCTGAATGGCTGACAAGAGCAGGCTACAGCTGTGTGAGCAGCAATGCTGGAGATGAGTGAAGAGATTTGCTTAAAGCTGGGCAGGGATGCTCATTCTGAAAAGGACCCAAAGAAAGCATTGTCTCTGGATGTGGCTTGGCAGGCTGAGGTTAAGGTGCAAAGCTCATGTTGGGGTTCTCTCCAGGGTATGAGGACATCTTATTCCAGAGCTCTGTGAAACTGTACATAGCCCACAGACAGCAGTTGGCCTCTCTCTGCAAATTAGCTCAGACCAATCAGTTTCCTTCTCTCCTACTTCCCTGACAAAACTTCACTCAAACAGTAATTAACAGGTCTCATTACTGCTCACTCTCTCTTGAACTGTTGGAAAATTATCTGTTCTTTGGCAATTATTATATTCATTTGTCAAGGGCTTCCTACAGGAACATGGCCTGCATGGAGGCAGCCCTCTGGGAGCTGGATATGGATAAGGCTTGGCAGGAAGCAGGGAGACCTTTAGTGCTTGCATCCTGGGATTTGAAAGTCTGAAGAAAACAAATGTGTGCATGGAGGAATGACATGAGAAAGATCTTAGCTGGAGTGCCACTTTCGTGTCTCTTTTCTGGGCCACCTCTCATCAGAGTTAAAAACTGCTACGGTGATGGATAAATATCCGTTGACTTTGGGAGCCAAACCTCTCCAGTTTTCCTGCCTTCATAGGGGAATACTGGCAGGAGAAAATCTGCTTTAAACCTGTCAGGTGAGTGCTCAGAACACATCCACAGGCAGGCAGAGATCTCTGTGTTCAGAACACTTGATGAATTGTGAAGGAAAGTTTGACGTGCCAAAACCCTCACAGTCGTCTGGTAGATGTTAGATACAAAAACTTACATCTCTTTACCACTTCACTGACATGGATCTCAAGAGGTTTGCTTTACACACCAACAGTGGTGGTGATTTTTGTTGTATTTTTTGAGGTATCTAGAGATTCTGTTAAGGAAAAATAGAATGTCCTTGTCTTCAGGGTTCCCATGCAGTCATGGGAACTGGTTTAGTTTCATAACCCAAGAAGACAGACCTGAAGAAATGGGGATTTGTCATTTTTAGCCCAAGCTGGTGAAATTCAGAGCTCTATTATTTGAATAGCTAGGCTTTCTGATATTACTTGATTTAGCTTCTTGATATACACCTAGGAAATGTAAATAATATTGTGCAATCTTCACTGCTATAAAAACTCAAGGAAGTTCCCATTGTAAAGTCACTGACATTACTGAGTCTTGGAAAGTAAAACCAGAAGAGAACTTGGGAGATCATCAGGCATATTCCCTCACCCCAAAGCAGGAATAGCCATGTCTAAGCCTAATCCTCTCCAGTCACTAGCTCTAATTGAGACTTTTTTAATGATGGCTTGGACATAGCAGTTTTGAACAGCAGTTTTCTTACGTAAAAGAAGCCAGTATTTATAATCACCTGACAACTATGACATACGTCTGCTGTATGTCATACATCTCTACATACATTATGACAGAACATCTGCTGTAAATGTTCTTAATAGGATCCACACTGCTCAACTACCAATGTTCTGATCTAACCTTAGACTATTATTCCTATACTGATTTATTAGAGTTTCTTTCCTTAGCAAATTTGCTCTTCTTTTATTTTCCTTGGCATTGAAGGAGTGTTAGTCTGTTACTTCTGTGTGCATTCCTGGCACTGGGAAGGAGACTGTTCTTCTTTCTTATGAGAACCAACCTGAATATGCTTCAATGCCTGCCCCAATGCTCTGTCCACAGACTGACTGCTTTAACTAAATCTCGAGTAGTAACTTGAAGCAAAAAGAAATAGGCAAATGCTGGACAGAGTATGAGAGACTGCAATGCTAAAAGCCAGTATAAGTTCTGCTGAATATGTAAAATAAGTTATTTAAATAAGGGGGGTTCCCCTTCTCAGAGATGAGTAAAAACACCTGCATGTTTCTGTCCATTCTTGCCAGATCCATCTGCAAAAAATTTAATGAAAACTGCACTGTCCCAATGGGTTTGTATGACATACATTGTAGTTTAGTCTGCAGTAATCAGAATTTATATCTAAGTTATCTGCTATCCTTACTGATATTTTCTACAGAGAACTAAGGAAAGCAGACAGACCAGGTCTTGTGCACTTGAGTTGGTCTCTCCAATTTTATATAAGCAGAAGTTGTGCAGTTTATGTTATTTATACCCATTCAGTGAACTATCCGAAGTGTATTACCAACATCTTTCCTGAATATAAAACTGCTTATTTAACTTCAGTCAGAAAAAACCCCTAACAAACAAACTCACAGTATCACTGCCCTGGTGGCTTATACTCTCCTACTGACAGAAATAATTTATTCAACCCTCATTCTTGCATTCCTAAAACAAAAGAGGTTTCAGACTGCCTGGGAGTCTGGCCCAGTAGTTAAAACATTAGTTTTAGAGACATACAAAAGCTAAAATCCCTGCTTTACTTTGCTATTATCTTCTCCATGACGCTTCCTTTCCCTGGAACTGTTTCAGCTCTGCCCTATTTTTTGTCTGGTCACCACGGCTCTAATGTAGTAGTCCTAAAAAAAGCAACACAGTAGGTACAGCGACTGCAGGCTCATCTTTGCTCAGCAGTGCAATAGCTTCTTGGAAGCAAGCAGAGGTGCAAAATATAACTAACTACCTTTCCTATCAAAATCAGCAGGAGAAGCCAAAGCTAGAGTGTCATCCCTCTTAACACGGATGAGTCCTGGTGCAACACCTTCCTGCAGCAGTGTGATCAGCACTGCTCTCTCTGCCTCAGAGCACTGAAGAAGCTGAGGACATTGACACTGAGTGATGAGTCCGGGATGCAACAAGAGCCTGTGTCAGACGTGGATTAGAGAGTTCCCAGAACCTGGTCTTTTGGTCAGACAACATCTTGTTCTTTATGTCCTTTGACCACCTAACACTAAGGTAAAAAATAACCCTCCAAAATCACAGGACAGCAGTCACAGATAAATTAGAAACATTATTGGGAAGAAACCAAGTAATGCATGTCTGTTCAATAAGAAAGGGCCCAGAATACAGTTCTTTTGAGGGGTTTGGATAGGACTGCACAAGGATGGCATCTAATTTGCCTGCATCATGCTGTGATTTATATTTTGCCTTTGTTGTTTGTTTTTCCCCTACAGCATTTGCCTCTTATTCAATCCATCTTCTATTTCCTTATCATCAGATTAAATTTTTCAGTTATTTAATGTCCCATAATCTTTAGATCTAATTCTTCTGAAAGAATATTTTTATGCCTAAATAAATTATTAATATGTATTACTGGTAGCAATGCTCACCACTACGGTTGCTCAGCTCTCAATCACATATGGCACTGTGAATGGAAATATGTCTTTTGTCATTTTCAAGAAAAAAATACAGTAAGGTAATAGAAGGGACTAGAATTAGAGTGAGAAGCTAAAAAGGCACAAAGACAGTGGGAGGAAGAGTCCCAGGACTGGCTGGGAGTACAGAGGGAAGAAGTCAGATTATGGGCCAAGTAGATGGCAGAAGATGAGATTTGTAGGGTCAAAAGAAGGGTCTGAGGGAAAGAAAGCACAGGATGACTAGAAACTGAAAGGAAAGTAGATGGAAATTTGGAAGAGTGAATTGGAACTGATGAAACTTTGCTTGTTGATGGAATGAGTGAAAAAAAGAGATCAGGGGAAAAGCTGGGGGGTGGAGGGTGAAAGCTCAGGAAGAGAAACAACTGACCAAGAGCAAGGGAACATCAGCACAGACTTGAAACTGACCCCACCCCTCCTGCTTCATCTATTACCAGCCAGGATTAAAAAAATTCCTGACAGTGTGCATCTGGTTATTTCTTTTTTCTGCATCCTTTAATGTCAGGATCTCATGACATATAGCAGTATAACAATGTACCCCGTTAGCTGAAGTGATAGAAATCTGTGCTACAGATCTGAACAAAGCAACATTAAACCCTTGATGCAAGAACTGCTACAAGCCTTGCTACACTGTGGATCTAAACATCAAAATCTTGCTGACTGGGGAAAACCATCTCTTTGCTCTAATGAAGAGAATTACACTACAAAAGGTTTTAAAGGCTGTTAATTCTGCAACACCAGTGATCATGAAGGTGTGTGTCAATTAGGTTCCAAAGACCAAAAAAGGGGAAAAGTTTGTCCAACAGACTGTGGCTGAGACCTGAACACGTGCACATGTCCATAAAAGTAGAGACAGGGGCATGGGTGCTATTCCAAGGTCTGCCAAAAGAATGGCATGACCTTGGGCAATCTATTAACCTTTCCACACCTCAGCCTCCCCATCTATATAAAAGAGTGAGGATGACATATTTTGCACTTGACAGGTTTGTAGATCACTAAGACCTATGGGATACACCCAAGGGTTGTTACACATTAACTGGCTGGTCCTGCATCTCTTGGTGGGAGAGCTGCTGTTCCCATTTTATGTACCACCCAATGCAGTCAGAATTATGGTCAGAAGTCATCTCCTGTGGTCCATTAATACACACCTTGGCATCCCTCAATGCAGCAGTAGAGAACTAATCTGCCTCCAGTCTCAGCTAATTGGAAAAGGTTTTTTTTCTCTATGTTATGTGGATTTCCAAAGTTAAATCTTGAGTGATAGACAGTGCTGTCACAGCAGCATTAAGTGTTTAGAGAGTGATTATTCTTGAAAGACTTCCATTTTTCAAACTTGTGCTTTCAGAAAAAGCTGTGGAAATAAATGAGAACACCAAGGGCTAAACAACACTTTGAGCTTTACAACAATGATCTCCAGAAAGGAGATGCAATAGCCCAAAGCCTTGCCTATTGCATTTACAATTACAAGAATCTGCAGGTTCCCTCATATCACTGTAGGAATTTAGGGGCTTGCATCATGTGAAATCCTATTCATAACAGTCAATGTGCTTCTGAGAAGAATCACTCTCAAAAAGTCAATATACTTTTTTGTTACCATTCTATTTAATAAAAAAAGAGATAGCTTCAATTAGTGAGGAATATTCCCTATAAATTAGATTATTTTAAAAGTTCCAGCAATATTAAAAGATATTTTTAGTAAATGAGCACTTGTCACTTCAGCAACATTTGTAGTCTTTTAGTTTTCCCTTTTTAAAAAATTTTATACCTGGTCACTTATTCTGTATGAGTCAAACCCACACTCATAATTTCTCACTGCAGCTAACAGAAACTATGCCTGCTGAGAAGATGAATAAGAAATATTCAGTATTTATGATCCCACTGCCACCAGCCAGCTATGTGGATACTTTAACTTGCCCCATAGAGTCTATATGATGTTGATCCCTGGGTCAGTATAAGTGGGAGTGACTCCATGGAAGGGCAGAGAAGGGCCCAATTTAGAACAGCAACTCACCTCACTGTCTTGCCAGAGGAAATCACAACATTGTGCCCTGATGATGCACAGACAGCCCAGGCTCCAAGCACTGAATGGCCAGCCCCGCCAAGATGAACCATGCTACCTGTTTGGAGATGAATCCCAAAGCTTGCTGTCAGCAGAGAAGGAAAAGCAGATTCTTTCTGAGCAGCTTCCTCTCCTCTTCCATTCTCCTGGCCTCAAATCAATACCAGGACATGAACATTTCCTTTCCTCTTATTCCCTCATGGAATATTTAACTTGCATTTTAGCAAAAAGCTTTTCTTATTAATATTATTATTATATACAGATTTATCAGTGAAACTCTTCAGGGGGAAAGCTTTTGTCATCCGTGAAAGTGCAGCACAAAGAAACCTGCCCTTATCTTACTAATTACTCCAGTGCCTCCCGAAATCCTATCAAGCTGCTTGTTATTAATCAGTTAGAACAGTGTTGTCTGTATGGCAATATAATATATGCCAGGATGAGATCTGTTTACAGAACTGCAGCTTTGGCACTGAGCAGGGAGGTGCTGGTGCCAAGAGAAGCAGGCTTGCTACAGTCTGTCAGCCAGATCAGGAGCCAGCAGACACCTGAGATTTCACGCGTTGGATCCAGAGGGCTGTGGATGTCATGGCCACATCTGCCTTTCCCACATTGTCCCTAAAATACCAGTATATTTTGAATTAGCCGTGAGCCCAGAGGAAAAGTTATTTGGATAGATTTGGATATAAGTCTGTTGGAAGTATCAAACACTATGGTGCACACTTGATGTCCCATGAAAAGAAAGAGGCTCTTCTACCTGCCCCCCTGACTTCATGCCTGTATCCCAGCATGCAGAAGAACTGAGAAAATCTTATCACCAAGTTGTTTTACTGTTACCACTCTGAATTATCTCTATGACAGTATAGGGATAATGTAAGGGGCAAAAGTTATTCTGTGAATTCTATTCAAGCAGCATCTTCTCTAGTGGAAGCTGAGAAATTCACTAAAGAACTTACTGATCCAAGGCACAAATTACTGCTAATGCTGTAACCAGTGGCATGGCCTCTCTACTCAGAGGAGGGTGAGCAAGTTCCTCTCATATGGGTTAGTGCCAAGGTCATGACTTAACTCTTCAAGCAAATTCCTGCTAGAGGCGAGTGAGAATTTTGCTCTGAGAAAAGCTGCCACAATGAAAATAGAGAGCAAAGCAAATATTCAGCATTCAAGTGTCTACTGAGGAAAAAGCTGCATGCATTGATGAAGAAAGTTGAACCATAAAGTTTTGCTAGAACATGATTGTGATTTTTTTTGCCAAGCATAAAAATAACAGTCTAAACCAGAACTGCTTTCTTGGGGTGGAGGTGAGGAGATATATAAGAAACAAGAGAAGTATTATGTGATCTGTCTCTTGAGACATCCTTCTACCTTGTGGCAATCAGCAGCTCTGAGTGAAAATCCAGCAGAACCCATTCCTCTTTCCGCAAGAATGTCAAAACACTTTGTTAACTGTGGCAGGTCAAGTTTCATAGCCAGGCTGAAAACCAGCAAATTATTACTATTTGCAGGTCATGAAACTGAGGCACAGAGAGATGAAAGAACTTGCCTACAGTCTATTAGGGGCAACACTGAGGAGGGAATACAGGAAATCTTGTGGCTCATCATCTGGTTTGTGCATCATTTCATTTTCTTTCCCCAAAAGGAAATGCAGTTTTACAGGTACCCTGCACTTAATGAATGCGCTTCAAGCAATAGCCCACAGTAATCTCACCACAGTCTTTGGCCTTATTTTCTTCAATGATCAACATTGCCTGTTTCATTTTACACATTACGCTTTTCCCATTTTAGGTTCAGTATTTCCAGTCTGAAAAGATACTGATTTTGCAAGAAAAAAAAATAGAAGTAATTCTGCTGACTTCAAATACAAGCTGGTCTGGGTCTATTTTAATGAAGGAAGAATGCTGGCTAGATATATAGAGTTATCCTCTATTCAAGGTGTGCAGTGGGATCTTAAATATCCATCTGGACAGGACATGTAGAGAGCAGATGGGACTTCAGTTTAGCGTTTATTCTAGCAGCAGCATTCAGGGAGGCAGTGGGTCTCTGAGTCCGAGCCTCAGCCCTAGCTTACTAAAACCTAAGTTGACCTTCTAGCCAAGGAGTAAAAGCACTGTTGAGTCAGCTGTATAACAATGCAGAGGGAGATGGCAATGGCTCATAAATCTGTTTTGTATTTTAGCATGCCATTAAACTGCTCATAATTAGGACAAAGCACAGGATGAAACCCTAGGCAGGCACTGATGCTGCCCTCATTACCTGTGGATTGATTCTCCTCTTGCTCACGTTGGCGTTACATCTGTGATTTGCTGGTGTTCCTCTGGTTTACTTTGCAGCAGTGAGGGTATGAATCTGGCCCAGAGCTCTAATATCCGTTCTAATTTAATTCGTGTCTCTGTCTCCATGTGGGAATTCTCATCTAGACACAGCCCTCTCTGGGCCCTGTGCTATTTCCAAATATAGGGCCCTTTCCCGTTTGTGCTGGATTGGGTGGGAAGCCCACCTAACTCTATTCATTCACTAGACTTGCACTATATTTTAAGGTTAGATTTAATATCTTATCTCTGCCCACAGTCAATTTTAAGTACATTGCATGTTTTATTATTTTGTCTGGTTTTCTTGCACATAAATCAAGATATAATGAAGCTAAGTACTTTTACGCTTGCTAAGGCATTGTGCAGACATTAACTCTTCTAGGCCCTTGGAGGTGAGGAAAATAGAGAACATTACCAGCTTCTCTATCCAGGTCCATCCAGTGCATTCCACAGACAAATAGGATTTTACAAACAGACAAAATGAGGCTGGGATATTAAACAGCAAACTGTACTAGGGCAAGGAACAATATGACCCAGAGAAATCAGCATGCATTTTTTACAGCTGAAAAGTGCAGAGAACCCACACCTGTGTGCCATGAAACTGTGCTCTCAGCATCCGACTTCAGATACAGAGCCAAGGCCAATGGATTTATGATCCATGATGATCACTTCCTAATTTTACCCTACGAGGGATATGCCTTCAGAAGGCAGACAGCTCAGAAGATTTATAGAGATGATTGCTTTTCTTTGGGGCCTATGCCAAGTGTTCTTGTGTGTTAGGCTAAAGACAGACATGTAGTGATTTGCCCAAGGTAACACAACAGAATGGGCCAAGGGACTGGAATTGCAGAGGTGCTCCAAGTGCAATTCTGCAGGGTAGCACCATTGCAGTGGTGTTCTCTTCTTCTACTGATAGACAGATTTGCACCATGTATGTCCTTAAACTCTAGAAACTAAAAACCTGTGAAATGAACCATTCCCCTATTCCAAAAAGCCCAGCTGTCACACACCCGAGCAACATCATTCCATGAGTAAATACCTGGGAATGTCCAAGGAACAAACCTGCGGGGAAGGAGGAAACAAAGTGTCGTGGCATAACCTCGGGTGAGCGTTTGTTACCAAACTCCTTTCTGCGCTGCCAGAGAATATGGGCTTGCTAGAGCCTGAAGCTCACACCACAGCAGCTCACAGCTGTTAATTCTAGAGAACCAAGCTCAAACCGTGCTGTATTGGCCAGGATGGAGGCCAATCACAACACGAGGCAAATCCTTTTAATATGTTGCATATCATTGCAGTAATCCAAGACAAATCTCAGGAAAGAGTGTGACTTTTGCAAGAGTATTTTCGTCACTGTGAAAATTAGTCCAGCAAAGAAACAGGAAAATGGTCTTAGCGGCATTCAAGTTGCCTGTCAGCCTTTGAGAGAGAATCCCTGAGCAGGAGTTTGAGGAGTCCACAGTACCCAAGAGGATGCCAGGGAATGCTGCAGATCCTGCTGACTTTGCCACTTGAAGGCAGAGAACTACAACTACACCACTCAGCACCAATGCAGAATTTAGTTTGCTATTCCAGGAGTCCAACTCCATTTGTTGTAAAAACCTTACACCCATGTGTGCACATACCACAGCTTCTTTATAGCTCTATCTGACTTCCGAGGTCTAATGGCACATGCTGAAAACATCTGCAAGCTTCTTATTTTGCTATCATCAAGTTTAGAAATATACTCTCTTAAAACATAAAAGGTGGGGTTCAAATGGCTCCAGATTATACCAATTTAAGAAAAACATTAAATATTTCCAGACATAATAAAATGCACTTCGGTGATAAGAAGCCCCTGCAGCATTACCACAGGGGGCAGAATGACTGGAAGATGACCTAGTGGGAAAGACCTGGGAGTGATGCTTGACAGTGGCTGAACATGAGCCCAAGTATGCCCAGGTGGCCAAGAAGGCCAATGGCATCCAGGAGTGTATCAGAAACAGCGCTGCCAGCAGAGCCAGGGAAGTGATAAACCCTCTGGCACTGGTGAGGCCACACCGTGTGTACAGTTCAGGGTCTCTCGCTGCAAGAAAGACATCGAGGTACTGGAGCCTGTCCAGAGAGGGGCAAAGGAACTGGGGAAGAGTATAGAGAGTAAGTACTATGAGGAGCAGCTGAGGGAGCTGGGGGTGTTTAGTCTGGAGAAAAGGAGGCTTGGGAAGGGCCTTATTGCTCTACAACTCCCTGAAAGGAGGTTGTAGCCAGGTGGGAATTGGCCTCTTCTCCCTAGTAACAAGCAACAGGACCAGAGACCATAGCCTCAAGCTGTTGCCAGGGGAGGTTCAGGTTGGACATCAGGAAGAATTTCTGCACAGAAGGGGTTGTCAGGCATTGGAAGGGGCTGCCCAGGGATTGGGTCACCATCCCTGGAGGTGTTCAAGAAACAACTGGCCGTGGTGCTTAGTGACATGGTTTATCTGTCATGAGGTGATTGGTCAAAGGTCGGACTTGATGATCTTGGAGGTCTTTCCTAAGCTAAATGATTTTGTGATTCTGTGTGAAAATTGTAAGAAGTCAATTCCTAAGACTGCTTATTAAATAACTTATACCAAATCCTGATTCAGTTGCAAAGAAAGTGTTATAGATCTAATCAAAAATTTCCACTTACCTAGTGGAGGCAGGAAAATAAGCCCTCTTTCACCTGTGGCAATCCACACCATTCTCTGGGTTTCTCTATTTCCATTACACAGTAGAGAACTCTTCCAATGGAATAGGTAGATTCTGGCTCCTTTAAACATGTTCTCAGGGTATAGAAGTTCAAAAGCTGGGCAAAAAAGTGATTTTAAAACACACTAAATAAGATGCTGATTGCAAAAATCTCTGAATAAGAGGAATGTCTTACACAATGAAAATATGCAGATGAAATCTGTAATGAACAAAAAAGTAATTTAAATTGTTCCCCAAGGAAAATAACCCAAAGTGTATCTCCTTAGAACAGCAAAGAAATTCCCAGAAACAAAGAATAATTTACCTTTTTCTTTTGTTGGAAAACAAAACTGCAATTCACACACTGCAGAATGGTTTACTCTGTAAGCCATTCTGGAAAATAAAAACAGTGCTTGACACAGGATCTGAAGTTATTAGCACAGCCTTAATTTCTAATGTATGAACTCTTATCTTTTTAAATTCTAAATGAAGATTCTGAACACCCTTAATAGTATCTAACACTTCTACAACACTTTTCACCATTAAGTCTTAAAATGCCTTCCAAAGGTTGGAGACATTATCTCCATTTTAAGAAAAGGGAAACAAGCCCGGAGAGCCAATTTGCCCAGACCCACCAAGCAGACTGGGAGCAGACACAGAGCTATGATCCATCCTCCTGTGTGTTCTAGTCCTGAGGAAATTAACATTCCCTCTAATTGCATTTTTATTTCCTTTTAGAGAGCACATAGGAATATCTGAAAATTTAGTAGCAATTTTTAAAAGTGCTTTTGGGGAAAAGGAAGATTTTAGTCACTCATTATGTGACTAAATTAATGCACATAGAAAAACACTCTTATGAATATAAAACATGGCATACATCCACATTCTAGGCTGTTTAATATTTGCTCTGAAACTCTGAATCAGATCAAATCCCTCAACTCAATATTGTTTACAATTTATTTCAACTTCAATTTATGAGACAACACAGAGGTTCTGTTCTGTTTCCAAGTGGCTGTGCCATACTGATGCCAACTTCAACACCACTTTTGTAGTCCTCTGCCACATAAAGTTCCTGATACTTTCTGAATATCAGAAGCTAACCATCCCAACTCTGAAGGGATGGCTGGATCCATTTCACAGTATGTTTCAAGGCATATATTTAACACAACAATAATTTCAGAGCTTTTCCTTACCACTTTAATTCTGTCTCAAGCTTAATTCAGGAACTTAACAACATCCATTGATTATCTGGTTACAGAGTCACTTTCCATACATTCATATATGCAGGTGTTATTATATACATATTGAGCTACAAATCAATTTCACAAACATTTCTAGGCTTAGAACATAAACTCCCCAGCAAATTAGAAAGAACTTTTAGCACCTTGACAAGGCAATGTTGAAGCAGAAGAATACTGATCACACAAATTAAAATTGCCAGTATTTAATTGACCCTTCCATTTCGCTTTGAGTCACAGACATGGGAAGCACATGCTCCCTGAAACATTCCCAGCTTGAGTACCGGCACATTTCTGATGCGGGAAACAGCTAAGCCATGTATTAGTGTCTGGGGTAACAGCAGATATTTAACACCTCACACCAGAAGAAAACAGAAAAACATTTTACCAGGTGGGAGAGCTGGGGTAGGTAGATGAGGTATAATTATACTCTCTGGAATTCAGCCAGAAAACTTGATCAAATACACCCAACAGCCTTGTTAAAGCTTCAAACAATTGCAGGTACTTTAGGTTTTGGTCTTAGATAAAGACAGTGCCTTGTCCATGTGTATATCAACACATCAATGAGGTCACTGCAGCTTTCAGGGGACTTTTAAGTGTGTTTTATAGGTATAAGCGCACACTTACCAATATTTGAAGCCAGAGCATCAGTAGAATCTACTTAACACACATTTGCATAAATATACATCCATTTGCATCAGATTATACAAACGCATGGTCATTTTCCCTGAGCATTTGGTGCTCAGGCCTCACACCTCATCTCTCCCCAGGGCTGCTCTTCCTTCCCCAGCAGCCCTTCAGGAATGGCCCTCAGAGGAGGGGAGAGCAGAACTGTGAGGGGAGCAGAGACCCTCAGAGAGCGGGAGAGGGTCCTGGCTTTATGAGGGGAGAAGAGCCCCTCAGAGAGCGGGAGAGGGTCCTGGCTTTATGAGGGGAGAAGAGCCCTCACGACAGTGAGAGGGTCCTGGCACCCTGAGGGGAGCAGAGCCCCTCAGAGAGTGGGAGAGGGTCCCGGCACCCTGAGGGGAGCAGAGCCCTCAAGACAACGAGAGGGTCCTGGCACCATGAGTGAAGAAAAGCCCTCAAAGATGGCAAGAAGGTCTTGGCACCACAAGGGGAGCAGAGCCCCTCAGAGATAGTGAGAGGGTCCAGGCACTGTGAGGGGAATGGCCCCTGAGAGATGGTGAGTCTTGGCACCATGAGGGGAATAGAGCCCTGCAAGGAGCAGGCCCCTGAAGGGTGTCAGTCCCAAGACCATGAGGAGAAAGGCCCTTGAAGAGGGAGAGCCCCAAGGCTGCAAGTGCAGTAGTTTCTCAGAGCAGGATTTCTGAGCTAAGAAGGTTTCAGTCCTGTAAAGAGCAGCTGCCCAGAAACCATCTGAAGAGAAGATGGAGGGTGTGGAGGTACCTGTGATAGAAGGGGAGCTGGTCAGACTTGTCTGAGTTTTGCAGTGCTGGGAGGAAGAAGGGCCAGACAAGGTCAGGTAGCACAGCCAGGGTGGGTTTTGGAAGGAGAGGGAGAATATCCAGGCGTGGGCTTTGGAAGGGCAACCCCATTTCCTCAGGTGAGTTTGGTGTGTGAAAGGGAGTAGGGCCCCCGCTGGGAAGCTTTGTTGGGGCCTTTGAAAGTGGAAAGGCAAGAATCTGCCTGAGGGAAGAAACTACAGCCCACCCCTCCTGAGGCATAGCTGCTTCTCCCTTGGAAATGGGACAGTGATCCCACTGGAGTGTCTGCTGAGGTTCACCTGCAGACAAGCCAGTTACTCTGTGAGCCCTGCCCGTCTGAGGGTGTTCCTATAGCCCAGGTGGCCAAAGTCATGCTCTGTTTTGAACTGCTGGAGGGTTTGGTCTAACTCTGGATTTGTGAGGCAGGTGGGAGGTCAAGAGAGGCCTTGTCATGCATCTGGATCTTGGGGCCAGTGCCTGTTTGTGAGAAGTGTTCCTGTTTGAGATGCAGGGGCAGTGAGAAATCTCAGCACTCTGCTCCTGAGAAAGCTGTTCTGGAGGCCAGCAGATGAGAAATGTTATGACGGGTAGGAAAATGAATGAGGTAGGCTGTGGTCAGCAGGATGCTGATCATTCTGAGAAAAATGATCTTTAGGGTTACAGTGGTATCTCTAGGGATGCTGCACGGCGACAATAAAGTAGTTCTGGGCTTGTTCCAGTGTGATTAAGGTCTAAATCTCAAAAACAATGGTTTTGTGGTTAAGACATGGGACAGTGGCTCAGCAACTGTGGCCTCAATCCTTTCTCCCTGATTGGCACTTTGGACAAACAGGAGCAAGTCTGTAAATTTATCTGTGTCTCACTTTCATGTCTGCAAAATTTTTACTATGCCAGTTAAATCAGTGATGTTTCTTCCTCTCTAATTGTACAGCACCCATTGCAGTGTTGATCAGCCATTCTCAGTGTGTTTCCAAGGGGACTAAATTTACTGAGGAAAGTAAGTCACTTGGGCAAACAAGGCTTTATAAATTATAATTTTATTTAATGGTAAATGTTTATTGTATAAGAGATGAAGGTGAGAAAATGGAAAAAATACACATAAATATAAATTCTTAAAATCGAAAGCTTCCCAAAACCTTGTACTAGGGGGCAATAGATATTTAAAAGGCACTGTAGAGTAATATTAAAAGTAGTTTCAGTACTCATGGCTTGTAGAAGTCTCTCACGACCCTGCAAATGATTTCTCTCTGTACTGATTTTGTGCTTTTCCCATTCACTGAGCAATGATTATTTCCCATGCTTTTAAATGGATTGGCTTGGTTATTTTTGTTTAACAACAACAGCCTCAATGCATGTTGTGCTTTTTATCCTGCTAAAAGAGCTTTGTTTGTTCCCTGGCATTGGAGATGATGTCAGCAGAGCTCCTGGAAAAGCAACTGCTGTTAGCTAATTGCTGTCTGCTTCTCAACCAGCAAAGGTAGGAATGAAACCAAGGTACCTTTGTGGCCCCACAGAATGTAACCTGGGTTTGCATTCAATGGTGTCACTTCATCACAATGCACTAGCATGAAGTAGGCATGAAGTACTTCTGATAGTTTTCAGAATTAAGTTATTCTTCTGCTCAGTAACAATAGTAGTAATATGTAGACAATTCCTGCTTTTTGTGTTCAGAGGCCCAACTTCTGAGTAAAATACAGGAGATGGGAATATCTGAAAGGATAAGCTCATTTACACAATCTGGCAGAGGTTTGCACTTGGGGTTGATTTTTTTCACTTCATATAAGAGCAAGGAACTGTATTTTTGTTTGTTTTGTTGGGAGCATCATTCATCTATTTAGGACATTATCAATCCAATACATGCATCCCATTTCTACTAAAATCACTGAGACAGGCCCTGAGAAATGAGGGGCAGAAGATAAATACTGTGAAGACAGAGGAAAATGTCTCCTTTAATTTCTGCTGGCAGCAGTTCATTGTGTCATGCAGAGTGCTAAGGTCTAATTGCACAGAGATGGGCAGCCCTCATACAGGGGTTTATCTCTTTTGGCAGACAAGTAACTGGGAGAACAGTGACTCCTCAACCCTGCAGTCCCATGAGCCAAAGGGTTAATTTTTATTGCTGCTGTGGATTCTCAGGCTCTCTCCTTTGATGGAATCCACATTCAGATTCTCCAGCAGTGAAGAAGAGGGCAGGTTTTTCCCTTCCAGGCTTTCATTATGTTGCAGTTTTCATGATTTTCCAAGGCTGCTGGATTCATGAAAATTAATGCAATTCTGCCAGACTGTTTCCTTCGCTTGTGATGTGCCCTGATGCATTATGAAACCATTCAAGGGACTGAAATTTCCTTTCCACTGAATTCGAACCAACAGCATTTGATTCGCGCTGTTTCCGGAGACTTCCTTATGACTCCAGTATTCTTCTACGTAACCCAGCAGAATGAATTGGAGAAATCTTTTATATTTGGGACCCTCCCCTCCAAAGCTTATTCCTATTTGATGGCATCAGCTCACTTTGCTGGGAAGTGTTGCATGTACTCAACAGGCAGATTTTGCAGATACCTTTGTTCTGTAAGATTTCAAAACCATATGTTGTCCTTTTACTTCCTGGGTAAGGAGATGAAAACAGACAGTGGACAGGGAATGCTTACCAGATTGGAGTTTTCCAAGGCAACCAGAGACAAAAGCAATTGGTGCAATGATAACAGAACAGTTTCTTCTCTGATGTATACTGTTAAGTCCTCCAGTGATGGCACCTTAGCTGATGGTAAGCTCAATTTTAGCTGGAGGAATTTCCACTGAAGGCATGGGTTTACTCTAGTGCTTTATTGATTGCTATAAAATAGTTCTGTATTTCAGAGAAAATCTTCTGTCAGGCTCCTAGAGTTTGGATTTCTTGATTATGTCATGCCTGTGTTTCGTGGAAAAAAAGTAAACCCTGAGGAAGAAAAAAGTTGATTCTGAATGTAAAGGAAAATGTAAAATCAGGACACAGTTTGATGACCTTTACTAGAGAGCAATAGGAGTTTTGCTCAGAGCTGTCAGATAAACCCAAGTGAAGAGATGTTCATCCTGAATATGAGGTGATTGGGAGCTGTGAGCTATTTTCAAAATGAGCCAGTGTCTATGTTTACATATGGCAGGCCAGGATGATCAGTCCTGGAGGGCCAAATAAGCACAATGATCAGGTTTTGTTTTTATAATTTCAATGTATGCTTCGAATATATGGGTTCCATCCAGAATTTCTTCCCTACCTTTTGACAGTGGTGTTTAGGTGTTCAACCAGATGGCAGTAAAAATGGGGGCACAATGCTGGCTTTTCACAGGGACTCCTGTCTTTAATAAAGAGATGTTGCACAGGATAAAGCATTGCTCTCTAAATCTTAAGTAGCTGAGGGATGCCAGTTTGTGCTGCAATCACATTCCTGATTGCAGTGTAGTCATACCTGCAGAGAGGAACAGGCTCAGGAGTGCCCCAGCTCCATCATTCACATTCCAACATCAGGTAGATAAAGGGCTCTTCCAAGGACTTCTCCCCTGCCTGACCCTTCTGTATTACTGGATTTCTACCTACTGGTTCAGTAACCTGCAAAGATGGCCAAGGGGCAACTTACCTCCCTCCCCCTCCTCTGTTCTCGCCTAATCAATTTGCTGAAAGGACAGATAAAAATTCCAGTGAGTGTCTGCTTATAAATTCAAAGATAAAGTGGGTAAGGGACCTCTTCCAGACCCTCTTCATTTTTCAGTGCTTTCCTCAACAGCCCCAAAATACTCTTGTGACTTTTCAAGTATGTAAATGAGCTAATTCCTGTCTCATCAGGTATTTCCAAGTAGAGGTCAGGCAAGCACCACCAATTCCAGTGGTGGATGATTATATGCCTGTTCTCTACTGTGATCCCCTTCTCATCTGCTGGGACACCTCATACTGTTTAGCAGTGTGTGAATAGCAGGGTGCTTATGACATGCTGACATCTACTTACATCTTGCAGCTGAAAACCCTGGTTCTACAGAGAAAATTGCTGTAATTTCAGGTATAAATGCATGGAAATTCTTGGTATCAGTACTGTACTGTCTTCATAATGGTGCCTGTTGCTTTTTTTGCAGGAGTGGGGTGACACTGTGTGAGTAGGAAGTTGGAAGGGTTGGAAGGGTTGAGTAAGTGGCCATTGGGTAAACTGTAGCTAAAGTGTCTCAGATATACATTTGTGCTGCATGCATAAATAAAAATATCCCAGTGCACATGGCAGGAAATGAATGGCTGGATAAATCTGTACTTGTAATTGTTGGCCTCAGCTTTTCTCTTTCCTGGGACATGGTGGCAGTGTCTCAGTGGGTGCTGTGACAATGAGCTGCACCACCATCAGCTGCTCTGATGAACCTCCCAGGGGACATTGCCCAGTGCTCTTGGCCTGTGGGCTGAGCACCAACAACCTGAGCTGCCTGTGATCCTGACCCAGCGATGGAACACTGACATCCTGGTAAGTGAGCACAAAAACTTCATAGCAAAGTCTGAACTTGAAGGAAAAAACCCCTTAGCAGCACTTCCTTCCTTCCTTCCTTCCNCCCTCACTCCCTCACTCCCTCACTCCCTCACTCCCTCACTCCCTCCCTCACTCCCTCACTCCCTCCCTCACTCCCTCCTCTTCCTCACTGTTCCTGCACTTTCACTTCTTCACAATTCTAACTGCTTCACATTTTTCAATGTGAAAAGATCAATAGGGAACCATCAAAGAAATGGTGTAAGGACTCATTTATTTCCAAAGTTTTTTCTTTCTTTTGTCATTGTTAATTGGATTGCTTGTAGCCAGTGGGCTTTTGATCTACTTAGCTGCCCCGATGCAGGGGAATGGAGAGGAAAGGAGAGAGTATTTAAAATGCTATAAATCTTGTAGACATACAGAATGGTTTATAATGATCAATAAAACAAACAATTATCCTGTCATTACCCAATACACTGTCATGATGGCTTCAAGCACTGGCAAGGAAAATATAAACAATACTAGCATATATAAAAAGAAAAAAATCTGAAGCCTCATTTGTGATGGTAAAATCCACAACCCAGTAAAATAAGGCCCCCATCTTGGAGCATGCCTGAGGTAGAACTCACCTGCAATTAGTTAATACTGGTTTTACTTCTGTTCTACCAACAGCTTTACACTTCTAGTAGAATCATAGCTCTGAGAACACCCATCACTGTACAGAGAGCCAAACCCTGCTCTGGAGTGTTTCAATTAAAGCAGAAGCAACAACAAGCCAACATTCTTTACTATCTCTTCACCATGGGAGGCACTGGTGATTGAGGACTACAGTAGTTTCTGTTTCCATATAATGCACAAGTTCAGGATGAGGTTTGCCTCTCTTTGGATTCCTAAAAGAGGCTCCATGGGTGCTTGTTGAACTTAAGTGTCTTTCCCAAATTTAAATTGGTAGCAAAACTTCTGTTGGTTTCAAATAGTGCTTATTTAATTCATCATTTCATTGACACTGATAGAACCAACATACCTAAAACAGAAACCGAAGAGGCCTTTTAACACATTGCCAATGGCCCTGGATCCAAATAGATAACATGTACTCATCATGTTGGCAAACAAGCTAGATGTATCCTTTTAGTAAAGGACTGGACATCTCTCATAGCAAAATAGTTGCTTTCTAGCAGCAAACAGCCTGCGTGAATCTTGAGCATTCCCCTGGTTTCCGTGGAAATCTGCCAGCCCAGCAGTGGGTCTGGGAGACCAGCAGGGAAAAAGTTAATACAATTGAATGCAGAGAAGAAAAAGCATTGAACTTTTCAGTGGTATTTTTCTGTTTCGTTTTTTCAAATGCAAGTGCTTAAAACGATATATTTATAACAGCTGGAGGAGTTTTATAGTGCTGTAAAATGCAGAGTTTTACAGACTTATAACCTGTTGTGTAAGGGGTGGGGGAATGTTGCTATGGAACAAAAATAATGATGTCACATTATTAATACTTTTGTCTTCAATGTACCTGGCTGCTGGAAAATTATAGTGTTTGCAACAGACATTGCAAAGATAAACATGCAAAATTTGAAACAATAGCCACATAGTAACTTGTCAAAAAATTAAACCCACCCACAGAAGCCATTTCTTTGTTCTGATATCTCTTATGCTAGAGGAATAGGAATGGCATGATGTTCATGATCAACCGTGTGTTCATACAGGATGTGTTTCAACCTTCACCTACTTTCTCTTCATGCATCCCATTTTCTTTGGGAAATAGATGGGCCTGATCTTGAATCCATTGTGCATGTGGCTCCTTGGTTCTGTATGGTCTTTAGCAAATACATCTTCCTTGAGCTCTGCTACCTCCTTCTGTCAGAGGAGAAGGTTGTGGAAGAGTCTCTGGGAGACAGAAAGAAGGTGAGAATAGAATATTTGGGTGATGTGTGTCTCAGTACTGTCATCAGACTGAGACTGACCCTGTGTGTGGGAGTTTCTCTACAGTCACTCTTACCTTTACTTTGACATTTCCTGAACATCCGGTTTGGGGCTCAGGGCTCACATTCTACGTATATGTAATCACATCTCCTGTGTCAGGAGTAAGAGGGGGCTAGAGTGCTCCAGGAATTTGAAATTAGTAAATAACACCATTGCTTCTGGATATGAGCTGACTTTCACAGAGCTGCTCCAGCACTGTTGCACTCACTGACCGCTCAAGTACATCTGTATCCAGGGGATTCCATTTAGCAGGGCACAGCTCTATGCAAATATGCAGGGACAATCTACTGCTGAAGTGATTTTACTTTCTTAATATAACGCTCTGCTTCAGCTGCTGTGCCCATGACAGGGTCCAGTGGAGCTTATTGGCAGTGCTCAGTGTGCATGGCTATTCCAGACCCAGGCTAGACTGTTTACAAACAGTAGAGATATTCTGTAACAGTTTTTCTGCAATTTAGAGAAACATTTCATGGCTGATGTAGAGTTGTCAACAATAAGTGGAAACCTCAGCCCCAAGAGCTTACACTTTAAATAGAAAGCAAGGGCAAGGGAATGATTATTCATCCTCAGTTTGCAGATGAGTAGCTGGTGCATACTGAAACTAAATGTCTTGTCAAAGATTATGCAGGGAATCTGTGAATGAGCTGAGAAACGAAGTAAAATCTCTGTTGTCCCAGCTTGGTATTGTATTTCCTCTACTTGCTGCTTGTACCTTATTTTACCTTCTTGATATAGCTACCTAATTCTAGGCTCAAAGCTGTCAGTGATGGAGATCCTTCCTACATTTTAAAATGTGTGTTGGGAAGAGCAAAGTGCAAGGGAGACGTCTAACAGCAAACATTTCTTGGCTATACAGGTAATGAAGACACCACCTGTTCTCTCACAGGGGGTTAACCACTGCCTGCTGAAATCCACAGACATCAATTTATTGATTTCATCAGGTGCTCCATAAAGCCTTTATTAGTCTGTCTAAGGTGCTTAAGCTAGAACACATCAATGTAGGTTAGTATATCTGAGTGCTTGCATTGTTTATCATACTTATTCTCATGATACTTCATTTGGCAGGACAGTTTTGCTGTTTCATTTAACAGAGCGAGAACTGAACCTCGGAGAGACCAGATGACTTGTACCAAAGTACGCACAGGCAGTGGCAGAGGAGGGAGTTGGATCTGGCATGTCGAAGTTCAGCAGCGACTGACCCCTCAGTCTGCTTGGCTACCTCTTCTAGCAGTTCCACTTCACTGGGAGAATTGCTCAAGAGACAGCAGAGCAAATAGTTATCTACAGATGGAGGGAAGGACAACCTGAAGATATGGATGCCTGGGTATGTTCTCTGAGATGTTTATAACCTGCACAACCTAAAGTTAGTGGTTTCACTATATATGCAAACATATAGATTTGGTAGGGGAAGACAGGCATTGGTTTTGTGCCCTGGGAATGGGCTGCCCACTGTCACAGCCTGTCAGGTCCTCAGCCTGCATGCTCTGTAATTTGTCATTTCCTTCAGCTGACAAAGAGATGTCAGTTTTCATGAACTGTATGTTTTGGATGATACATGAATATGATCCATTTGACACATTGCTGCATAATCTTACCTTTTGTGCAGTGTAGGTGTGACTTGTCACGTATGTTATGTGGTAATTTTCCTGTGACATTGATTGTGGCAGCTTGGGAACAGCAACCTAAGGTAGGGAACAGCTGAAAGGGTAAATGAGTCTGAGTCTGGGCCAGGAGTGACCCCGTTGGGTGTGAGAAAGTGAAGGAACCATTCTGAAAAGTCTCTCCCAACCATTATATTTCACACTGGACATCTGTCCCATGGAACAGGTTACAAGAGAATCTCTACCAGCTTGGATGCCTCAAGGCTCTGAAGATCCTGTGTATAGAAAGGCAGAGGTACAGCAAGATATGCTGCAAAAGCACCAAGTCAGACTGTGCTGCACCTGCAACACACACTTTATCTGTCTGGGCTTTATCCAGTAGAGGGGGGTGTTGGATACTGACCTGGAGATGGCATTTTTTCAGGGTGTGATCACTGCATGGTCCCTATTCTCCTTGGTTTTGCTGGCATTTATAAGCAATGTATAAGTTTTTTCACAGAGGTGTCATGAACAGATTACTGTGCTTGCTATTTACTATGGAAACTTGATGTTTTAAGTAATGCTGGTTTTAGTGATTGTACCCTTTTAAACTGTAAATCTCAGATGACCTTGCAAATGGGAAAGGTTTGGGCTGTGATATACCAAGAGTGTAGGGAAAAAAGTACTTGATGGTGGAATTGGGGATGATAATGCAGGATTAGGCCTGCATGAATCTGTATGGACTAGAAACCAAAGCAGATCTATAGAGGGTGATCTGTTACTGGAGAGATGTCGAATAGCTAAGAAATAAGGTACCACTATTCATTCTTGGAGCAGTGAATGCCTGGATATGCTGTGAATATTTCTTTTGTCTACTTAGGTTCACACTTTGGTTTTGGTCAGGTGGCTCATTTCTCTTTCTAGACCTAAACTGCAGTGTATTGCTGCTATGTGTTGCTAAACAGATGTCATGCTCCACTACAGAGCACACTGCCTATCAGTTCTAGATAAAGTCCTTCTTGCATATATTTCCTTTAAAAAAGTCTGTGGAAATACTGTGCTCTAAAAGCAGAGTTTTAACAGGTTTTATTCCTGAGGATCAGTACTAACTGTAGTTAGTGCATTGAAAACTCTTGAAAAGGAAGGACTCTCAGATGTCCTGCTACCAGGAGAAAGAACGGGAGACCATTTAACATTACCAAACAAAAGATAGATGTACCATAAATTGTTCCAGACAAGTCAGCAAGAATTACCTGGACCTTTGAACTTTCCATATGAATTGAGTCAAATTGGCCGAGGAAAGTTATGCATTTGAATCTAACAGAGCCTCCTCCATGTGATTGTGTTTCAGGTCATAAGCACGGTGGAAATATTGTTTTTCCAACATGTTTTTGGTCTCAAAAGAATTCCCAAGAAGGGAAGCTGAAGCCAGGATCAAAGAAAAATATTCTTTGTGGAAATATTGACTACACCCAGAGGAATAGATTCTGTTGTGGTTTGGCAGTGTAAATCAGAACAAACTCACCTATAAAGTGAAAAAGAGTCAGACTAAATCATGCCTTTGGAGTCAAGTCCAAATGGGACCAGCATAGAGATGATGTTCTAGCAGCAGACAATGGAAGCTGCAGGATGATAATGCCCAGCAACAAGCCTGTTTTGGACACTTCATGAATGTACCTGGATAAGAGTCAAGATATCAACCTACTTGCTTTTATTCTGGTTCCTTACCTAGAAGAAAGCTGAAAAAACTAAGAAAAACTACAATTTAGAAGAAGTAAAATAGAGCTGTAGCAGCTGGGCAATCCAACTTCCTCCTGAGATTTGAGTTATTTCTTGCAATTCAATTAAGAGAGCTTTGGGTTAAGTCTGTTGGCAGTAAACTTGTTTCTGATCCAGGCTCAGACATCTCACTGCCTGTCATGTGGCCTTGTCCATGCCAATATATCTCCCTGAGCCTTGGCTTGTCCAGCTGCAAAATGTGGATTGCACTGCCCAGTGAGAAGGGCCTGGAGCAGCCCCTTTCAGCATTAGTGTGTCTAAGGCACCAAAAGAGATGGAAGAAAAGGCTAGAAGAAAACTCTCTGGAAGTACACAGGTCTACTGAAATAAATGGCCATGGAAGATGCAGAATCAGAGCTTTAGTGGCCAACTTATTTTGGCAAGTTGGTATCCTACGAGGAGCTGCCTTTTGCCTGATAATTATTTGGACCTATCCCTGAGGCTTTGTGGCAAGATGAAACACTCCTTTATAATGCACAACTGGAAATACTTTATCCCCTTATAGATTCCTTCTACTGCCTGGTATTTCCTACAGCATCATGCACTATACTGTATAGTAAATCTCTCCTCCATCAGACAGACAGATACAAAACAGAAAGTGATTTATTATTCAGTCCCATTATGCCTGTTTTCAGAGAAACTAATTATTCTGCATTGTTGTATTAGATACTTTAAGAAAGATTACATTTTTCTTACTTTTGGCTGATAAAAAAAATTAAATCCATCAGTTTTCCTAAACACATTAGAGTAAAGACAGAATTTCTCATTCTAATTATTAATCAGTCGGATTTGAGGACACAGAATATTTGACTTAAGCTCAATATATGCACGAACAATGTCCCAATATCACATTTCGTATTGAAACAATTTTTCACTTTATTAAAGTCTTTAGGAGAGGAACCCAAGCTGCAGCTCTTGCTCAAGGTCGTGGGAGCTTAACGCAGCCTCATTGGTGTAACAAAGCTTAAACGTTATCTCCAACTTTACAGGCACTACAGACATCTTCTTCCCTCCCGTCCAAGCCCCTCCTCATGCCTCAGTGTTGTAGGGATGAGATAAGGGAGAGGGAAGCTATCCATCATGCCTGGAGCCTGGGTGGCCTGTGTTCTGGAGAAGGAAGAGAAACCAGGGGCTTGGGGCAGAGTTAAGGTAGGTGCTAGAAATTTTGATAGGACATCATATGGTGATTTTTATAGATTTGAATATGGAATTCAGCCATGATTTGGCAAATAGCATTATGTGAGTTCTGAAACCTGAGCACCTAAGTCATCATACTGCAGGTACAGGAACAGAGAAAGTGAAGTGTATCTTTTCCCAAATCTGATCTGCTGGCAAGGACAAGCAGGTAGCTTGGAGAATGGCTCTGGTTCTGTAGCCATGTCACCACTTCCTCATGGAGCACAGCAGAGCTATCAGGATGTGAATTAGCCTGGATACGCTGATGGAGCCTGAGGGACCTGGCCCATCAAGCCTCTGTACATGGGATCAGGCATCTCTGTGAGGCATCTCGCCTAGGAGGGCACAGCACTCAGCCCTTACATTGTATTTCTCCCTCATGAAATTGTCATGCACCAGATTTGTTACTGCCTTTTGCTGTGTAAGCAAAACTTCAGCCCAAAGTAGCTGATTTTTATTTTACTTTTAGCCTGAACTGCCTTGCAGTCTTGTTTTGGGGTTTTTTTTTTAAGAAAAATTTTAATCAGCGGGGTAAGAACTGGAAGAGGTGGTAATTTCAGGAAAATCAGAAATAATTTAAACATTTTCCACTCCCCATTCTGTGGTTCTGTGGGAGGACCAAGGATACTCGACTTGAAGAGACAGGTCAGATACAGGCCCTAATCTAAGACAGGATAAATTTTGGCTGCTCCAGTTCTGTAGGGGAGGATAGATAACCTCCCCACTAAAGGATTACTGAGCCTTTAAAGTATCTGCCCCTCTTGAAAGGGGTGTTTATGGTGTTATTCAAAGGGACTTCCAATACAACTCAATAAAGAAGTAGACCTTAGAAGAAAGGATCTGTTATGGATGCCCCATCCTGAAAATGTTCAAGGCCAGGTTGTAGGGACTTTGAGCAACCTGGTCTGGTGGAAGGTGTCCTGCCCACGACAGGGAGTTGGAACAAGCTGATCTTGAAGGTCCTTTCCAACCCAAACCGTTCTGCAATTCTGGGCTCTTGGCCTGCCTTTAAGACTTCGCTGTAAACTAGTGGGTGGACACTGTCAAAATCAGTCAAAAGGGCTTGTGCCATTGCTGGAGCATTCCTCAGACATCCCAGGATGTGTCACGTGCATTAACCCTTTCATGGGCTTGAAAAAGTGCTCTATGCAATGTACACTTTTCCCTAAATGTGAGCTTCTCCGTTCAGCCACTCCACTGCAGTTAGGAAGAATCTCATCTCATAGGGCTCATTTTCTAATCAACCATGCTCCATTTGTGAACACCACTTGTGTACACAATTATGGTACAGTCAGTTAACAGCATAAGGTAGCTACATGATTTGCAGGCACCTGCATTAAATACTTAAATAAACTCATGCTAATGTCACATCAAATTTCCATTTTAGTGGCAAAAATTTACTGTGCACACAGTCAGACACATATTTCCTAAAACTGGGCTCGCTGTCTAACAAGCGGCAATACAAAGATCTTGTCTTCTTTCAGAGACACCGAGAGTCTGTAATTCACTGTGTTATGCTCATGTTCAGAATCATATTTGCTTCTTTAATAACAACTACCAAAAAACGCCAGCTCTACAACCCTGTGTCTTTTTAGGCTCCCCCTGCAAAAGCCCACTGTCAACATAAAACGTAGGGCATGAAGATTAATAGCAGAGTAATGCACGTAGATGTCATTTCCATTTTAATTCTAATCAGCATTTAGCATGGCAAGTGTCACTGTAACAGCAGCAGATGGAAGCTGACACTGTCACTGCTGTCAAGTGCAGGGAGTTGTGGGTAGCTAGGGCACTGCTCTGTTATTTTCTTCTGGTTAAATACCACGTTGCAGCAAATTAACTTTATTTTGTTGTCACATGCTCTCCTGTAGCTGCTTTCTTAACACTGCTGACTGCAGGCTTGAGACTGAGTGCCAATGGTTGGAGGGAGGGGGTTTCAGGCTCCTCCAGCTTGCCCATGGCACTGCACTCCATGTCATGTGCATGCCGTAGAAGGAAATGGAAAGAGCAGGGATAGAATGGGGAGATGGAGAGGTGATAAACATTTCTAAGTTTGTGCAAAATATTTTGCTGTTTCTTTCTTACTTTAGCATTTCAATGACTCAGAAATATGCTGGGAAACAACAAGCCTCTGGCCTTCCTTGTTAGAGTGCTCTGCAATGGCTGCCTCAGCCTGAACTAGGCTCCTCTAGGAGTCTTATCTGTGGTTCTCTAGGCTAAACCTCTCTGCCTTTTGTTTCTCTAAAACACTGCACTGCACAAATGTCAGGTCATACACATTGTGTGTGTCACTCGTTTGACCTTCTCATGTGCTGCTGTCATTGAATCTGCATCTCCTGCATTTGCAGCACAACACCATTGTCCTCTGTAGCAGGTTTGCCAAATTGTTGAAATTCTTCAATGAGGTCTCAGAATAGAAAACAGCAAGAGGTTGTGCTGCTTTTCGGGTATGCAGTCTAATGGGGCATCTCTATTACAGGAATTCTGCTGAAATTACCCCATCTTTCTTGAGGCTCAGGTAGAAACTTCTTCCCAGCTCTGCTTTTCTGGATCCTCCCATCCCTTAACATTCAGGACTTTGTTTATTATTGTAAATGCAAGCAACTGCAGAAGAGATAACTGATTGTATCTGCAATTTTTCTTCCCTTCTGCAAGCTCCCAGTTTGGACTAAGTATTCTTTTAAAAAGAATAAATAGCCCTTGGGAACATGTGAACTGGAAACTGAGATCTCATGGCAGTGAAATGTGCCTATGTAGCTCATATATACTTCCTTGATAATCCTTTTCCTGACTGCTGTTCTCTGGGGCAGATAATGATTTTATCTGAAGATGTCACCCCTAGTATATCCACAAGTTGTATTCTTAAATGAATTTTCAAAATAATCCCATTGCCTCATTGTGGCTCTGCAGAGTACTTGACCTTGGTCTGTCATTTCCTGCCTTAGGACAGTCCTTCTGCACCTTTTTCAAAGGAGAAAGAAGAGGAGGAGCCTGGTCTGCAGGCAGGGCTGCCAGGATTGGGGAGGCTCCACAAGGACCTTCCTTACATAGTTACTAGGACTTTATCAAATATTGACACCAGGCCTGCTACAGCAAAGTCACCACTGCTCAGGCTCACTCCATTCTCCATCAGGAGCCAGACCCAGCAGGACAAAGTCACTCCTGACAGTTGTGATGAGTCCCCATTGTGACACACCCTGCTCATTTCTGGCTGCACCCTGTGCCTGCCTCTCACCGTGCTTCCCACGCAAGTCCTCTGCTTCTCATAGATGCAGGAAAGGGGCCAAGAGGTCAAATACTGTGTGGGATTTGTGGACAGAGCTGACAAATATAATTTGTTCTCTTCTACTGTTTTGTTATTCAAGGGGAGGCATCCTACTCTTTCTAGTTAAAAAAAAAATACAACAGAATCCTCTCCTGGCCACAAAGCAGCATATCCAGGAGATTATAGTTTCCACTTTGTCATCTCTGTTGTAAAAAGCTTATCAATTGGATGTTTGCACTACATTTAGATTACAGGCAATATGTTCTAATGGATGGGACTGGGACTCGGGAAGCTTGAATTTTAACTCCATCTCTGCTTCTGGTTTGCTGTGCCCTTGCAAAAATCACTTCATGGCTGTTTCCCTGTTTCCCTTCTACTTAGTTTATCAGCCTTTCTAGGAAAAAGTCCATTCTTCCTGTAGATATAGAATCCATTGCGGTGGGGTGGCCCCATTTACCACAAAAACTGATCTGTGGAGATATGAATGTGTATTATATGGCATCAAATTTTAATTTTTAAACATCAAAACCTGCTTCTAGAACTGCTGTTCCTCAAAGCCTTGATGGCCATGTCCCATAGAATTGCATTGCTGTTGCTGTACTGGCACAAAGCAGATATCAGCAAGCTTAGAAATCACAAAAATCTCAAAATAAGAACAGAAGATCACAGACAAGAGTTGGACCACCCTGTGTCCTGCAACTTCTCCATGCAGAACTCCTTGCTATTCAGACCAGATTGGAGGAATCACTTCTTTTAAACAGATCTCCAGTTCCCTTTACTGCAAATGAGGCTTTGCAGAAGCAAACTTTGTTTTTAGTGTCTTGCTTAGAGGACTGAGGCACCAATGTTAGATGGTTTAAAAATACACAGTGACACTGAGTCTGTATGTAGACACATAACAGAAGATATCAAGATGAATTTTAAGCTTAAAAGGGAGTCTTTTATATTTGAGCTTTCAGACATATTCTTGTTTTTCCTGACAAAGATGGAGGAACACCATCAAAAGCTTCTAAGAAACATTTCTACAGCACACATCTCTATCTTCTCGCTTTCTTTTACTCCCTTTCCCCCTGTAGATGCCTGTCTACTATATATAGACTCATTGCTCTCAGGGCTTGTATTGTTACTTGACATCTTTCATAGAACTGCTGGCTTGTAGCATACATGGCTTGGGATGTGTTTTAGAAAGACTAAATTTGAAAGCACTTCACTCTTCCACTCCTGACGTAATCACTGAGCTCCCTGTGTTTCTTGTATGTCAATAATAGGACTGAGTGTTTTGGACAGAGCAACTACTGTAGGGATGGGTTTATGTCACCCAGTGCCACCTTCAGCTGAGCCTCCATCAGGTGCAGGGGAGATGGAAGGAAGTTGAGCCTTCATGGCTGAAGTGCTCATTGGCATCTTTGCCAAGGATGATGGCAAAGAAGCTGTGCTGGTTTGGCTGGGACTGTTCTGAATTTTGACAAACTTCACTGGAAGACAAATGCCTTGGCCACTGTCCCAGACCCAAACATTAGAGTCCTTTCCTCAGCTCCCTGCTTGTCTGCTTCTCTCCCAAGAGACTCCCATAGTTCCCTCTGTAAATAGGCACAGTTCCAGCTGCATATTGGGAGTCAAGAACAAATAAAACTAAAGCCTGATAGAGTGACAGCTGTAAAAGGGAGGTGCAGCCTGCAGGGAAGAGTGGAGCTTGTTTCCAGAGAGAGGTAGAGGTCTCTGTTCAGGACTAGTGCCAGGGAGAGGAAGGGCTGCAGGGTGTGGAGCTGGGTAGGAGATGGCTGAAGCAGATTGGTGGTGAAGGAGGACCCTCACAGGGGGCCAATGCTCGCTGACACCGTGGGGATGAGGGAGCAGGGCACTGATTGCTCTCCCCCCTTACCAGCAGTGCTGATCTAGCAAAATGAAACAACTCCCGTTGTTTCCCCACAACAGGAAAGGAACTGAGGCAGAAACCTCATCAGCATACCACACAAGACAACTGATATAAAGCATTCCCCTGTTAGTACCATTCTAAAGAATCTCTAAAAGATATTTCTTTTCTGTTTTGTAGCAATCTCTTCAGCTCTTCCTGATCCCCAGGGAAAAAACCAACAAACCACAACCTAGCTTAGAAAACAAAAACAAAAAATAACCCCCAGCAGACATCACAGGACTGGGATCAGGAGATAACAACAGAGAATTCCTCTCCTGCATGCAGGTTAATTAAATGACACAGATAACCTTGTGCATGCCCAGAAAAACTGCGGTTTCTTTCTGAAATCATATCAATCATTTAATTATCCCACTTCTCACACTGCCATTATCTAGAGCTAAAGGCTGCACAATTATTTTTTGATTTAGTTTTTTTAAACTCACCTTTTTTCTTTCAAAGTCTGAGTTATCACTCAGTTAAAGATACATGTAGGCACTCTACCTCAGATCTGACCTCCCAGCTCTTTTTTTTCAAAGTTCTTGCATTTCATTTCTCATCACTGTGTATGCTAACAATTTCTTAGTGGAGTATGCAGCAAGTTAATTGCTATTTGTCATGCATGGTAAAGTAAGATGCTCAAAGTCACAGAGTAGGTCAGTGTCAGAGAAGGGGTTCTTTCCCAAGCTAATGAACTCTTTCTACAGCCTGCTTCTGTCTCACCTTGCTGGCTTTAGGAAACAAAGATGGTCTCTAGTCTTTGAATGCCCTCAGTCTTAATAAAAATAGGTTTAATTAGTATCTCAAATCAAAGGGAGGAAAAGCTGTTCATCTTCTCTAGTGATAAATAAGCAGTGAATGCATCAGTACAGGTGTACTGCAAACAACACACAACATAGTTTGGCCATAGCTGACTGACTTTGATCAAAATAAAATTACTTCTAGAACACTTGAGGGTGTTGCAGGGAAGAACTGGATTTACATCATCTCTGTGGTGCAGAACTGAAAAGTGGGAAGCTTCAGGGCAGAACTGAGTGAAATCAGCTAAGCTGCATCAGATTGCAGGACAGAAATGGCAGGCGGAGCTCTAAGTGTGTGAAACACATTTGCAGAGCTGGATGGAACCTGAGGCTGCCATGGCAGTGGGGGTTGACAGGACCACATGCATTTTTCTGGTCTATGAGCTGCTTTCACAGGATACTGCTTGCCAAATCCCAAACCTTGCATGAACCACCAAATGTGCAAACCCGCAGTGTGTGGCAGAGCACACTCTCCACTTCTCACCCCATAGTTGCATTCCAAATCAAGGACTACGGGCAGTTTGTCTCCCAAGATTTTCAATCCCCAGATATCTGCATTTGCACTACTAAAGCAGGGTGGTGGAAGGCCAAGAGGAGTGTGGGGGGTAGCTGGAGTGATGGAGAGAACTTCCTGTGCATTAGAAGGAACTTCTTATTGGCTTTGACTGCAATTTTTGCCTTCACAGCCTGGGTCCCTCGCCAGCTGTTTTTCCTGTGCTGAGTGCTCTGCTTGCTCTTGTTCATATTGCAATCTCCAGGACTGTATTATTTTTTTTTCTTAACCAAAGAGCTGCCAGCTGGTGTTGTTGATCACACCCCCAGCAGCAGGCACAAAGGCCAGCACACACTTTACACAACACTCCTTCTCTTTCCCATTCTATTTCAGTCCTAATAAAAACATTGTCATTTCAAACAAGCAGCTGGGAGTGTCACTAATTTCAGTCTTTTCATTAAGGTGGTTTAGCAGAGTTTTTTTCTGTACAGCTCTTCTTGCCCCAGAGCTATGGTTGGGAAAGGGTTGGTCAGAGCCCAGGTGCCACACCCTCAGTCTGCAGCAGTTTGTAACCCTAATCCATCCAGGCAGCCCAGGCAGCCCTCCTCAGCTGTGTGCTCCCCTTCTTCTAGCTCCCCACATGACCCTCTGCTCAGACTGTCCCTGACCACATTATTCGTTCTCTTGAGTTTCTGAGCCCTTCCTCCCTCCACTGGCAGTCACTGCTGTCCTTCCACTAAAGGCACAAAACCCTAACCTACCCCTTTTTCTCATTCAGAAGTGCCAGAGAAGGCAGCCTGCAAGGTGAAATCAGTCTGGAGTCATCCCACTTGAAGTTAGGCACTTAACTGAGATGCTTCAGCTAGGATGTGCTTGTCCTAGGTTCTTTGTGTGTATGATCTGTGGAAAGCAAGAGGCTATTAAAGATCTGCTTTCCACTCTGGAGGTGTTTGTTTCTCCCCTGACTGCAGAGAGAGCCTAGAAGGATAAGATTTCCATCTCAGATGCTGAACTTCAGTAGTTGAAGTTGGGTGCTCTGCTTTGGAAATCTACTATGGCATGTAATGCTAGATTCATGAATGTCTCCTATATTTATCTTACAGAAGACATGTTTTTTTTCATCCCATACCTGTGTAGCTACCTGTCCAATACAAAGAAGTTGAGTATGTAACTTGTGCTAGGAGTGACCTCATGAAGTGCTGATATTCAAAGTATATGCACCTACCACTGACTTTTTCAAGATACAAGATTAATCTGAGCCACTGACTTTCCCTCTGTCTGATGGATACCCCATTCCATATCCCTTCCATTTCCATTATATCCATATCAGCATGCATGACAGAGAGAAAGTGTAAATAGAGGCAGGGTACATGATAAAGAGCAGGGTAATACATTTTTTATCCCCACCAGTTAGAGATGACAGCATCACATATTTACTCTCTGTGAGCTGTGGTTGTTTGCTTCTAACAAATGTAAATCAGGAGTGTGGTACTGCACCATCCATCACTCAGTATTTTTAGACCATTCCAGAGTTTTTGAGGCTGTACCTGAAGTCACTGATGTTATTAATAGGGGTGGCAATGATAACAAGATGCTCTGATACCTTATTTCCCAATGGGATTCAGTCTGCACAGTGCATATCTGTATTTTTCCAGCCTTGACTTGTCTTCTTGCCCCTCTGGATTTGAGTGACAGACTTTGTTGGTAGAATCTAAAGAGAAACAATGATCATTTTCATCAGCTGCATTTGCAGTTGCCCACTTTGTCGTTCAGCCTTGCTAAGGATCCAGGCAGGGACCATCACATGGCTTTGAGTGGCTCTGAACAAGCAGGCAGAGCTGCACCCCTGGCTAACCTGCAGTAATACAGCAGGGGAAAGGCAGCCCCTGAAGGTCTCCTGTCACACAGTGTGCTGGGCACTGCTGTGTACTAGCAGGAGGTGGGAGGGGAATAAGGAACAAGAATGCCGGTGATTGATTTAGAGAGATGGCTGTCTACTGTCAGAAGCCTGTCATTGCAGAGCAGGCACAGGATGATGAAAGCGGCCTGAAGGGCTGCTCACCTTCTGTCTCTCTCTTTCTCTCCATTTCTCCCACTTAGAGGGCAGGGGCAATGGGGTACATGGCCTTGCAACCAGCCTCTCTTGGCATTCACAGCTAGTTGCATTTCAGCATGAAAAAACGAAGGTGGAATGTCTCCATATTTGCTTATATTTTTAAACAACAGTAGAAAAAACCTACCCTAAACAATTACCGGTCTCTCCACCTACTCTCCTACTCTTCTTTGTTCCTGCACAGAACTTGTCAGCTTTCCATCCATAAGAGAGAGGTACTGCAGTCAGGGAGGAGGGGTGAAGGAAGGCTGGGGGCTGGAGCCATTTAAGCTGTCACCAACTCTATCAGTGCATTTAAATCACTGACACAGAATTACAATGCCACATATTGCAGTTCAAAAACAACCAGCACCCAAATTCCCTTCAGCGTAGCATCCTTCCTCCAGGATAATGCATTTTCTAATTTTATAGTATATTGGTATACAAAGAGCACAGAAAACTCATGGACTGGATAGTGTAGCAAGGATCTATATACGGAACTTTTTTCTGCTGATGGGTAAATCAAATGCAAACAGCACAAGTCATTTATGCTCTCCTCTTTCTTTCTATTTAAATGGGTTACTGCTGGTAAGCGCCATAATAGTTAAGGATCTGTCAGCAATTCCAATACAAAGAAGAGCAATCACACCTTTAAGCAGACTTCCAGTGATGGGCTGTAGACTATCAAAGTTAAATAGATTCTTAAAATCCTAGCCGTTAGGGCTGGGAAATCTTTCAGCACTAATAGTGCATGACTGTTCCCTGCAATGAAACCATCATGATAAGTGGTTTAGCCCGTGCTTCTCAAGAACAGCTCATCGTGCCCTTGTGGCCACCCCCACTCAGGTCAGATATCCCATCATCTAATCTGCATGAGTTTGAGAACTTGTCCCCTCCAGGCATTTTCAGTCTGCAGAGATGCCCCTACTCTTTCAGGACATGTGGTCACGGGGAGGGGGGTTAGTGCTGATGCTGACCTGTCTCAGTACTTACCAGTTTTTGCCCTGCCAAATGTCTGTCTTTGCCTGTGATCACAGCAGGCGACGCTCAGAGAGGTGAGGGACTGTGGTAGGTGCCAGCTAGCAGAGGTCTGCTTTAACTGTGATTTATAGAGTAATTGCCTGTCTGCAGCACATGGGTACACTGTCGGCCATGCCTTTGTTCCCCTTCAGTTCCTCTTGAATGCACTATACACTAAGCATTATCCTCTCTCCCTGGGTTGCCCTTCTCAAAGATACACTCTGCCGTTCACTGACACTCATATCAAAGCCAGGAGCTCTGAATTCTTGCAACAACTCTGCTGCACCTTTTCTGGATTCTCTGCAGTTTATTTACATCTCCCTTGTGTGTCACCTAATGTGACTTCCGTGTGCGATTGATACTGGCTCTTCTACGGTAGTCTGTAGCAAATTGCCAGGGAATAATACAGGAAAGAGGGCATGTACTGAGTGTCTCTCTTGATAAATTCTTCCAATTCTCAAGCATTTTCGATGCAAACACTTCCTGAGAAAGCGTTTGGGACAGGAGCAGTAAGACTGGGGAAAATAGCGCATCTTCATTGCTTGACAGCCTCTTCTGAGGTGAGACAGGGATTTTTTCCCTGACAGTCATTTGATGAGATGCTGTAGGAGAACAGTCTGTTCCGATGTGTAGAACTCTGTTTTCTCTATATATTCCTTTGAGAACATAAAAAGGAAAATCCAAGGAGCCACTTGATTTTAGGTCATACTGTATTTGTTTAAAAGTGGAAGACAAAATAAACAGACTTTTGCTTTTTACTAGAATATTGATAAAATGGCATGCCATTTTTGGAGACTTGCAAATAAAGGTACAAAAATTTCGGGTTTATTGAGAGGAGACTGGTTGCAGCAAGATGGTTCAGTATATGTGAACAAATTCCCCCCAAATGTACTAAGACCTCATTTTGACACAAATTGAGTGAAGCAAAGTAAGATATGAAAGTCGGTCGTTCCAGCTTGTCTCTAGGATTCCCTTTCCAAGAACTACTGCCACTGCAGCTTAGAGGGCTAAGTCCTGCAGTTTTGCCTAGGAATTGCCTAAATTATATAAAGTCAATGGCTTTGCTTTGAAATAAGCTAAGCAGCTCCCAGCAATTCTGCTCCAAACTTTGCCTCCTTTGGGAGATGGAGAGTGATAAACAGCTTGAGAATAGAAACCTCTCACAACTCTCCAGCCACTTCCCAAGTGCACCAAACCACCTTAAGAACACCTGAGGGTGTTCACTTTGATTTTATCCTGTAAAAGAATAAGATCACTGCCACCCTCCATTCCACAGCCAGTGGAATAACTGTTTCTGTAGCTGCAGATTAAACATCTTTGGACTCATAGAAAATGAAGAATTGGACTGCCTGTTTGATACTTCTTTACTTCTGGCTGCTTTGTATATTGCTTTTTACTTGACCCTTGACACATTCTGGTCGTTTCCATTTAGCGAAGGTAATTGTCCTCCAACAAAGCCATTGCAAGTAGGGAAAGATGGTGCTTAAGAGAGAATAATGCAGAACAAAATGCATCAGTGCCATGATGTACACAGATTCCTTTCACCAAAACTCAACCCTTTCATCTTCTCCAGCACCAGAGGCTGTCACAGCCTTGCACAAATATCTATGTGGATTAGGTATGTCCAAACACAGCAGTTTGGAATTGTCTGCTCAGTCCATCCAGGCCTTAGGACAGATTCACCTCACTTCCACTGTAGTTTATTCTTGATTTGTGTCTTTCAGAATCACTTCAAACCAAAGCAGCCCTTAACTTATTTTCTGCTTTTGTTTTGCTTCGGTCAGAGCTATTCAGTGGGACTTGTCTCCTTAGTGGAAAACACAGCATTATCTATATTTGGTATTACTCTTCTGTATAGTGGTTACTCAGCAGACTATGAGATGTGAATTTAGTCATCTTGCATCAGTTGCTAACAAGGCAGGGCCCTGCTGAAGTTACAACACACCTTGCCTTTGTCACAAAATGGTGCTGGAAATCACCTTGCACACCTGAGGGCATCCTTTCTGAACACTAATCACCCACCAAAATGCAGTATGGTCTAAAACCCAGACCAGGAATCTTCTTTTCTCATGGTGCGTTTCCCTAGGGGTGTTAGTTTAGGTAATCAAGTCCTTCTGAGCAAAGAGAAGCACAGATTTCCCTCATTCAATATAGCTGTAAAATACTGCACATGTTTGTGGGAACAGGTATTTGCTGTTCCACCAGCAGGATTGTAATTCTTCTGTAGAGCATGAGAGCCATGATTAGGAAGCCAGGATTGCTCTGCTCACAGGAATCCTGCCATTGTCTTTGATTGCATGGTATTAACTGTAAATTATAGCCTTTTGGAGACTGCATGTAAAAATAAAATAAAAAAAAATTTGTCAAAAGACAGAGAAAATATTGATTCCAGAGGCAGTGGAAACTATGGCTTGGTTGAATTAGAACCTTAAAAATAATAACAAATGAGCATTTCTGAGGGTGAAAGAGGGACTAGGAGAAGAGAGCTGTGATTCTCCCCTTAGGAGTATGCAAATTTCAAGTAGCTCCATTGCAGGCAACAAGATATCACTGGTTTAACCAAGAGTCTGGCTCAAGGCATTAAGGAGAAGGTGCAGAACACAGATTACAGAGCTGTTATTGAGGTGCTGGTGAACTGTGAGCACAATGTATGGAAGCACAAAATGGAAGAAGCTACAGCCTGAGACTGCTATTTAACACCTCTCAGATTTCTAATGCCTTTCCTAGCTCTTAGTGACACAAGTCTCCAGGTCAGCTTGTTCTCAGGAATCAGCTCTGTCTGTTGTTCTGCACTGATGACAGATACCATTGCAATCAGTCAGCCTACAATTTAACTGGTAAACTGGAATTGCAACTGGACTGTGCCTCGCTCTGGTCCCCAGAGGCTTCCCTGCAAAACCTTTGAAGGTGCAAAATGGTGGTAGAATTATAATCACTAAAAGCCTTCAAGCCTGAGGCTGCTGAAAGCTGAATATAGATACCCTGGAGAGATAATGGTTTGCAGAAAAAGCAAAGCATAGGACAGATGGCTTTTGTCCCATAGATACATTGATTTTAAACCCAGAAATGTCTATTAGGTCATGGAGTCTGGCTTGTTCCATGGCATAGGCCAGAGATTTTCTCCCAGAAATTCCTGTTTCAAGCCCATAACTTCTGGCTGAGCTCAAGTGTATGTCTCTAGAGCACTCATGCTGTGGATGCAATTCAGACCTAACAATTCTATGAATCTACTTATCTTTACAGTTAGAGCATATATACCTGGCTGTGCCAGCCTTGGGCTGTTAAAAAGGCTAAATAAAGGTCATTGGGAAAACATGAAAATAGGAGAAACAGCTTAGCAAATCTTTGAACAAATATCTAGGACAATGGCTATAATTTAATACCTGTTGGTGAAATTTTTCCACTCCTGATCTCTCCACTGAGTGAGCACAGCATTAGTTCTGTAGATTTCTCCTCCTTCATTCTTCTTGGAGTCTGGTTTTAGTGGAAACTCAGCACACAAATACCACAAACCCCCTCTTCTCATTCCTCTGCCACACTTTGCTGTTATTAGAGTTCCCCTCTAAGATCCCACCAGTCCTAGATATCTGAACAAAACAATATTTTCATTCTTCCAAAGTTTTAATGGAAACCTTTGTCCAACCATAGCAACTTGTGTCGATTCTGAAGTAATTGCTCAGATTTTTTATGAGGAGTTCTAACAGGAGATCACTCCTTTCTTCTGATCAGCATCTGACATCACTTCTGTCCAGGATGGATTGGCACTTGCATCCTCTTGCCTCAAGAATCCATTAGTAAATCTGTATGTCTTCCACTATGCCCCAAGCCCATACATATTGATTCCATGAAGATTATTTTCTTTCATCTTTCTAAGTTCTCCTGTCCCAATACAAAACCAGATCAGCCATTCTATTGTCCTGAATTTTTCCCATCCAAATCTTCTTAACTGCCTGATTGTCATTGATATTTCAGGAAAGGGACACTAGAGAGATCATTCAAGAGGGAAAGTGCAGTGGTTTCTAGGGCGGTAGACAAAGAATTTTAAAAAGATTTATACGACATATTACGTATGATTTGAGAGAATGGATTAAATTACCTAGGAGATTCATTGTTGTTCATAACTTTTCTTTTTTTTTTTTTGGTGGGGAAAAGTAGGCCAGAGACCTTTACAGATTTTCTTCTCTTTCAGTGATGCTCTCTCCTTTTGTAGAGCCTGCCTCACTGGAAATTACATATCCATAGAAGGGAAAGTGAGACTTCCTTTTCCACTTTTCCCTGTACACCTTGAAAAGCAAGAGGACCCCTGCAGAAGACGGGAAGCAAGGCTGTGAGATTAGCTAGTGCCTCTCTGATGCAGGGAGTGAAGCAGGCTGTTATTTCACCCCTTGTCAAAGGAATAGAACACATGGTACATGTGACAGTTTAGCCAAGTCCCCTCACTATCAGCAGTTATCTGCTATATGCTTCTGCTAATAGATATTCTCCTAGAAAGGTTATGATAAAAGAGTTAGGAAGGAAGAGAAGGAATTACCAGGGATGGTGAGAATGAAAGAGGCACAAGTAACCTGAGCATGACACATTCTTATGAAGCCTTTTATTTCCTATGTTTAGAGAAAACAGTTCTCACTTTATGGCTTTTGTTCAAAGAGAAAATGAGCTATAAAAGCAAAGATAGGAAGGAGTTAACCAATTTCCAATTCACTGTGTTACAATTTGCTTCAGTAATAATAATAACAAAAGAACAATACTGAGAAACATAATTTTTAAAATGAAGACTACTAAATCAATAGGCACTACATGACTAATCATTTTCTATTTTCTTGGGGGAGGAAGGTAGAGCTGTGATCAGAAATCAAAAGCAGAAGTTCCCAGTTTCTCTGCAATCTGACAAATTCTGCTTTACTGTAATACACAAGAAAGGAGGTTTTTACAGCAGCAGAAGCTAATGCTGGTAAATGGCATTAAAAACACTGCGCACTAACATCATCTCATTTTGTGGAAAGATAATGAAATTCATTTGATGCTAGATGAGTTAATTCCCAAATACCTGCATTTCTTGGCAACTGAGTGTTTCAGCCTGAGACCAGAGGTTGGGGTGACTTCTTCATTTACACAATCTTCAGTTGTGGTGAGACTTCACATAAAGCTATTTAAGTCTGTGTTTGACTTGTAGCATGTGAGTAGTCTTGTCAGCTTCAGCAGGACTACAGAGTCTGGAAGAAAGGCAGGTGTTTGAGTGCTTCTTGAACCTGCCACTCCCGCAGTCATTTGTAAAATCCTATTAGTACAAATAGTTCTCAAAGTAGTGAACAAAGGTGAGCAAATACTCTCTCTCTCAGCATGGAATATCCAGAAGGCCACAGCGTCAGTAGAAGACTGGGAGGAGATGCTCAAGGAGGAGATTTCAGTGTGCATTGCAGTTCCTCAAATTGCTAAAAAATTTCAAGCCAGGTTTTATAACATACCATCATAGTCCTCTGGCACTTAACCGCCCCTTTGCTCTTCTTGGGGTTGATGGTAGATGTCTTTGACTTTTAAAAGTGAACAAATGTGTGCTGGCTCCTGCCTGGAGCATTTTGCTGTACAGTATGTTACATCCTAAAGGACTCAGCACAGCTGTCGTAGTTGAACACAACCCAATAAAAGGTAGCATTGCAATAGTTTTTAACAGGACAAAGCAGCTGACTTAAAAGTTTTAAATTCCACAAGTATTGACAAAATATCCACAAATGAAACTCAGTGAAGTGGGATGTGGGACAGGCAAAGGGACTCAGAGCATGGGGCATTTGGATGCAAGAACTCTGCCAAGGCCTGTGTGACCAGGACACTGCCCCAGCCTGCTGTGGGTGGGTGGCAGCAAACTGAGCAGTACTAAATGTATGAGTGATGTCATCTAAACAGATCAAACCCCTGCTTCTGAACAGGGGTGGAGGAACTGGCACAGCTGTCATAAACAAAAGGAATTTTGATTTGATTGAAGGTCCCAGAATGCATTTTCCAGCACATACTCACATGCCAACTCAAAGTTACTGGACAATAGGTAAGAAAAAAGCAACTTTCATTTAGCAAAATTCCTTTTGCAATGGAGCTTGTGTTTTGAAGGCCCCTGCTTTAGTATACAAGTGTTTGTGGGAGATTAGTACTTATTAACTAATAACCTTTGATGATGTTTACTCCCACGGTTGATTTGCTCAGGTGTTTGTCACACAGAAGTAGAAATAAGCTTCAATGACACAGCTTGTTCATGGTTCAGTCTGCAGAGTTTTGTAATTTCTTGGCAACTAAGTGATGGATTACTATTTTCTGTGAAATTCTCCTCTTTCCTGAAAGGCCTTTCATGCAAGGACTCTGGGGTAATTAGAAAAATAATAACCTTGCAATACACTCTTGATCTGTTTTTAATGAAATAAAGTGTGGAGAGGGTAGGTGCTTTGTCCATAGTCAAATAGTGGGTAAGTGGCAGAACTGGAAATAGAACCCAGGAGCCCTAGTTTCTACTCTTTGCCTTTAAGAAGCACTTCCACTAACATTGGATTATCCAGTGTTAAAAGACTCCTTTCTTTTATTTTTATTTTTTTTTTCCTACAGGACTGAAAAAGAGTATTTAGTGCACAAGAAATCTTGCATTGGCAAAAGCTGGGCCAGATTAATTAGCAGATTTATGCTGGGTTCTCAGTCAGTTTCCTGCAGCTCAATCATGGTTTATTGAGCACATCAGTCATTTGTGAATGTTACCCTTAAAAGAGCCTGGTAAAGTATCACCTTCATTTAAAAAACAGGGAAATAAAAGCACAGAGAAGAAGAAGTTACTTACCCAAATTCACACAGGGAGTCTTGGACACACTTGTCAATTTTACTATCAGCTTCCTTTTTTCCTCAGAAAAGTCTCTTCCCTGTTAGACTGCATTGTTTCCAGGGACGCATTGCATCCCTGATCAGGCATTAAAACACAAGTGGAGTTTCTGGACACATGTATGAACAGCTTCCAGGGTCTCAGGCTTGAATTGAACCAAATCAAGTTTCTAAACAATAGTACAAAACTAAAAATTGCCAGAAGCTGCTAATCTGACATGGATATTTTGAAAGGGTCACATTACCTCTTCAAAACTTGGTGCGTGCCGAATACAGCACCCCCGAAAGTTCAGACCTGTGCTGTCCACTTCCCCGTGGATCAGAATATACCAGGAAGGAAAGGTAATAAAAAATTCTGCTCCACCACAGCTAAGTTTCTGGAGAAGCTTGCAAGATTAGGGACACAATTGTGGTCTGTTTGTAGTGATACTCCCTGGCAGGTCACCATCTGAGGAGGATAAAATCAGAGCCTCTGATTTAAAATCAAAAGACTTTGCTGGAACCAAAGACCAGATAATTTGCTAATGGAATAATTTTCCTGCACAGAACCTGACTTCACTGTCCTTCCTTGAACATTAAATGTAAGTTTAATGAAAAGATGTGTCTATTAGTAACTGGAGTGATACTGTCAGTTCTTTACAAATGTGCCTTGGGCTCATAAGTCAGGTATCAATACTTGCAGAATCATGCTGATCTGTGTTGATTTTCCACCAAACAGTACAATGTCTTCATCCCATTCCCATCTCATCCATCTCTAATTGGGTCAATATGAAAAACATCACATCTTTTCTGGAGGGCAAAAGAAATTCTTCACAGACAGCTCAGATCCCATCTGTCAAAGGTAAATGAGGATGTCCACCCCTACGTTTTTGGAGTGAGATTGGATTTAGGATGTTGGAGAGGTGCTACATTACGGGGTGATGAAGTGCTGTTTACCTTCAGGTATGCGCAGCCTTGTGGCTCAAACGGGGAGGAGCAACACGGCTCTTGGCAGAACAAATGTGCTGACATGTGACACCGAGTGACACCCAGCAGCTCCGAGGCGAATCAGTGCCTGTGCCTGCCTCAGACACAGGCACACATGTGCACAGTCACAGAGCCATACACAAATATCATGACACAGCAATTACCTTCTGCAAAGAGAGCTAAAAAAGGCTGATAGAATGATAAGAGTATCCAAACTTCCTGCCGAGATGTGCCGTGGGTGGCAGAATAAATCTACTTCTTCTTCCCCTCTGGGAGAAGCTGCCTGCTGAAGAGAACTAGGCAGAGTATTAGCATCACATTGCAGTTTATTAGCAGAGGGATTCTGGACAATGGTGTTTCTTACCAAACTGATCAGAGTGATAAATCATTCCAGTGCTGAGAACAGCTTTTGTGTGACTTGGCCATATAACAATATCCTCACTCAAGGTGCCAAAGTCTGGTACCATCTGACTGAGCAGCAGGTCTTGCTCTCAGATCTTGCCATGCTGCCTTTTATCGAGCTGCACATGATGGTCTACTGCCTGACAAAGGAGACTGTGAACAAAAATGGGCTGCTCATGAACATCCTCACCTGTATGGGGAAAGTCTAATGACATTGGAAAGGGTGGAGAACTGAGTTCCACCATAGGCCCTGCTTCTGTCCTACAAAGCCTCTCAGCAGAGTCCAGCACTTTGCAGTGACCTCGTGAGAGTGAAAAGTATCCATCGGTCCATGCAGGCTTTGGGTAAGGCTGAGTCAAGCTCTGACAATTGCTCTGGCAATGAGTGTATCTCAGTAGAGTCAAGAGCATGTTATGCAAAGATTTCACAATCAAAACAACTGATTAAAAAAGAAAAGCCTTCTATTAAACATCAGAGCCTCAAGGTTTATTAAACTTCATATTTCTTATGACTCTTCCTATGTAATCTTAGTTAACTTTTTAAAAATTAAAGTACTTATGAAATAATATCAAAATGACTGTCAAGTAGTCTATGCTCTGTATGTTCAAGTAAACAAAACGTGATTATGTTATGTATCAGTTTTTATTTACTGAATGTATAGTATTCAGCAAGTAAAAGGTCAGATGTGTTTTCAAGACAAAAAAAATGGTAGAAAAGTATTGACAAAAATGTTATAGTCACTCTCCTGACAAAGAAGAAATTACTCCATTTCAAACCCAATGAGAAGAAAAGAGTTGAAATGTCATTCAAGATGGGCTTATGTGCCCAAAAGCTTTTTTTTTTTTTTTTTTTTTTTTTTTCCCCTTTTCAGCTCTACTGATTGGTCTTTTAAAAGACATTAGCTTTATTGACATCCTTAGAAGTTCACAGCATAACAACTTGCTGCACAAACTTCTCTCTAAATTTGTAGCAGCATGTTCAGAGTGTGCTTGGCTGTGCCTTGTCCTCAGGGCTGCTGTCGATGAGGAGCCTGGCTGCCCATGCTGAAGCACTCCAGTAGTCCAGGGGCAGCTCTTTCTAGGCCCTGTGGATTCACAGCTCTTTCTCAGTCCTTCCCAGAGCTTCCTCACACTTGCTATCTTCCTTACTTACCGAGCTTTGTGGTGGGCCTTTAATAATATTAACATTTCTGGTGACCCTTAGAGTAAAACTTGGTTGATAGCCAGATTTTAGACAAAGAAATGCTAATTTCTGTTTAATTTTCTCCCTTTTATTACTAATCATATCACTGCAAGATGTAGTTTACAGCAATATAAATAGGATCCATTGCTGGAGGGAATTGTGCAACTTCTGTCAATTTTTCAGCACCCAAATGTGAAACAGAAGCAATTAAACTCTGAGGGGAAAAAAGTAACAGTGTGGAACACATCAGAAATCGGGTCATGAATTCACACAGATGGGAAAGCCAGGAAGCAGTGGGAAAGCAGGATTTTGATTGACTCGCCGTCAACAGTAAATGAGCCATTGGCAGTTTACTGTCAATTTTTTGCCTTTTAATCTGCAAGTTCCAGAGGTGATGACACTCCCCTCAACCCATTGCTTGGAGATGGGAGGGGAGAGGAAAGGGGGACTGAGAAACCAATGGCAGAAGTTTAAGTGAGAACAGGGATGGGTTGACATCACAGGAGGAGGAAGGCAATTTTATCATTCTCTAAATCTGATGTGTGGAGCTAAAATTAAATAATAGCCAGGCAATAGTCACAAGTTTTAAAAATAAGCCACCCAAAAGGGATCATGAGGTCTCTGCAGATTAATTAATAATAACAACGTTGTGGTAGTAATTAGAGGCATTGACCAAACCTGAACCCTGTGGTGGGAATTGTTCTACAAATATAGTTAAGGATACTTCTTGCTTCAAAAAACATATAAAGCAAAGAGAAAAGAGGAAGACGCAAAAACCTCCCTGGTGAAGATAGAGGCACTGCGACCCTAACAGGGCTTTGGTGTTACTTGGAACATGCAAGGTGCAGACAGGGAGTGCTCCTTTGTTTGCTTATACAGAGCCTCTGAACATCTCAGCTGAACAGGCTGAGAGGAGGAGAGGTGATGTTTCAATCCTGTGCTGGTCAGCTTTCTCCAGTGAAAATCCAGGACCCAGCCACAAGCCTGGGGGGCACACCAGGATACCTCACAGGCTACCAAAAGACCAGTTTGTCCTTGCTAGCAAGGATGTGCCCATGGCCTGAACTAAACTGTGGGATTTGTGGGATTTTCATACCACTGAAGAAAACACAAGACCTTGGAAAACACGGGCTGTTTTAGCATGCAGAAGCTCAATATATTTTTCTTTTCAAGCAGCAGCGCAGCACTTCTGAGAATGAAACAATCAGTTATAAAAGTAACCTTGCAGCAGAGCTTCAAGGGGGAGTTATATATGCTGGCAAATTTTCACTGTTTATTCATTCTAGACATACTTATAGACTAATTCTCCTCTTACTCTGATTTTATATCAATTATTCGCCATTGATTGAGTAGAGTTAATTTAAATTTACAGCAGTGTAAGTGAGGAAAAGCGGCTCGTAATCAGTAGCAAGTTGATTCTGCCACCTTTACTCACCATGAATAGTACCTTACTCATTGAATAATCCGGTAAATTCCTCTTGGGGTTTCTCACAGAATAGGACAGTATGTGATCTGAGTAAGGATGGCAAATACTTCTCATACTTTTCACATTAATTACCCTACTGGACTGGACTAGGTGACATTTGTTCAGCTGCGCATTTTTAATAATTTTCTAATGTGTATCTTATAATGACATTTCCTCTCTAACATGTTGTTCGGAGTTTGGGAGACGTGTGATGCAAGAAAAGAGCAAAAATGTTGTAACAGCACTATTGGACAGACAGCACTGGAAAACTCTTCCCCAAGAGAGACAATCCTCTTTTAAACTATTTATTTTCTTGTGCTTTTGAAGAGATTTCTTGATTTCGTCTTACTGGTAGTTAATGAACATGAAACGATATTAGAGTAGGGTAATAACTTGCTAAATTTTTCACCAAGAAATCAAGTTTCCTATTGCAATCCTTGTTCAGCCTATACATGAGCTGAAGGGATTTGCTTGATCAGAACTAGCCTTGATAGGTGTGGCCTGTTGACATTCTGAACTAGGACAAAAAATTAGTGATTAAACTTGGTGACTGCTGAGGGTGACTTTATTTAAAAGATTTCTAATTTTTTTAAGTCCAAAGCAGTAATTTATAACACTGCCAGAGAGGAATTCAGGATCCCTGAGTTGTGGCTGAGCTCTATATTCCCAGTTTAGCACAGCTGTCAAATAAATGCTCAGAAATTTTAAAAACAGTAATAATTTTTAAATTACTTTGTTTCATTTCTTTTCTTACCAAAACCAATTGAATCCAGTTATCACTCAAGACAGATAAAATTAAAAAATAATTAACTGTGAATTTAATAATATTTTGAAAATTATTTATCTTGGAGACGAGCATTCAGTGAGCGAAAATTATATTAAATTGTTAACCAAGCGAAATAGAGGCTTCAAATGAAAACCCTTCTTTGAGATTCTCTGTTGTGATCTGTACCAAATCTGGGCCTCTGCACAGGGGTATGTATTCTCTCCATTGGGCCAACTATTTTGCCAGTGGATAGGCCTGTGCTTGAAATTAGATACTTTTCTTTTTTTCTTTTCCCCCAGTAAAAAGGGACAGGAGAGGAAACAAAGAGTAGGAAGCAGCAGAGGAGATAAGAAGGACAAGTTCAAGAGTCCTGGCATTAACAAGCAAGATAGACCCCACAAAGGAAATACAGTGTGGGTATATGTCCAGCACCTTGTTTTATTTTTGCAGTGTTAAAAAAAGGAAGTTCTCACTCATACCTGCTTTGTCAGTTTTGCTAAAATGATTTGGGTGAATGATAAGGAGATAGACAAGGAGTCTCCTATCATGCAGATGATAGGAGAGCTGGTGGATGCATGTCAGGCAGAAAGCACCCTTGCCCCAGGCCCTGAGAGCAGAAATCAGCTGAGGCTGCTTGCCAGGATTTCACAGCCTCCACAAAACCTGGATATTGTGTGACAAATCAAAATTGCTTGTCTCTACCTGACTGCATGCATTTCCACTTGATGGGTTTTATGTTTACGTGTCTCCAGTGGAGGAATGTGCAAGTATGGAAGTGCTGAAATGTTCAGGACATCTAAGTAAACGTGGCTTCTATTAATAAAAAAGAACTTTGTGATTCATTTTATGACAGCAAAAATACATTTTATCACCCAACAGAAATCTCTCTATGGATAAGTGAGGTGCAAAGATGTTTCAGTGAGTGAGATGGCTGCATATCCATGAGACCACTGGAGCCTCATTAGTCTTAGTGGTGATACTGGTAACCCCATGTGTTGGCAATGGGATGCAGAGCCAGCCCTAATTCTGATTCAAACCCAGGTAGTCCTTGAAAACTGTTGGGTGGTTTCTGTGTTGAAGCCAAAGCACAGGTTTGGTCTGTGTGACAACACAGTGGATGTGACTGACACAGAGCCACATATCTTTGTGTGGTTTGTGGCGAGCAACTGAAGGCACTGGAGATAGGAATTTGTTTACATTTGGAAGCAGTGTAAATGCAGGGGGTGCTGGGAACCTGCTGGAAAACCAGGAATTCTGACACTGCTATTGATCTGGTATATGATGTACTCGACCTGCTTTCTTGCAGTGTCACTTATTGTCTTGCCTACTTATATTGTAAACCTTTCAGAAAAGAGATTATTCCTAGCCCAGAGGATCCTTGGTATTATTTGAATCTCTAGATGCTTCTGTGATAATAATAGTAAAGAAACTAGAAAACCTGTTTTAAATACATGGTGTATACCTGTGAGAAACATGGGAACACCAGAAGAAATGGGGTGACCTTGCTGTGGATATTTTTAAGCTGAAAATGCCCAGATTTTGAGAAAAGAGTTAGGGAGCAGCTGTATAAGTAACAGGGGCAAATAACATAACTACATTTAAGGTGATACTTGTTAAAAAGAAATGTAGGAAAGGGCATTTTATTCTGGTTGTGGGCAACAGTGGGAATTCTACTCAGTGGCCAGTGGATGTGGTCTTACATCCAGAGAGCACAGGGAAAGGACACAAAGTCAGTGAATGATGACAATAAAAGCATCTGAACTTATTTTTTTATGTAAATGTACTACTGCATTCTTACTTAGCTGAGAACTAAATAGATTGACTGAAGTAATAAATAAAAGCAGTGTTATAAATTTTGTAGGGGAGAGCAGTTTGACAGACATAAAGCAACCTCACCCTGCAAAGAAAAGCTATGTTTTACTCATCAACATTTTCATTTTCCTGTCTGCAAAAGTGAAACAAGGGAAAATCAAATAACATAAGGTACCTGTATATTCAAAAAAAAAATGAGATGCAGAAATGGAGGGGTAAACATTAAATGCAAAATGTTAATAATTTTCAACATAGGAAGGTTTCCAAAAGCAGGGATCTGCCAGGTTGTGGAGTGGAAATGCTGTTGTTCTGTGTTTCTCAGTGAGCTGCAGGCCAGGTGATCAATAGAGTCCAAATCTGCAGCAAGCAATTCAGAGTTGAGAAGACCCCAAGTGATAAAGAGGAAAGTTAAAATTATGCAACCAAAGAAAAAAATAAGCAGCCAGCAGCAGCTGAAAGTTACCTGAAGGAATGTTTCAGGGTAGTGAATGATTAGAGCTACTACCACTTACTGCTGTTTGCAATCCTATAGGTAACAAATTACCTGTAAACCTGGATTATTACAAATTCAAGTTCCACTGAGTAAGAACTATGTTGTATATAACCCATACATAAGAGATATAAACCTGTGTGCTTCAAAACATGAAGCACAGCCACTGGTCCAACATCGTGAGGAGTTAGTAGATTTATTTTGTACGTGTTTTGTCATAAATGTCTATTGCAAGGAATGGCCATCTTTCTCTGAGCCAAGAAACAATTTTGGTAGCCCTACCAGTGCATACATTATCCAGTTATATAACCTTGGTTTCCAAGGCATAAGAAAAGTAACTTCTATAGAGCTTTAAAAAAGACACTTAATTTCTTCCTTCACTTATCTGGCTATTTGATTGTGCTTCATTCAGAACATCCTTTTTAAGACAATTTACTTGTTCTTCGCAATCAGCACTTCAGTCCAGTTCAGAGGCCTCCCAGATCTTTTTTATTCGAACACTTCAACTCCTCAGAATTCTAAAGTCAGCATTTTATGTCTTCCTTTTCTTGACAGAAAACATAGTCACTTCGGAGATGATTAACATTTTTGTCACAGAAATGTTTTCCCACCAGACAACGTGATTTCACCTCAACTGAAATTTGCAATGATAAAATGTCATTTCTGACAAAAAAAAAAAACCGAAAAAAATAGGCCTTTCCAGCTGGGAGAAGTATAACAAAATATTTTGTTTGGGGTTGACATTTCAGCACAAAATTACTTATTTTTTGTTTCAATGTGTTGATTCAAAATTAAAAATGCTGTAACAGAATGACATGTTGGATTATTCTGTTTTGATATAAAATGTCTAGATCTTAACATTTATATTTTTCCTTAGACTTTTTACTTTTCCTTTAAGTTTGAAATGAAGAATTAATTTGAAATTCCCTGTGGGAGGAAAAATTCTATTTTGTTTTCTGCCCTCACATTGGGAGGAGAGACAGTTCTGAAACCAAAGGAGTAGGTAGGAGAGTAGGGCAGGCTCAGTTTTGCATCCTGTCTTGCATGTCAGAGTTTACCTGCACACATTTGGCCAAACTGCTTCACTCCTTAAGAAGATGGATAGATTGTGAAGGGTTTTTGTTAAAATGAGGTAGAATGCTTGTCTACATCCCTGGCAATGCTTGGGAAAATCATCAAATCCAGTTTGTAAATTGCGAACAACAGTACTTGTCTGTCTCACATGATAGGATGTGAGTCTTAATTGGTGCTTATGAAATTCTCTCAGATTCTTGAAAGATGCTGTAGAAATCTAAAATTATATTTACTGAAATGAGTTATTCAGGTGACTTAGAAGTGCTTAGCAAACTTGGCTGTTATTTTTAACAAGTGCAAATTATTAGTTTTGAGCAGTACCTCTAATCCTCTCTACCAGGTTCTGGACTCCCTTCTTTGGGTTCTTTTCCTTGCTCTGCACTTTTATGCAGAGAAGTAAAGCAGCACTTTTCAGTCAGCTGAACAGTAATGCCAGTTACAGGGATAGTTTCTCCTGCAGTTGACAACAGAGATCCATGAGAAGTTTCCATGTTGTTTCACTTCCAGACAGATAATCATGCCTCTGTCCCTTTCCTTATTTTTTCCTGTTTTTGATATAATCTCTAACTCATGCACATAGACACGGAGTGGTAAAAGTTGTGGGATTAGGAGGATAGAAAATGCTGCAAACCAAAGTGGATAAAGTAAGAGTTTTTATCCAGGGTTCCTTTAGCCAAAGGCTCTGCCCCACCCTGCTTGACATTCAGACATTTAAAGTGATTTTCCACAGACTTCCAAGGGGAAGAAGATGGGCCAGGATTCTTGATTGCATTGTACTGTAGGTTCTTGTTCTCTCCAGTTCAAGGTTCTTCATGCCAGTAGCTGGTTGACTAAGCCAGTTCTTTAAACTCCAGTATCAGGTGTTCCAAAGTCTTCAGTCCATCTCTGCAGTCAAACAAAAGCATGAACACCACTCCTATCAAATTCAGCAGGATCTGGTGAAAATCTTGTTTTCCACAATCCTCTTTGTTTTTATCTTTCTATCTCTCATCTTTATCTCCTTCAGCATTTCTTGCTCTTTCTGAGTTTTCATCTGGATTCCATCACTCCATCACAGGCATGCTCTGTTCTGCAGCACCTACCACTCAGCCACACCACCAAGTACACCCCTCCCACCTGAAAATGAACCTCTCATCTTTCATATCTCCAGCTCTCTTAGACTGCTGTTTGTCAGGTAAGCTTCAGTCTGCCCGCTATTTAATCGGTTTATTGCTCTGTATGATCCTCACCACCTGCATCCTTATTTTCTATATTCTCCCGAGACTTTGAGCTTCTTTACTTCCAGGCCCAGAAGGACAGCAGTGGGGTTTTTCTTGCACTTGAGCTGTAGGAAATGTTAGAAAACATCATGCAAGTGCAATTGTGCCAATATATCTATGATTATGTAGGCACAGGCAAAAGAGTGCTTTTCCCAAGGAGCCTTGCAACTCTTTACCAAATTAAATGCACATGAAAGAGGGCACATGTATTTTTGTTTAATTCTTTGTTTCATTGTGTTTCCTTTCTTGCTAATGCATTGGTCTCCATAAACAGGCTTAAGATAGTACACAAAAATCACATTAATCACGAACTGGTCTTATTTAACAGGTTTCTAGCACAGAACCAAGGTCTGGTTTGAGTGGGCATCTGGTAGTGGCATCTCCATAGGGTGGTACACGAGTTATGAAAGAGTGTGTGTACAGCTTGTGTTTGCACTCTCATTGTCCCCAGCTAACAAGTGGCTTTGCTGTTCCTGGTAGCTGCTCTTTGCTTTTCTGGTGGTTTTGTTGACACAGAAACCACCACCCTTGGTCACAGTGGCACCTCAGTCACAGCTATTGTTGCACAAAGTGTAATGCTTACATGCACAATGGGTTCCTAGCAGGGTCTGTGGCTGATGGCACAGATCAGCTCTAACAAATCTACTTTAGGAGTGAGAGAAAAACACACAGAGGGAAAAAGCGAAGGGAAAAACTGTCTTTTCAGGGACCAGATAGGAAGGGTGAGGTCCCAGACTCTCAAAGCAGGTGCAAGACCATGAGAGCAAAAGTACAAGAGCATGAGGACAAAAAAGGAAAAAAGAGTGTGAATAGCAGCATGGGAACAACAGAGGGAAAATACTACCAGTTACACTTTTGAAAAGCACTAACTCAACAGCTTATGTGAAGGGTTATAGAGCTGCAAATAGGAAGCCCTTGGCATTACTAAGGCTCGAGCACTAATGTGCCTGAGGCCTTCTGTAGCACCAGGAATGCTCTGCTTTGTTTTCCCTTCCTTTTGCCATCAGGCCTACAACTCATCTTTTCTGAATTCCTGGTTGGGGAATCCCCAAGTAAGCAGGGCAAGTGAAAGCATTTCTTAAATCTGAGGTCTGGGCAGTTTCAGCCTTCTGGTAAGGGCTTCCGTTTATCTGTATAAAAATTAAATCCCAACAAAGTTACCTCTGCTATAAAACATTGCATTCCAGATTTATCCCATAACCAGTAGTCCAGCATTTCTGTAGCATTTCTGTAGCATTTCTAAAGCACCACTAAGTGCATAACACTACATCACTAATAATCACTGCCAGGAACATGGAACCCAGGCAGCTATTCATTTCTTCAATCCATTTCCATGGGTTAGTTCCTCCCTGTGGTATTCACAGAGGAAGTGTCCCATATACATTATATGGGGACATGGGGGAGTAAAAACTTGTAGCCAGGATTTTCAAAGGAACCTAAGTGGATTAAGTACTCAAATACCCTAGAATTTCAGTGGCTTAGTCACTTTTAACAGCTCAAGACAAAACTATTGAGGACCAACTGGTAGATTCATTATAATAATAATATTTAACATGATTCATTCTTATTTATATTCTTGTCTCTGAGCCTACCAGTCCCAAGAACTACATTCCCTGTCCTACCTCCCTCTGTGTCCTTCCATATTACCTTCTTAATGTCTGATCACATTTGTCTCCTCATGCTTGGTGTCATCTCTCCAGTGACTAATTTATTTTCTCTTTCTCTCCTCTGGCACCCTCACCTTTCCTTAGGAAGGCCAGAAATGTCTATTTGCATGTGGCATCCAGGCCTGTGCACTGAGCACTTCCTTTGCACTGTAACATCTTTTTCCCAATCAAGAAGCATAATATGCTCCTTGTGTTCAGGCAAGGAGGAAAAGCAAACCCGGTAAACAGGCACAGTAATTAGATCTGATGCCTTGGCTCTGGAGAGGAAATTGGGAGATAAATTAAAAGTTGGTCCCATTGGAAGGTTCCCCAATGGATATTGATCAGGCTCAGGTGAACTAGAAACAGTCCAAGGAGAATTTATTGATTAGAAGCTGACAACCAATTGTTTCTTCCTCTCTCTGTTTCGAGGTTGTAGTTTTTGTCTGCCTGCTTCTCTGATAGAGGCCGCAGGTAAATTCCTTTAACTGTACTCCTTTGTCTATGTCCAAGGGGCAGCAGAGTGGAAGCACAAAGGCTGGCAAAGCTCATTAAAGTCAGAAGCACAAAAATGGAGTTCAGGTCTCGCCATTGCCTTCCCCAGAGATGCTCCGGGTTGTTCTGTATTCCCTTCTGAGACCCTGACCTCTTGTCCTTCAGATTACACAGTTGGTTACCTGAAACCTTTGCTCTTGGATTTCCAACTCTGGCACAGACAGCATTCCCATGAACAACACACGTATCTCAGTCAAGGAGAGGCAAGGAGAGAGGCAAAGAAGCACAGAGGCCCAGATAAGCCTCGGAGGCGTTTATTTGCCTTGTCAGCAGATCTAGCTAAGAATTCAGAAGGAGAAAGGGTATTTTTCCCTGACTGCAGGAGCCACCTGTGGTTTTAAAGTGAGTTATCAGTTTGCCTCATCATTGTTTTAACAGTTTACTACTGTTAATAGATTTCAATACCACTGAAATCTAAAGGAATTAGGGACCCAGTTCTGAATATAATCCTGCTGGGGGAAACAGAAACACTTCTGCACATAGGTACATACTCTTCTATGAACATCTTTAAAACTGCAAAATAAGCTGCAAATCTTAAAGAATGTCAAATACAAAGTTAGCAAGCATAGGCCTGAATCTTCTCTGGGGTATACAATAAATCTTTAACTGCATCTTCTCACACTACTTTTTACCCAGCAGTTCTGTCTCAGGATAGTGCACAGAATAGATGGAGCTTTATGAGTAAGCAGCTAGTCAATATTTTATTGCCTTCTTATTGTTTGGCATATGGCTCCAGGCTCAATTTGCTGGATACAATTCAAACCCTTCTCTGGAGAGAAAATTGTTAACTTTCTACCAGACTTTTTTGGAGGAACTATAGTGGCTAACTGCTGTACAGAATTTAACCAATTTAGTGCAACAGTTCTGGTTGATGAGGGTATTCCATTGTATTGGGTTCCTGCTCGGGAAATTTAGGCAAAGACATTGTAGGAGGGAGTTTTGAAACTGTTCAGATATTTGAACAGTTCTCAATATTCTTCATTGTAGATGGCTATGTTCAGGATGTCCTGCAAATCACAGTCCAGACCTCAAGTCAGGAATCAAGGAAACAAGGCATCTTCAGTGAGGGACCTTCTATGGTACTTGGCTCAAGTGTCTTGCTTAAACCAAGATACTTGTACAGATTACATTTGTAGTAGCAGGCGGGAGAAAATCCATCCCTCTAGACATTCAGACACATTAATTTTGAAACCCACCTCTTCCTTCCTCTCAGTTCCTTGCCTTGTTTACTGTACACTTTTCCATCTTGGCAATAAATGAGTAGAGATCCTAAAGACAGCATCCTCTTTCAGTATAGCCTCCTGTTCTGCTGTAATATGCAAAATGTAAGTCAGTCTTCAATCAGCAAATAGTCTGTGATAGGGTAAGAAAGGACCAGATAATCAGAAATATGTTCAAAGGAACTGGATTTACTAGGTCTTCATGTTCAATTTGCACCTGCTATTTCCTGTATTCCAAATACATGACTTACCAGTATCAGGATGTTTTTCAGTGCCTCGCTTTTCCTATGTATGTGCATGAGTTTGAAAAAACAAGCGAATGAAAACTTCAGAAATTCCATCACGTGAGTTCGGATTCATTCCTAGGTGATTCATCAGCAATGTGGGAACATTTATACATGCTGTACAGACCTCTGCTACCCGGGCTGTGGGAGGAACTGATAGAAGAAGTACACAGTTATCTTCCTTGTAGGTCGGCACACAGAGGGGAATGAGGCGAGCATTTTGCATCTGGGTTTTACAGTTGCTTGCTAACAAGAGATAGTGAGACTCTTGAATCCTGGATTATACTGTGGGCTCTGAAAGGGAATTTAAGATAGTGGGCCCAGACATTACTGTCTTTTCTCCCCAAAGTGGTCCTAGGTGCCCTCTTCTCAACAGTCTATCTCATACTCTATCTTCTCTACCTTTGCTGAGCTCATACCCTTAGGAGGTGTGAATGCAAACCCAGACAATACAAGGTTGCTATTGAAATGTTAAAATTCTGTAACAGCTTTACAGCTTAACATAAAGGATATGATATTTTATTTCATGGTTTATTGATTTAAGAAAAGATGTATTGTAGAGATGTTATAATACTGACTGATATTTGTTGTCAAATTTGCAGAAAAAAAAAAGTAAATAAACTTCTTGCCCCTATTTCTTCTCTTTTAAAATAAAATCTGCAAAACTCCAGGAGGATTTTTCCTAGATTTATCTCCATTGGGTTAGTAGCCGCTAGGCTAAGATGTTTTCCTATGTGATTTATATGTCTTTTCACTGGTCCTTGGAGTTAATGTTTCCCCCCTAGGTGTTGGCCATTTGTAGCACAGCTTGAAAGAATGAAATAGTATTTTAAACTCTCTTTCCCATCTCAAAGTTGGGCTTTCAACTTTAAAAATTGATTCACTTTGGGTGAAAGGTCCTGGCTTGAAGGGTTCTGGGGAATGAGGTTCTTTATTAAGTGACAAACTTGTGCATCACGGACAGGATCAGGAGACACTTCCAGATCACCATCCCTCCTTCCAACGTGACTTGCTCCTGAACTAGAAGTATCTGCTGTAAGGGTGAACTATTTTAAAGGTCTGGTCAGTCTCTCTACTCTCTGCTCTCTAGTTCTGATGGTGACTTTCCCTGATTTGGACACTTTTCTATGAAGAGCTAGATGGGAGATGCTGGCATATTGCATACAAACCATTCAGCTATTTGAAAAAGCTGAGCTGAGGTTACACGGACACATAGAGCCAGGATTAAATGAGCTTCAGTCATTTGGCAGATTGATTCTCTTAGGAATTTGTTTTTCAGCTTGACAAAATATAAAGCTTGATGAAATGCAATTTTAAAATATATGTATTTGGTAAATTAATGAACTGGCGCTGACTAAATGAAATTATCAAGAGCAATCAAACTCAGACATTTTTTGTGATTATAACGAGCTTCTCTCTTCCCACGGACAGAAAGTTACATGTGAAATCACTGCTACATAGCAGAAAGGTTCACTTTTAGTATCTTTAATAAGAAAACACTCTATAAAAGAAGGTGCATTAAAAAAATCCAGAGTGCCCAGATCCATTTCATTGGTTTCAAATTTGTTGAGTTCAGATTAATATTAGAAGAATAGGATCAGACAGGATTTTATTGATGTCCCCATGCTCCTTTTACAGTTACAGAGGTCTGCTCCTAGGGGTTCAACTTATTTGCAGCAATTTATTATCCAGTGAAAAGCTTCCCACCCTGTGTGCATTGGCAGCAAATAACAGTGAAGAGCAGAAATCAGGTGGAAACATGAAATTCTGGGGTAACTGGGACCAATACCAAAGTTTCCACTGTCTTCAGTAGAGACAAGGTTTCTCTCTGGGAGTTTGGCTTAGGCTAACTTGTATTAGCAACTTGCTGTAGTAAAGGAGTTCATCCCACTGATGACTTGGACCTGGGTGAGTCTTGAGGATGTGCTCAGTTTTGGTAAGCTGGGCTTTGTGGAAACGTGGCCTCTGCTTGTGGAAAAGAGTGATCTGGGGTGTCTTTCTCATGCAGACAATTTTTTATCCTTTACTTCTCAAATTTCTTGTTCAAACAGATGCATTTCCTTACAGTGAGGAAAATGTGTTCCCATCCACCCCTGTTCTCCATTCTTTTGAAGAGAGGACGTGGTAAGGGCACATCAGACAAATGGGCTGATCCAAATAATCATGAAATGGTGGCAGAGTTTTGACTTCACTCTTCGCCTGATTGTGGCCTCATGCTTTCAGGATGTTCAGTGGAAATATGCTTGAGCATATGTTTGAATTTCTGCTGTAGAGCTCAGTAAAAACAGACTGCCAAATTCATCTCTGATGTAAGCCCTGTTTGACTTCAGCAAATTTACTCCGGGGAGAGATTTGGTTCTGTGTACTTATGTGTACTAAATGGAAAAGTGAATTTTTCTGTTAATACTCTCTGCTAGGGTTAGGCTAGAAAAAATGCTATAGCACCGTGTTTCTGATAGAACAGGAACGCATATTTATGCTTCTATATCTCAACAGCTTTGTCTATATCGACTTATTTGTAAAATTAAAATACTAGATAATGAAAGTGGTCTTAGAACCAGAAGTAATTAATATGCAGGCTTTTTACTCATTAACAGGCAAGCTTGCATTCAGATTTTGAGGGAGAAGCATGGGCAAATTTGGTATAGATCTGCAGGAGCAGTTCTGAATTAGGGCATGGAGTGCAGGGCCTTGGCATAGCCACAGGGAGATGAAAGCAGGCCCAGCCACGGGGTGGTGTGTGGGCCGGGGTCACAGTGTCTGCACTAACTGCTCCAGGCAAAGACCTCAGATCCTTCATGTCATAAAAACAAAGTTTACCTAGGGAACAATTTCAATGCTGAAATGGACACCACTCCCAATTTTTAAAAGAATTATAGGAGAATTTAAATGGAAGCTGACAACCAGCTTCTCTCCCTTTGTCTGTGATTTAGGAAGACCTCCGGAGCAGAGGGGGGCTACCGGGGCCGAGAGCCTCCCATCATTGCTCCCTTGTGCAGAGTTTGCCCCAGGAGTGTGAGTTGCACGGGTGTCCCCCAGCACCATCAGGCCCCTCTGGGGCTGCAGTGGTGTCAGACTGCACAAGCCATCCTCTCCTCAAGGAAGACAAGAGCAGAGATGGGTATGGTTCTGACTCTCTCATTTGAGCTATGTGTTCCCACCTCGGTGGAAGCACAGTAGACAATCATGGGATTCAATCAGCCACACCAGGGCTCTTGAGGAGGGACAGTGCTATGGCCTTCCTGGGCTGCTTCTCTGCAAAGGCAGCCACTAAGAAAAAAGGAAGAAAGAAGGAATACGGATAAGCTTACTGTCCTCTGTGTAGCATCTTGCAAGTTTGCATAACGACATTTACTAATGCTGCCCACATAGTTCTGTCTCAGAGGAGTCTGGAATAGAGGTTAGGCTTTGTAGGTCACCATTATAAAACCCAGTCCCAGCTCCAAAGCTCTGCACTGACTGCCCTGTGAGGCAGGGCAAAAAACTTCTACCCTTCTGTACCTCTTTCTGCCCCAGTGATGCCAGCTCTCCTCCAGGAAGGCTTGGATGCCTGAGAGCCATAGCATTCCTGCAGGAGAAAGGCTTCCTGTGTTTGTTCAGTGGCTGCTCTGAGTGAATCCATAATACCACAGCCTGAAGTAGGCAGAGTTCCTACTCAGAATCCCTCCCTGCCCCTCACTGACAGTCTTCCTTGTGCTTTTGTGCTTCCTGGTAAAAACACAAGGTGGCACTGAGTCAGCAGGACCTTAGCTGACAGTTGCCTCTGCATTTCTTTCTATTTATACACAATTATGGCAATTCGCAAGATCTCCTGTGGGTAGGCTGCAATCCTCCATTTCTCCAATCACTCTGTAAGGATAGTGCCAGTGACCATCCTGACTCATTTATTACAGAAGTTATTGTTTAGTCGCTTCATGTAATGTACTGACAATTTCATTAGGAAGTGTAGTGCCAGAGTAACCTGGCAAACGGACATTTTCAAGGACTACATTCTTGCATCTGCAAGTAAAAAGTAACAGTTGAGAAAATGAAAGGAAAGAGGAAACTGTCTCAAGGGACCCAGGGATCCCCTGAATGGTGATCTACCATCAGGCCCAGACTCATCACTGCCAATATTTCTGCTAGAGACACAGGCCTGAATTGCAAAACTCCATCTCAGCTCCCTGCAGGATGTATGTGCCTTATGAGTTCTACTTTTTGCTAGCAGCAAGTTATTACCAAATGTGAAATAGCAACGGCATGGTTTCAGCTATATGAAAATACAGACTTGCCCAATCCCTACTGATGGCTTTAAACAGCTGTGTCAAAGCCCCAGCTACACAGTGCCCCTTTCCTCTTTGCTCTCCAACTGAAGGTACATGACTGATAACACAGTTAAAACTGGGATTTGCCTTCCTCTAGGATCTGGGTCTGGTAAGCAGAGATAAGTGCACTGTTTACCATGGACGTATGTCTGACACCTAGAAGGGAGAATCGGGCAGCAACCCCTACGGTCCATTCCAAGACTTTTCGTAGTACACCACGGGCAATGCACTTATTCCCTCTGGAATTTCCTCATGTGTGATGTGAGTATGATAAGTTCTCTTCCTCTGGACCAGCAGTGTGATGACAGAATACTAGGTGATACAAAGTTCTAATAGATGTGCCATGCAAATAGGTGAGATGTGTAACATCATTGCATTTGAGCTGTTTGATTGCCTCCCTGCAGGGTGAATGTCATTTTGTGTGACAAAGCTTGTGCAAATATATTACAGAGAAGACATCCCCTCATATAGGAATTTCCCTGATTCTCTTTTTGGCATCTCTAAGGTGATAGGACTAAAGCAAAGCAAATTTTTGACTGGAACATGCTATGAAAGTATATTTTTAAAAATTACCTTTCACTTATTACAGTACTGCCCAGCCAAAAATTGTATTCTGTTCTCCCTTATACAAGGCTCAACAGCAATGACAAAAACCAGTGAGTTATTTGCGTATCATGTCTCCAAGCCCTCTGTTTGCTGTTGCCTCAGAGAAATCTCTCTGGGTTCAGGGAAGTGTTTCCATCTTGCCCATTTTCCACTGCCTGTGTTTCCCCACCTTGCTCCTTGGCTCTGTGGAGATCCTTCCTCAATCCTCTGCCCACAGAACGGTTTATTTAACCTTGAAGTTCTCTTATCAGCTGCATCACCCTGCTGTAGCTGTGAGACCTAAATTGTTTTCCATCTCCGTGAGCTGAATGGAGCCAGGCCTTCAGAGAGCACAGGCTTGGAAGCACTTTAAATTAGGCAGGCTGAGATGGAAATGCTCCAGGTAACAAGGAAAAACAAACAAGCCCCATCCTTCTTCTGAGGCCCTTTGCTCCTAAAATGCCTGGTGGCTCTGTGGGAGCTCCAGACCGTCTCTCAGGAGAGTTGTGCACAGCATATGACTCTTAATTAAATACATATTTCTGTGCAATGTGGAATGAGAGAAGGCTGGTACCAGTGCAGATCAGCAAGCTTCTCCTCTGTCACCAGTAATGCCCAAGTTCTCTCCTCATTGCCAGGTCATCCTTCAGCAACATCCCTTGTGGAACTGCACACATAATGTGGGCATGGTCCCACTGCACCCCAAGTACTGTAGGTTTTCCCTACTCTGAGTCTGTATGTGATCAGTCTCTTCCAAACCCTGATGGGACAGAGCCTGCTGGCCAGGCTGTGGGGAGTTGTGGCCCAGGAAGCACTGGACAGGCTGAATGCAAGGAGCAATGACCAGCAGACATGGCTGGTTTGGAGACAGGGATGGGAGCAATGCAACATGTCAGGGGTGCCTGCACAAGTGTTGCCACCAAGGTGCCACTTGGAGCCATGTCTGCAGTGTGATTGTCAGGTGCAATTGCAGCATATGCAAACATAGGTGAGCTTGCTCGAGTGTCAGCAGTGCAAGGTTCAAAGTAGGGCAGCTGCCCAAATTTATATTTAGGACTTGTACAATGGCTGTGTGCAGTCCATGCCATCACATCTTCACCGGGTTTACTTCGAACCACAACATGAAGCTGTGCTTTGCACAAAACCAGTTTGCCTTGATGTTGGAAAAAGCACAAAGAAGGGATTGCAGCTTGTCTTGAAAATTCCCCTTACCTTAGTGTCTTACCCTCAGTCACAGGAGCACATACCTCTTCCTCCAAGGGGAACTGCATACCTTTCCTCTCACTTGCATGGCAGTCTTGCATGGTAATAAAGTGACTGGGGTCCCCTGGAACCTCAGACTGAATACAAAGACAGATCATGTCTTTTATGCCTTTGATTATATTTTTTGCATTTGGATTGCCAGTTTCCATTCATTTTGCAAATGGTTTTTCAGCACAAGTGTGGTTTTGGTGTCAGTTATCACCCAGTTTGACACAGCTCATAAGAAAGCAGGAGGAATTATGTGAGAAGAGTTTACCTGGCTGCACAAATGTTCTTGGATATCAGAAGGAACTGTCTTCCATCTTCTCATGTGTTTATTCAACAGGTGAGCTGCAGGTGAAAAATAATTATTTAATTAATACAGGAAAATATTAGTTCTTCACAGCACAGGAGGCCCATGAAAAGACTGGTGGCAGAACTGTGCTCACAAGAAACCCCATGCAGAATGTTCCAACCACAGTTTTGTCCCTGGAGTTACAGGATATGCAATGATGTGGAGCTGACAACACCACCTCTCCAATGGAGGACACATGGCTTAAAATGTCAGGAGCAGGGTTGGGAAGATGATGAATTTATAGATTGTGTGGCTCAACCGAAAAAAAACCCACTAAAATTGAAATTCTGTATTTGTGAGAGCCAAACAATTCTTTTTTTACTTCTCAGCTTATTTGTCCATTTCTCCTGTGTTGTTATTTTTCTGGTTTTTACTTCAAATCAATTTCTTTAGCAAAGGATATTTTAAAGCAATAAGGAAACATTTTGTACAAAAATGAACTGTTTTGACATTTTGAAAACTCTCCCCTGATTTCCTGCAAATTCTTCTCAGCAAATTCAGTGGTCTCATCAACAGCTTTATTCTCATAATCTTACGTTAAAATACTGTTTTGTGCAAACTTACTGTCTGACAGGAAAAATAATGATCTACTTCTTCTGGGAAGGCAGAAATTAGGACTTAGTGAGGACTTTGGATACTTTGGCCCCTTCCCCTGTCTGCCAGTGGCATGTTGTGTTGTCTTAGGTCACAGGACTTCTCTGCTTTTTCCTCTTTCTCTGGATGACAAGTTCTTAGTCAAGTAATTCTGCTCAGTCTGTATCCATCCAGCACAGATTAGCAAGAGGAACTGTTGCTGATTGTGATTTGGGTGTTATTTTGATAAAAATTTCTATTACAACTTCTCTTCATGCAGTGAACAGGTTGTGGTGTGTGGTTCCAGGTCAAGGAAATAGATTTCACTTTACAAAACATAGTAGGACTTCATCTGCATGAAATCCTAATTGCATTCTTTGGCTTTACTTTAGGCAAGCAAAGCAAATTAGAATCAAAGCAAATGCTATATATACTTAGAAACTGCAAATACCTTCCCATTTTAAGCCAAACATTGGGAAGCTTCTGTTCATCTTTTTTTTTCTGTGTCTCTTACTACATAAAGGAGACTGTGTTGGACTTCCCACCTTCAAGTCCAGCCCAGTGCAGCCTGCCTTATCCTGCCCCTTCAGACTCTCTGAGGGTAGCCAGGCAGTTTGGACTCCTGGTTTTGCACTAGCACAGCAATCTTTTCCAGGGATCTGTAGGTACTGGACAACGAGGGGCAATCCTACCAACCCTATTTCACACAGTATCTTGACCCCAGAGAGAAGTGGTTTGAAGAAGATCATGCTGTGAATCAGACAGACCCAGACTCCTGGGCCCAAATCTGCTGTTGCACAGCTGCCCTTCATTGACAGCAACATGAGTCAGAAAGTGCCTGTGCATATGGTTCCTAAAATAACTGGTAATCAGCAAAATTCACAGACCTTTTACTCAGTCACTTCTCTTGAAAGAGTCTTGTTCGGCCGAATTTCTTTTTTTCCCTCCATCATACAAGTGCTGCTCCATTGAAGATAATGGATTTGTTTGGGTATACCAGAGAACAAGATAACCATTGTGGTGTTCAGGAGGTATTTCATCCATGTAAGGATTTGGCCAATTACTATTATTTAGTTACAGGCATGTTGGTGTTTTGCTAACCATAAAAGAAAGCAAATCTTTTTCATTCAATCTAATCAACACAAGAAGCTGGCTTAAAAGAGAGGTGAGAGAACAAATTTCAAGCTGGAAATGCAGTGTGGGAACCTTTGGATATTTCTTTATGCAGCTGCACCATGCCAAGCCACGAAACTTGAGCCAGCTCTGTGTAAGCTGGTTTTACAGAGGGGAAGCAGTGCAGCAACAATAATTCCACTGACAGTCACAGTCCTGTTGAAGTGCTGTGTTTGGCCCAGGCACATCCTAACCTTGCCATATTAAGAGAGCTTTTTCTTTTCTCTGTGACATCTCAGCAAACCCAAACACCTACAATTTTGGTATTTTCATCTTTTTTTCTCCTCCTGTTGCTCACTCAAGAGTTTTGCTGATGTTGTTTGAAAAGCACAGTCATATGACTAAACTGGCCAACTATAAATTGATTAAATAAGCCGTAAAGCTGGATGATTTTAAAACATGTGTTTTAAGGTTCATGAGAATTTTTTCCATTTATGGAAGGAAACCAAATCAAGCATGTAAGTTGTACCACAGTGTGCATAAAGCAGAAAGCATTTGGCATCAGCCAAGACTGTCCTGGACCATTCCTGTACCATCTACAGGATGAATCACAAAGTTCATGCTTTGTCAACCTGCCCGTGGCTTGACCTCTTCATTTAATCTGGTAATTGTTTAGGGAGCTTTCTATCTAGTGTTCTCAAAAGATGGCAGGGAAAGTCTGCCCTCCATCCAGCATTTGTTCAGCTCTGAGTAAATTGCTCCTGCTCCAGCACTTCACCTGTGCTACCACTTTGCTTGGAGTATCGCATTCATCATCCATTAGCTTGACTTCCTGTATCATGACTGTGCTGCTGTGTAGTACAGAGATTTACAGCACAGTGCTGATGTGGAGGGTATCAGACACCCAAGGAGCAACCCTTGCCCAAATTGTCATTTTTTAGGTCAGTCTCTCACCTCAGGAACAATGCTTCCTCAGGGAGGCTGACTTATGGACAGGTCCTTGGCTTCTGTCACCAGAGAGATCACTATATGACCTTTCAGATCCTTTGCTTGACTTGTTACTTTATCTACTCTGCTTTTAGGAAAAGTGTAGAGAAAATGCTGAAGGAAAGATCATCTGTGATGCTGACTGATAAAAATGCAATTTTTCTTACTTTGATATCTTTATTTAAACAGTTTTTCTGGGCTAGGGACACCAGTCATGCTTTTAATTTATTTATTTGAGCAGGTGATCAACAAGAATGCAGAACCACCTGGTGCATATGACCAACCTGAACACAGCCTTCAGGTTCTGTCATGGGAGGAGTTCAATTCCAGTAGTGTCTTATCTGCCCCCTTCCAATAATGGCCTGGGGAGCTTTACCCCAGGGTCCCACACAGCACAGCACCATTTCCTCAGCTGAGTCCAGTGGTGATCCCCAAGCCTATGAGTGCAGACTGGATGAAAAAGCCTGCAACAATAGCCTTTGCCCTGTATCCCCATGAAACCAGGCTCCACTGTCTCCTAGTTAAACTTCCAGGCTACCATCTCCATGTTTTTTCCTCTCCTGCTCTTCAAGTGTGAGGAATCCCTCCTGTAGGCATTGAGAAAGCCATGGCATAATCCACCTCTGTTCCCCACCCTACAATTCCTTATCTCCTGCCAGGTGATGCAGTGTTGAAATCTTTGACTTCCTTCCTGGCAAACGTTTTATCCCACCACCACATCTCATTGTCCAGATTTTGTCTTTCATCTTCAGACTACAAGGGGGTTTTGGGCAGCCAGTCAAGTCTTGCTTGGTAGAGGGCAGTGGGGTCTGTGGTTATGTTCCTATAAACTGTGTACAGTATTGAAGTATAGTGCACTCATCTTTTTAGCACTGTCCTCCTACTGGTCTGCTCCACCTGAGTAATGAAAGCTATGAGTTCCCCTACAAAACAAACAGAAGACCTAATATTTGAGGAATGCAAACGACGTGTGCATCAGCCCAGGGAACATGGGCATTGCTAGCAGAAAAGGGGTTAATCCAGTCTTTTTTTCCCTGCAGTCCCTGCTGGGTGGATGAAAATGAATCACATTTCATTCTGCTCTCAGTCAGCTGAGATTGCTCTATAATTTTGTTTTTAGTCATTCGTGACTGAGACCTTCTCTGGCAAATTTAGTCGCTGAATGTTTTTTTGCTGTTTAGCCCCAGTCGTTTGAAATCTCGGGGGTTTCATATTGCGACAGCTGAGAGATGAGCAAGGGGAAAGCTGATGGATGTTGATAGTTCAGGCTGATGATATTCAGCATCGTTTCCATATCCCACATTGCTGGGCAGAGATACTCAATTCATTTATTCATGATCATATACAAAGCATTTTAGTCTTCAACTGATAATAGCTTGTGACCTTAAAGAGACACAGTCAAGTACTTTTTGGGCCAGAATTTAACCTACTGTAGAAATTGCTATCTGCTGAAAGTGATATATAATAATAGCTGCTACCATTGGCATTCATCCTGCCATCTCTACATACTATACACGCGTTACGGGGAAATTAATTTCATGACCATTAGAAGGGATAGAAGTGTATCATTTTCCCTTTTAACAGAAGGAGAAACTGAGGCACGAAAGTTAAAGCACTGGCCACATACAAAATCAAGGACAAAATTACACATAGGATTGAGGTCTTCTATTCCTGTTATGAATAGGCAAGCAGTGTCTTATACATGCTAAACAGTTAATTTGTATTAATCCAGCCCTAGCTCTTGAAAAAAAGTTTCCAGAAAGAATTTGAGGAAAAAAAAATCCTAAAATACAAAAGTCCTTTGGCTGTCTGTGCTTTAGCAGTGTTAGCAAGGAACTATTCCCACTATTTCCAGTGGTTTCACAATGGCATTGACAATGCTTCTGAGTCACAAACAGGACACCAAACAAAACTGAGACATGAAAGTGTTCCTGCTTCACTCAGAGGAAAATGGATGAGCCTGGAAGGCAGAGGGGCAGGGCAGAGACATGTGCATCTACCCATGAGCTTATGTGTGCAGGACACAATGGCAATCAGTCTGATGAGAAGCGTTTTGTTCCCCATTTTCCAAGAGGAAGTTAGGAGCACCACAGAGTCCTGCAGCCTCTCTAAATGTAGTCCCAGTTCACTTGTCATGATCAGGAAGTAAGTCTGCAGCAGGATTGCAAAGGGCTGTGGCACAGCTGAGACGTCCAGTCGTGTTAGCATGGTGAGACCCTACAGTTTCTGTGGAATGGTGCTGGCTGTTGACAATAGGGGCTGATGGAGAAGGCATTTCCATGAAGTTAATGGCTGGCTGGTGGAGGTTAGGGCCCGAGGCCATTATTACCATTGTAAGTTCTGGAAATATAAAAATGCAGGGAGAAAAAATAAAGAAAATTGCCTTTTTATGTATCAGAGGGTTTAAAGTTGGGCTGGCTGTTGCCATGGCTACAATATTCAGTTTGCAGTCTTTAGTTATTTAAGACCAAGGGCTCGATCTTGCTGAATCAGTGAACTCAATGGAAACATGTCACCCAGCCTCAGCAGGGGAAGAAAGAAACCACGATAGGGTGGTGGAAAAGGATTCCATTCCCATCCCATTAGAGCTCACATCCCCTGTGTTCAAGGAGGCTTTCTGGCATGCAGAGCCAGTGCCTCTGTGAGGAGATGGGAATGGCTACAGGCTTCTGTGAACTCCTGAGTTTACAGGCAAGGATGCTCATACCAGTTCTCAGCTCCTTAGAGTACAGCATGGGCATCTTTGGAATGGAAAGGACTGGGAGTAGGGCTGATAACCCCTGTTTGTAAACTCTAGCAACTACATAAATATTTGCACTACATTAAAAATTTTTAAGACCAAAAAAAGAGACATAACTTCTCAGTGGCAATTAAGCGTGCTTTGGATTATGGAACTGGTAAGGTTGGAAAAGACCTGTTACATCCCTGAAATGTTCACCTTATTCCCAGAATGCACTTTTCGTGGTTCATCTAGCAATGACATAGTTTGTGTTTATGATGGAAAACTGAAGTTTTCCCAGTGTGGATTTTCAAGTTCTTGTTAAAATGGATTAGAATCCCTTAAAGATTGCTGTCTATTTGGATTAAACTGTGAAGTCAAATGAGACCATGGTAGAGTACCAAGAAAATGTAACCAGCAGGGGTTTGTTCCCAATCTTTGCTTCTCTTCCAGGGGAGTTCCAAGGGGACATGCTACCAAATAACATCTTGTGTTGTAAAGCCCTGTCTTACAAAAAAGTGGGTCCCAACTAAGTGGCTTGATGTCATCCTTCTGTTTCTACACTTGCCATAGAAAAACCAGAAGGATTTCACAATCTTTAGAGGAAGAAACAAGAAGTACAAAATTAAGTTCTCCAGATCAGAGACAGCCCAGTGTGCATGTCTTCTATAGCAGGTTGGCCCAGTGGCACAAAGCAGTTGCTTTTCTGTATGTGTTAACAAATACGCTATAGGCTCAGATGCAATACTGAGAAACATAAATTACTTATATTTGCAGAACTGACTACCACATCAGAATCTGAGGTGAAAATGTATGGATATGATTCTCTGAGTTGTGCCTCTCTCCTAAAGTATATCTATCTGTCTGTATAAACACATTATCTCAGAAATGAACACAGTAGTTTTGTATTTACTATAATGCTGCCATGTCCCAAAGCTGCACTGCAATGCCCAGGATTTGTCTGTGGATCCCTGTCCCCCAAATTTATCTTGCAGGTTCATCCTAGGATATTCAAATTGCTCCCTACATGTGTAGGTTGGCTGTTTCCCTGCTTTTCTGATCTATTATGCACATTCCTTACTGCCTCAAGAATAATGGTAGCCACATGTCCCCTTTGAAACATCTGGTGTGGCTGTGCTATGGTTGCTGGCTTTTCCTCCTCACCAGACAGGAGGTAGCACTCTCCAGATCAGCCTCAGAGCTCCTGCCACCCCCAAGTGAGACCAGATAACAGTGCCCCATATGGAGACAGAGGCAAGAGAGTTTTATCAGGGAGGAACATGAACCAAATGAAAGCTCTGGGATTTCACTTCAAAAGAAAGATGCCATTAGCAGCCCCCTTTGTGTTTGCCTGCATGGGTGGGCAGGCATTTCATTAATGTCCTGAGCAAGCACAGGGAATTGCTGCCTGGATGTGGTTAGTAAACAGCACAGGAATACTACATTAGTATGAAATTAAAGAATTCAGGAAGGGAAAGGGAGACTTCCAGAAAAAATAAACACACCCAGATGACAAAGGAGAGGTCTTTTCTCCTTAGGCAGAGCTACACCAGTTTCATCAAAAATTCCGGAAGATGAGAAGTGAGAGGTCTCTCCAAGAGCTGGCCACATCCCATTCACCACCAGCATCACTCCCAGCTCCTCTGCCAACTACAGAGCCCTTGCACAACCCTAGCCTTTTTCCACAGTTGAAACTCTGCTGAGTCTCCCCTTTGTGATAAAAAGAAATATGATCTAAATTTCCAGTTTAGAGCCAAAAGCCAGATGCAGATTGCAAGCAGAGCACCCCACACTTTGTGGAAGAACAGGGGGTTGCTCACATTTCCTTCCTCCTCCCATGAGGATGCTTTTCCAGGGTATGTTAGCAGCACCTCCCAGCATTCCTGTCAACATTTCTCTGTCTGCTTTCCAATGATGCAGGATTCATTTGAAGACATAAGCATGGTAGGAAGTAGGAAAGGAATGATTTCCCCATTCATTAAATCAAAACAACTTCTATTGGAAAATATTGAATTTTTACTGAAGATGGATGATGCAATTGAACTTCCTTTTATAAATGAGTTGTTTTTTGTTGACTGCTGCTGCCATTGTGTGTGAATCTTAAGACTTAAAAATTGCTACATAATATTGTTTAGGCCTACCTATGGTAGTGAGAAGGGCTGTCAAGAGTCCCTGGGAGAGGTGTTTTTCCTGCATCAGCTTTGCCCCTCTCTTAGAGGTTTTCCAGCAGGGAAGAGAAGATTCAGTACTGATCACTGCTGTGTGGACTGATGTTTGCTGAAGGCTCAACTGTTTTGTGGGTCATAAGAATGAGCACAGTTATCCCTTCATCACTGTTATTCACACTGAGTAAATCCGGATTTGATATTCCAAGGTCAGCTCCAGGCTCACCACTGAGCAGGATGAGGCCTGGAATATTGGCCCACGTAATTTCCTGTCCCTAATGCATGACTTAATACACTGCCTTAGTGTATCTTGTAATATCTATATAGGAATTTTATACAGTTTACATGGTGATAGGTAATTTCTTCTCTCCTTTTATCCCAAACCTGAATTTCCTTTTCCTCTATCTCTCCCCCTTCTTCCCTCCTTCCGTCTCTTTCCCTGAGCTGTCAGTACTAATGAACAAAGAAACATCTTTATTTAATCCCTCGCGACATCTTCTGCATCTGAAATCCCTGGTAATGGCTTATGGGAACCTTCCATTGATTGGGTTAATAGAGAATAAAATTGCTTCATAACTGTATTTCTCTTTGATTTTAAAATTTTGTCCCCTATCCCCAATACTGGGAAGGAGTTGTTAACCCTTTCATTGTTCTAGTCCTGCTGGGGCTCCCATTGCCTTCTCCGGATGCTACCCAGTGTGGAGCTGGAGAGGATGGGTGGAAATTAATAAAATTCCTAAAGGAAATATGTGGTATTTCTATGAAGATAATGAAAATTATCTGAACAGAAGAAATATCATGAAGGAAACTATGCATAGATTGCAAATATTACTGCAAGAGGGGGAGAGTGCAGATTACTGGGTTGCTGTATTTCAGCCCCTCACATTAAAAACTCAGGTCCTTTTCCATCAGTCTCATATTCTTCACCTGTGTTAAAGGAAATGGAGGCCATTGTCTTCTTATGACTTCTCTATTAGCTAAGTTTTATCAAAATGCTAGAGAAATGTAAATGTTGCCTGGCTCTGCTGCCACCCATTGGAATTACACAATGCTTATGCAGCATTTTGTGGATATTTATCTTGGTTTGAAGTTTTTCCAAGATGTTCATAAAGTGCACATAGAGGATTTCCTTCTGCCTCTGTACTGCCTGTGGCCATTGCAACAGTGGATGAATATGAGCTTATACTGGTCACCAAAGCAAACAACCAAAGAGCAATTCAGCTGGAAAATTAGTCTGCAGCATGTGTTAGAGTTTTACGTATCTTCAAGATCTCCTTCCTCTATCTAATGGCATTACTGCCCTCATTTCTAGTCTTTAACAACTTGTCACAATGGGAGATGATAACAGTGACATAATTTCTTATAGTAAACATATGTTCTTTCAGCCCAAAGGGTCCAAGTGTGCTTTGCCAATATGTGTGGCAATAACAATCACTCCCTGGCTGTGGAACAGCTATTTGAAAGCACAGGGGAATCTATGTGGAAGTATGAAGAAGGGAACAGCCCAGTTTTGCTTTGAAGTTGTATAGATGAGATGAAGGAGCGATGTTTCAGAGTGGCGGAAAGGAATTCTCAAATATCAATTTGATCAGGACAAACAGAATAAATACCCCATCATGGTCCAAGGATCTTTAGGGGGAACAGTATTTAAGAATACCAGCACTTAGATTTCTTTTTTAAGCATTGCAAGAAGCACACGTTCCTTTAATTTTGTTGACGGATTCATTCAGCACCAACTCTGAAAGAAGAGCTTTCCCTCAGAATAATAAATACTGTTTTCTCAGGCTCTGCCTCTCCTGCAGGTCTCTTCCATGGCCCAGCAAGGCCTGTTAGTAATTAGGTGATGAGATTTGACAAGATCACAACACAGGCAGATATGGTTGCAGGTTTCTGCCTCAGTTTTCAATTATTATTTATCTGAGCAAAACAGCTCCTCTGCTACATTGTAGTGGCTCACAGGGTAATTTTTCAAATGAGCATTTTAGTTAATATCCCATAATGGCTCAGATATGCAGACTGAACCTCCTAAGAGATTTAGATGTTTATGGTATTTACCGTAACAGCTCCAGCTCTTGGACTGATTCCACAGTAATGCCTCTTTCCAGACTGGTTCAGGGCAGTCTATGATCACCACAACATTTGCTCTTTCCATCTCAGGAATGGGTTCCCACAGCTGATACAGAGGCTTTGCCTGCATGCTCTTGATTTGCTACAGATGGAGACCCTCCTTAGATAGCAGAGGCCCTGCTCCAGTGACAGCATTCACATCCCAAGCAGCACAGTGTCCTTGCAAAAACAATTCATGCGTATCTTTTGTCATTATTCACTGTACCTGACTTGCCCAAAAATACGGTTTGAAAACAATCTCAAGCCTTTTCTCTTGCAGCTTGGGACATTCCCACCTACTGCTGTGAGAGAAACCAGATTCTGAGATCAGTAACTGCTTCTCCCTGAAAGCCTGGCATGGATGTCAATACAAGCAGCAAAGACCACACCATTACAGTCCTGATTTGGGCTATACTGCTCATGATTTTCTCCTGCATGTCATTTACACTCTTCTTATCCACTGCTGACGGTGATGGGGGTATGAATCACACTACTGCAGCTGGTAATTTTAGAAACATTGCCTGGGAATGCTGCTAAATATAGAGAGGGCCGAATAAAAGGCCTTCCTCTTATCAGGCATCTGTGTAGGTTCTTGGCATCTCACAGGTACAGATTGTATTGTTCCTGATTTAAGGCTCTGGAGAACCTTTGGTGAAGCCTTGCCAGTCCATCACAGAGCAGAGAACTACCTGGGGCCATCAGAATATCACACAGGCTGAGAGGTCTCCCAGGGCCAGGCAGCATATTGGCATTTTGTCAGGTAGGACTCTGCCCATGGGCACTGCCACTGAAGGTTTAATTTGAGACCTGCTCTGTGTCATTTACATGGATCTCCAGGCTAAGCAGGAAGGACGAAGCACCTGTGTTTGTATCCTGAGGAGTAAAACACACAAGCTGCAGTGGGTGGAGCAGAAGCAGACAGTGTAGACCTCTAGGCAGCACATGAGAGTACAAGCTTGCCCAAGAGGAAGAATTTAAAACACCATTAAAAGCCAAGTGAATAAAACTATCATGCAATTCATGCCTCACAGCTTGACTGTGAGGACTTGGGTTGCCACACAAGAGATCGTGCTGCAAAGATCCTTTTGGATATCAGCAATTGTAACTCGTCTCAAATCATGGTCAACAAGGAGGAATTCTGCCAGTGCTGTGTCTTTGAAGAAAACCAGGACTCTATTAAGATGGTCTCTCTCTAAGTGAAGGGTTTCCTGCCCCTTAGCCCACTGAAAGGCCCTGAAGGGCTGTCTGGGGGCAGAAAAGCCAGCAGGAAGGTGGAGGCAGGATCTTCCAGTCAGTAGGACTGAACTGAATGCAAGTGAGAGTAAGAATAAACTTCCGTGTGTCCCTGCAGTGCCAAAGTACTGCAGCTTTACAGGTGCAAAGCCACAGCCCACTCTTGCTGGCAATTGGAGAGAGATTCCAAAGTTTCCATGTTCAACAGCTTTGGTTTCCTTCAGGAGCAAGAAGTCAGCCTGGAGTGAGCTTCCACAAGTGTTTCTATATCTGTCTACATGTAAAGGGAGTTGGAAAATTATTGTTTTCCCTTCTATTTTTTGCCTAGATTTTTTGTTTTCACTTTTTTTTTTAGATTTTCCCCTGAAGACCCAAAGTACATTCCTTTGCCAAGTACAACCAAGTGTCACCATTTTCCTAAAAAATGTCCATTCCCAAAATGGTTTTCTGCCCCCAAAATATCAGTGGAATTATTTGAACCAGTTCCATTTATACTGGCAGAAAAAACCCAAACAAGATGCCAATATACATCTCCATGCAAATGACATCTTGCAGCCCCGTGATAACCAAGACTTGGAACATTCTTGTACATGGAAAGAAAAAAGAAATGGTGTGTGTGCCTGTGTTCGATGGGTGACAGAAAGGAGAGCCCATACAGAAAAGGCCTTACAAGCCAGAGCAGAAGAGAGCTTTCATCTTTTTCCAAGCAGAAAAGAGTCTGCATATCAACTGTAGAACAGAGGTACAATTTCTATGCCAGTATCAAATGAATCCTGCATGCCAGTGTAGAAGGAAATTTACAGGTCAATATAAGGGAGCATTTCTGTGAATCACACTACAAAAAAGGTGCTTAGACTGCCCTAAAAGCAAGAGCTTTTTTTCCCAAATTAGCCCAGAAGAGAGCCTACCAATGGAAAAGAATGAAATGCATGAAAAATCTCTTGTAGCTGCCCTTGAAGAAAAAGAATGACAGAACCAGTCTTTTCAAACCTAAACCAATTAACAAGGTAAAAGAAAAAGTCTTATGATAATTAAAAATTAAAACCAACAAGACAACAGTGTAAAAAATGAAAGAAATTAATAAAAACAATTAGCAGAGATGAAAAAAAACAGGGATGGGAGCGATATGAATTGAACCTATTATAAGGCACTAATGACATTTGAAAACCTAATTTTTATATTGTCAAACCATTTTGATTAAGTGTTAAATGCTGCTCTTATGAACTTGGCATATATTGTGCAAGAGCAGTAATTTCTGGCTTTATCTTTTTCGTTTTCTCTGAAAAGCTGCTCGTGTGCTGAAAGAGGCAGCGAGCACTCAGGACTTATCACTGCTTCTTTCCCTTGCATTCCTCATGCCAGGAAGCGCCAGCCCTGCCTGACCATGGCTATTTTCATGCTCACAGGGAGTAGGACCTAAGTAGGGCTGGGGGGCAATGAGGAGAGAGAGATGAGAAATAATGAAGACATTGGGTGCTGGTGAGAAAAACAGACGTCTTTCTAACTAAGAAACTTCTCTCCTTTTTTCCCAGTCTTTTTTTTTCCTCCCTTTTTTTTTTTTTATTTCAAAAATGGAATAAGCAAAATAATTGAAAGAAAGAAAATTGACTTTTTATGGCTTTTTAAGTGCTTAACATGAAGTTTCATCTAGTAAAATTATTGTTATTTTTATCTTTAGCTGCATCGTTCATGCTTCTCCTTAAAGAAGATATTTCTCCAGTCAGGATGCCAGCTGCAAGGAGCCGCGCCGGGAATGACAATGGCCTATGCAAATACAAAGCATCAGCTATAAAGCCGCTCCAGAGCACCCGCCCTGCTCGGGAAGAGCTGCTGGCAGCACAGGAGGAGGCAGGCGAGACCCGGGATGGGGAGTGACCACGGCTCAGTTGCTGCAATGGGAGGTGAGGATGCTCCACACCTTGTGTGAGTCCCTCAGTGTGGGCAGCACCACAGAGCAGGGAGTGCCCAGCCAGGGCAGAGAGTGCTGGATCCACTCACACATCAGGGAGGCTCGTGGAGGCTAAATGTGGTTACTGATTTGGGATTTGGGACTCCAGATCACTGAGGCCTTGGTTTCCTAGAGTCACTTCAGTACCCCAGGCCCCCATCACATCAGCCCTTGAGAAGCTGAAAGTCTGTGGGATTGCCTTGTTTCACAGCATGGGTTTGTTTTTACTGGCCTCGTCTGCAAACTCTCACTGGCCAAAATTCAGCAACATAATGTACCAGGCACTAGGGCTTGCTATTTCAGAATTGTCCAGAAACGTGGGAATGCAGGGAATTATAATTTTTCTTTTTTTTTTTTTTTTTTTTTAACTTGAGAACTGAGAAAGGGCCAGGAAAGCACTTGACAGGCAGGAGGGAGTATATGAGAGTTTGGACTGTTCCTGGGTGCTGTACACTCCTCAGCTCTGTCCATAAGACAGTGACAGACCTGTAAATGACAGATCTAGGCTTGTGACAGAACAGAAGAGCCCCAGTCCAGCATGATGGTCCACAAGCAGCACTAGGTAACAATGTGCTTCTCCCCAGCTTCTCCCCAGAAGATCAGCAAGTCACGGTAACTAGGACAGGGATGTGCAGGTATTGTCACCAAGGGCAGCGATCAGATGAAAGGTGATTACACAGAAAGCAAATTGGGCTCAAGAAGCTGGCATGTCTGGAAATGATGGTGCAGAGAATCTTTCTGCTTTGGCAGGGCACAAAGTCTTTTTACAGAGACATTGCATCCCTCAGGACAAAAGATTTGATCACAACTCTGTTGGTGCCAACCTGACATAGAAGAAAAATTATACATTACAAAATGCTAAAAGGCAGCTAAAGGGAAGGAGTCAGAAGAGGGGATAGAGAAACAAAAATAAATCAGAATCACCGCAGAGAAAAAAGACGGAAGGCAGAATTAAAATACAGAACTTTTGGAAGGTAAAGATTTTAGAAAAAAACAAATATTGAAGAAAATAGGAGAGGGTGTATAAAAAGACAGGACATAAAGCCAGGCAGCGTGGCCAGTGTCATTTCTATCAATTTTTAGTGCTCCTTTTCCTCTGCCCTAGGAATAGTTCATAAACCACAGCATTTATTATAGGGGTGGTGTCACACACTGCAAACCTATTTGTGAATGTTACCACTGGGGGATCACATGTGGAACTGGCTTCCATTGCAGCTGACAGGTTCAATAAATTCAAAAAAATCAAGAAGAACACAGGTGACAGGGGGTATTTGGAGTGTGCATGTTCTTCTCTCTTTTTGTTGCACAAAGAAAGGAATGTGAATCCCCCATGCTACCAGTCACCACGTTTTTATTGTAAGCCTTGTAAAATCTGATGTTAAAGTCTAAGCTCTCAGGTCATACAATTATGTGAGTCTCTCCTTTCATTTTTTAAAATGTCAGTTTCTAACCTGTCTACCTGTGAAGAAAGACGTGGAAGCACAAACATGTACAGACTCAAAGCCAACTAATTATTGATTTTTTTTTTAAAATGTCTTGATGCTGGGTACTTGATTTTGAATTTTCAGGGTACACACAAAGGGCACAATGGCTTTCTTGCAGCCAGCACCAAGGCATATGTGAAGTTCTTACCATACTTCTCCAGTTTTGAGGCCTGGTATCTCCATGAACTGTCTTTTGAAAAACCTGTACGTCTTGATAGGAGCTATAGAGACTTGACCAATCTTTAATTTAAAGTAAGTGCCTTATAGAAGTGAGTGAATACAACTAAAGTCTACAAAGCTTAGCCAGCTTTTATTACCTGGAGATACACTCCTCATGTTTAATATTTATGATATTTAGCTGCTCCTTTTATTTAAAGGGAGATATCTGGGAGCAAGCATCCATTAAATTCTGTCAAAACTGGATACAGAGCCATGGTGCTAAGAAGAACCATGATGATGGGGATTCTGGAGTGAAAAAGCCATATTAGGGGGCCATTGAAAAATTAATTTCATGATGTGAGAGAATGAGCAGCAAGTTAGAAGGTGAGAAAGAGAGAATGCAGGCACCTGGATCATCCATGCATTGCATGAAAAAGAGTAGCAAGGTAGTTGAAAACCCTCTCCGGACTGTTTCCAGGTGCTGCAGCAACCCTTGATGACAGTGTAGACCTAGTAAAATACATGATTTGAAAAAAGAGGTGTACTCCTGTCAGGAAGAGCTGATTGCTTTAAGCAAGGCCACTACGGCATAGCCAGGATTTCTGCTAGCTCTCCTCTCAGCAGGTGCAACATAGTCCTGATGACTCAGGACAAAGAACAGTGGAAGTGAGGATTCACTGAGAGTTTGGACTTCATCTCCCCTTTCTAGTTACCTCCAGCTCCTGCATTTCTGTCTGGCTGAGGGAACTGACTGTTTGATTCTCCAGTGCCGTGCTACAGCTTGTTTCCAGCTGTGCACTAGGAATATAAATCATGCCACTGCTGCAGCAGGGCAGGAGAGATGGGAGCATTTGACTTGCTAAGGCTCCTCTGGGTGCTTGTGTGGATTCTCCACTCCGGCCCCAAGAGAAGCTTCCCTTGGCAGCCACGGCTGCCAAAGCCACGGTGCCACTCCCCCCAGGACTGTGCTAGGGACAGGGCTGTGACAGAGCTCTGTGCCAGCACAGCCACTGTGCAGCCTGCTCTCGAGGGAGCACACAACCTCTAATCCATGCATGGCTTCTGTTTGTGGGGAAACAGGGAATTGAGGCTGCAGCTTCTTCTGCCAACGTGCCCCTTTCACTTACAGTTTTCCACTTACTGTGGAAAATTTAGAAGGACAGAGAAGCAGAAGCTGAAAGGTTGAGTTGTTTACAAGAGTCAGACCTTGGAATGAAGCAGATATCAGACAGTTACTCAGGTCTGTGTGATCCACATAATGGCTCCATTTGTTTGTGGGATCTGGTAGCCAAAGAACCTACATTTAGGAGGGATGTAGAGTTGAGCTGGTGGACATCCAGATGCCCAGATTTAGCAGACAGGAGTGTGAGTGCATGTTCACATCTGTATGTATGTGTGTATGCTTGCAGGATAGACCAAGCCAGCAGACCAGCTGCCCTATCATCTCCCACCCTCCTGATTCTTGTTAATTTCGCTTGAATTTTTTGGTTTTCTTCTCCCTCTACCTTCCTATTTGTGTGGTTACCTCATTCCTAGTTGTAATGCAAGCAATCTAATTCCATTCAGTGCTCTGACAATGCCAATCACTGGCTCCAGGTTAGAGAGAGTGAAGTGGCAGCTGGCTGGTAAATTCATCTTCAGCCTTGCCATGGCAGCTACCTGTGGGCCGTGAAAGAGCCAGTAATTTGTGCTCTGCTTCATGGACCTCATGGCCTGAGGAACAACATCTGTCAGGACTGGATGGGACTAAAAGAATTTGTCACCACTGAAGGGACAGTGCCAGTTGTGGAGCTGGACTGAAAGATGGAGAGGAAACAAGGTTTAGAAAATAGAAGAAGAACAAAACTAAACAAACACTATGGTCACATTCTGCCTTGTACAACAAACTGGTGCTAGATATTCTCAGACTCAGCAACTTCATTCTTTTCCTGCAAAGAGAGAAGCCAAAGGTGGTAGAAAAAAGGCATTTCTAATGTGCTGACCTTGAAGTGTGAAGCAGTGAGGTCTAGGATTTCCCAACTGGTTCCCTATTGCCTGGTCATTCCTAATGTTGGATTTAATATTCTTGGTTCCTCTGTTTAAGCAGAAACTAAAATATTAACCCTTTCTAGATTTATTCTTCAAAATCTGTCACAGGACTGTTGAAAGGGGCAGAAGAAAGGCAGCATTGTCTACCTAATAAGAAGGGAAAAGACAGCAAGGAGTCTGGGTTTATCAGCATTTCTGCCACTGACTCATTGCACGGTTTGGTTTGGTTTTGTCTTTTGCTTCTTCACAGCACTCTTGTAAATATGGTGGGTGTATGTAAATAGCCTCAATGGGCTTGGAGAGAAGCCATGCAAGAATTTATAAGAGCATAGAATGGTATTGCAGAGCCTTAGCAGAAAAACTGGAAAGACATGGCTCCCCTGGAGTCACTGTGAGATATTTTCATTTGTCCTTTGGCACAGCAGCTTCAAGGCCTGACATTTAGATGCCCCTCCTGTGGCTGGCTCCTGCTGTGCTGTAAAGGGAGTGTGAGAGGCGCACCCCTAGGATGGGGCAGATTCCTGCAGAGCAGCAGCACTGGGTTTGGCAGCAGGGAGAGAGGGATTTGCACTATTCCCAGCTGAGGAGGAAGAGCAAATAGAGGCATCCTGCACGAAGGCACTTCTCTTGAAGGGGAGTCTGACAGGATGAAGGTCACACAGTGAAAAGTCCTTGTGTGTTGCAGACTCAAACCTTCTCTAGGTCCCCCAATTACAGTGTTCTCCCTCTCCCCAAGAAGTTAATCTTCAAACATGTAAATTACAGGCAGTTTTTTGTTTGTTTATTTGGGTTGGGGGGTTTTGGTTTTTTAATAAAGGAAAAACAAGAATCATGTGACCTTTTAAAAGAAAAGACTCTCAGATTTTTGGTACTTTACTCCTGACTCTTGAAGGACTGCGACTAGCACTACTAAATGGGTTAGTACTACCAGTATCTCAGATATTTAAAGATAGAAACTGAAAACTAATTAGGACTTAATGTTTTTTTCCACTCAGCTGGCTGGAGTGATACCAGCCAGTTTAATTTCCTTTCCTTCTGCTTGTCAGTGCCACTGTCTGTTTTTCATATTGGTACCAGGAAGCTCCCGAGTTTATGGTGTATGTCAGGGAGAGAAGTCCTCTGTCAATATCCAGTGATTCTACATCAGTTTAAATAAAGTGAATAGGATATTACAAATATATATATTTTGCTGATGGTTCCAAATTAATAAAGCTTACATTTTCGCAGATCTAGGTAGGCAGTTGAGGCTGTTCCCTGCTGTTGCTACATTCATTATCCCACCCCTTCCAGTCTCATTTTTCTCTGTCTTGTTCTTACCTTCCATTAGACATACTCTGTCTTTCCTATGTCTTCTCCCCAATGTTGTCTTTCTCATGCTGCCTATGCCAGCCATGTCCCTTTTCCCCTGAATGCCTCCTCCCTTGCAGCTATGGTTTCACACCGCATTGTGCGTGGCCCTTTCTGCCTGCTGTATTTCCATCTTGGCTCTTCTGCTCCCCTCCTTCTCTCCTGTACCTCTCCATTTTTCTCTTTGCCTTTGTCTCCTGCTGCCTTATTCTTCTGTCTCCCAAGGGCTGCTTTCCCAAGAGAAGCTAAGTCGAATTGATCTGCCATTTAATTGCCTGATGTGTTCATTGCCTGTGCCTGCTGTTTGAAATAGGCCTGCCTGAAAGTCCCTGGGGGAGGCAAGGTTGTGTGGCAATGGGGGAGGCGGATAGATGGGCTGGCAGCAGCTCAGCCAGAAGGCAGCTTCCTCGGAAACGAAACACCTGCCAGGAACACCTGTGCTCGTAAATGTTTGCTGCCATCCTTGGGCAGGTCCCAACACTCGGAGAATGAACGTGTCTATTCCATGGCATCAAACCAAGGCAGCTTCCTGGCATGTGTGAAAGCTTCTAACTAGCACTTAAACTGTGCACTTCGTGTTCAGGTGGAGAAATGCAAGCCGAGGGTCACACACCTTTGTAGCTATGGGTACAGGCAAACTGGGAGTCCTCCTGCCAGCCCAGCAGCTCCAGCTCCAAGGGGCCTTGACATTGCACCTCCCTGTGGGATGGGTAAGTTGAGCAGAGGTGCAGATGAGGGAGGATCATGACCTTGTCTTATTCTGAAACCCTTCCCTCCAGAACATCAAAGGACTTGGTCAGAATACCTGGCTCCAAGCCTTATGGTCCCTCATGCAGGCAAGGCTCCTCCCTATCAGGCACCAGGAAGTCATTGACTCATCCAAGGTCATTGCAATGATTTTTAGTTGCAGTTAAAATGAAATCACTGTCTTCTGCTTCTAGACTGCAGACTCAGTCTTCTTTTCCCAAGGAATTTAAAGAGGGACTATGGTATGAAAAGAAGCAAACCCATTAAGAAGACCCATTGACTTCGCAGAAATCCCACCTATGAATTGCACTAGCTTGGATTTAATACCACTGGGTTGATTAAAGGTCACATAAAGATTAAACATCAAGACAATTGGTCTTGCCAGGGAGGCAAAACTAAGGATTTTTGCACTGAGCATAGTGGAAATGTCCTTCCCTTCCCCTGTATCTGTGCACATTTACCTAACTTCCTTGTAACAAAGGAGAAAAAATGAGCTCCATATATCTACAAACACCCCAGAGGCTTCACTTCACCTCACTGTAACAGCTGGATGAAAGCCCTAGGCTCCAAAGGCTTTGCCAATTAATGACATTTTCTACTCTCTTTAAACACCCCTTGTGGCTTCTTAAGCTTTAGGCAGCAAAGCATTCATGGAAGAGCAGGCCATTCAGTAGCACCCATCACACTGATTTTTGTTGCTTTTCTAAACACTGTCCACGGTGACCCTTGTTGTTAAGGGAATAGGAACAGATTATAGCGTGTGGATGGAGGAGAACATTATTTCTGCTTCGCCTGATCAGACACTAGAAATAAAGGAATAAGTTAAAACTGAATAATAATAGATGAGAAACACAGAGCCAATCTGAATTAAGCACAGCAAGAGCTGGGCAGTTGTCTCCATTGCTTTTGTGAAGCAATTTCATTATTTGCTCTGCAGCACCTAGCTAATGGCATGGCAGACATAATTAATATGGTATGGGCCTTTCTGGTGGGCAGGGCTGCACGCACAAATCCATATCCTTGTATTGTTCCTGCTGGGGTTTAGGTGCATGTATTCACCAGAAAAAATATTATCCGTCTGTTTTTACTATCTCCCTTTCTCAGACTCTCTCTCTGTCCTTCAAGACCTTGAGATTTCTCGAGTTTATTCCTCTGTTCTCTTTCTCTCAGCATTCATTAAGTCAGCAAGCTCCTTGAGGAAGAATCGAGTTTTTCGTTCCATGTATAAAGTGTGGCCCTGGTCCTCGTTGGATCCCAGAACTGCTACAGATCATCTGCAACTGTGCATGTGCTGCAGGGAGCACAAGGTGACCATGCTGGAACATTCTGTGAGCTGCGCCCATGCAGGCAGGGAGTCAGGACATGCAACTGGTTCCAGGCAAAGTCAGATCCTTATACTGAAAATTACATTAGGAAAAAAGATAATGTGTGGCACAGACAAAGGCTGGCTTAGGAGGTGCATCTTAGGGAAGGTTCTTAGGCTGCCAAAGAAACACGGAGCTATGACTCCCTCTTCCTAACAGCTGGGACAGCAGGATGGATGCATGTGTCCATCAGCACAGAGCTGGACAGCCTCATCCTCCCAGGTGCTCTTGCTTCTGACTTTTGACTTTTTGCACAGAATGTCCATCAATTTAGTAAAGTGCCTTGATTAAAAATAATCAACTTTTAAGCTCATACCTCTGTCTCACTGAATCAATAGGATTTAAACATGTGCTTAATCATGTTCTTGAGTATTCTTCAGAACTGGGCCTTTTACAAGGATACAAGTCCCAGGGAATTTGTAGGAGTTTTGCCTTCCTGCATGCTGCTCCTCATATACTATTGATGGAACAATCTGTTACTCATTAATGCTGCAGATTAAGCCATTTAGCCTGAGTCTGTTTTTTCAGGAGACATTTTAACTGCTTGTCTTATGATATATTTATTTGATTTCCAGTGCTTAGTTACAATATGACAGCAAATCTAGAGTAAGTTTAATAACTATTTATTCTGTCTCCTCAGGCATATATTGACTGCAGGAGGTGGCATGAACTCAGTGTTGGCCTTGAGCTACAGCACTGATGGCCATCCTACAAAAAGAAACAGAGACAGAGAATGAGAAAATTCCAGTTGGAAATTATTGTCATATAGATGTGAAAGATGGGAATCACTTCCGCTGGAGTCTCAAGGACACATTCCACATAAACCTGTCAGGAAGGTTCAGGGCCCTTGCTGCTGGTAAATAGACTGTTCTTTGTATCTTTCTGGAGGAGAAAGGGAACAATCTCAAGATTAAGGGAATTAGTCTATCACTGAATGGGAGCCCCAGCTGCAGAACAGATATCCCCTAGGGAACCCAAATGATGTCCATGTGTGTTACCCCAGAGTTACTGGCCTGCCTATCTGGGATGTGGCTTTGTGATTGATGAATATATGGAAAAGGTATTGGACACCATGGAGGTGACAGCTTTGTTGGAGGCTGTTTGTCCTTGTGGGGATTAGGGGTTTTTGGAGCATTACCAACAAATCAGTCCCTGCTGCGAGGTCTTCCACACTTGTCACTCCACACTTGCCACTCTGTCGGTCACGGTGTCATTCCTTTTCATGCCCTGGCAGGAAGTTAGGAGCGTTTCCTCTGGCAGATGCTTTCCATGCTGGCTCCCTGGGGAGCAGTGATTCTTCTGTGTATTAGTGTGCAGCTCACCACCCACCGCCCAGAACCTGTCTGTCCTCTCAGAAGTTGGACTTCTGTGTGCTCAGTTGGGCACTGGGGTAACCAGCGAGCTACTAAAAAGTGTGTTCTTCACATTAAAGCATGGTCTGCAAGGCCAGGGGATTACTGGCTACCAGAGAACCCTTCACTGAACTGACAGAGAAAGATGTCAGTACAGTTAGAGCAGAGAAGTTCTGCTACCGGACAAAGGGCAGTGGGACACAGGAAAGCCTTCAAAACAGGTTTACTGAGAGGTCATAAGAAAAACTGAACAACATAAACAAATTTGCCACAGGAGCATGTCCCAATATTACAGCTTTTCTTGGGGTCTGGTTTAGTACATCACTGTGAAAGGACAATATTCCTCAGTCCTTCCCATGTCCAAGTGCATTCAGAGCCGGGTGCATGTGAGCTGGGGGACTCTGCCAGTCTCATAGCAATGCCTGCCCTTTCTCCTGTGAGGTATTTAAAAGCAGCAATAGAGCTGTGAATCCAACTCTAATCCCTTGCTGCCCTGCATGCCAAGTGAGCCTCTTCCAAGGCAGTTGTCTCCCTGATTCTAATCAGCAGAGAGGAGACAGGCGTGGCCCAGAGCAGCAGCCTTCCCATGGATCACAGATGGCAAAGATTGCCATTCACACTGTGGCTTGGGCAAAATCCACCCCTCTGGATGCTCAGGAACTGTTACAGGAACAGCTGCTCTGGGCACTGTGTGTGAGGAAGGGCCAGAGATGCTGCTTCAAGTGTTTTATCACACTCTCACCAAGCCTGTCCCCCGTGGAGACACAGCCCCGACAGTTTTGTATTCATTGTCTTGTGGAAAGAAGGTTTACAATAGGAAGGTGGCTGTTTGCAAGAGCTCAAGAATTAACTAGTGGTTTTCTTAGCACAGTTTAGATGCTAAAAGAAATCAAGTCTAGGGCAAGAGCTGCATTGTGAAGGGACCATTAACTATTTCAGCAAGCAGTGGCACTGTGTATTCTTAGTATTTTTTTCTCTACTGAGTATTGCAAAGGTGTAGAGAATTCAAACACATTGGCAATTTCTTGACTGTAAGATAAAACTAGAGATATAAAGATGGCTCACTGCAAGCTCCTCTTCACTTTGCTCTAGTTGTAGTGTTGATTTTACTTCATCTAGCTCTGAGGCTGACTGGGAGACTGTTTCAGCACCAAATATTGTTGCTCTGGTGTTTATGGTACAGAAGGTTTTAGGAGATAGGCACCATCAAATTTTACATTTTTCATTTGGACTGAATCTGTGATGACCACAAAAAAAAATCCAGTCACTTTTAATCCTGAATAAAGGTGAGAGTTTATCTGACACTTTGCTCTGCATCTTAACATATCCAAAATTTCAGTGTTGTGAGCTCCGATTTGGATTTCTGGCAGCACAACACATGAATTAGATAACTTGTTCTTCTTCCTAATACAATTAGATAATTTTGTGCTGTTTCACCAACCTCTTCTTGTGTGACTTAGGTGATGAGTCTGTGTGTCTGGGACAGGTTTAATGCCTACCCACCCACAGGTTCCTCTTAAGCTGTCATTCTACACTGTCATTTCATCAGAGTTCCCACCTGAGACTGTGACTGCAGTGGAGTTAATTTAGTCTGACTTTCAGCTTGAGCTGCTTCCAGCATTGCTGCTTTCCCTGATTTTTTATGCCAGCTTACAGGTGATCTCACAAATGTTGGAGGAGACTAAAAGGAGGCTATTCAAGCAGCTGGACATGACCCATTATGTTTAACCTTAAGGGAAGCTGATGTGAAAAATCTGCTTTTACAGTGGCGGGAGGATGTTTTACCAGAAACAAGAGCTGTTCCCATGCTGTTCCCAAACAACTACAAAATCTGTGCTTAACACTGCAGGGGGAAGGGGAAGGATATTTCCTTTGGCCCGCTTGTGTCACCATTTCAACACACCCAAAAGTCTGCAGGTGACCCACCACATTTTCAATATATGAAATTCAGAAGCACTAATTTGCTAAGCTCTTTTTTTCTGAAGGTCGTGTGGATCTCAAAGCAGAAGAATCACTGAGAGATACAGTTCTAATTGTACATGATGGTGGTCTGATTAATTAAATTTAAATGAGTCTTCCAATCTAAAAAGCAAGACTAGTCCTTCTTAGTTGGACTGTGTAATTTTCTATGCCCTGTAATGATTCTGCTGTTTAATTTACACTTTCTCTGAGGATCAGCCTGGCTGTTTTGGAAGACTTTAGATTGGGACCAGTTTCTGGAACATGTAGCATTGTTTCCATTACTGAATTGCTTATTAACAGGGACAAAAATCTACTATTTCTTTTTGATCTTTTTCTGCAAAGACAGTTTGAAATTATCTTTTCCAAGTACTTTCCAAGGAATTTGCCCCTTTTCTCTCTGAAGAAGCTCTTACTCTGATTACCTGTGGTAATAGAGGCTCTGTATGGGACTGCCTTAAAAGACCACTCAGTAGTTTCAGAAACCACAATTCTCTGTAGAATATCAACTGCTGGTGGTGTGTGCAGTTCAAAGCAACAGATTTGGTGTCTACAGCAGCACCTGATGTGAGCCCAGGTTTTTTCAGTCTGTCTTTCACGCATCACATTTCCCTGCTGCTCAGAACTGACAGCAGGCTGTTACCAAAAGATCTTATTGGAGCCCTCACAATTCTGCTCCTCGCTTTGACCATAAAATTTTGATTTTTAAACAGTGCCACATTTACTCAGCTGTAGGCTCTGTCTTAGAGAGGGAGTCTGAATGACATAAGGTACAATGGGATTGCCTAATGGCAGTTTGGGCTAGAAAGAAGCTGAATGTTGTCATATATATGGTTTATAACCTCCAAAACAATCCTTACATTTTCACTGTAACCAGAATTTTGATGATTTCACCTGACATTCTGATTTCTGACCCAATTTTCAGATCTAAGAGATTCAGGACAAACCTTAATGATTCTTTTGGGTATTCATACAAGTAGTTACATTACAGTTGGTTGTTTTGTTCCAAACTGGAGAGGACTGAACCTCCCTGGTATCACTGGAAACTTCCTATCTTGCAGTTCTTTCCAAGTATCAACCTCATTTTTTGTGTCTACCTTGAATATAATAATTTGGTGACTTCTTTCATTTCTAGCACTCATTTGAAGGGGAAGATCTTGGAAGTCTTTTCCAACCTTAATGATTCTAAGATGGGGCCCTACACAAGTGCTTAAAACTTGGAGTTACAACTATGCAATTTTGTCCCAAGTTACAACCCTTGAAAAGCTAATTCTGGGGTAGCACAAACAGTAAATCCACCTGACTTTCCATGGTTGCTAAAGTTATTATTTAGGCTGTATCCCAATATTTCTGCTCCCCCAGTGACCTTTTGCTAACTAATGTCCCTGGGTATTTAACGAGACTGTTCCAGAGTTCTAAGTTTTACAGATTTTAGTGCCTGGCAAGTATAGAAATGAATAAATAAATATAGATGATAGACACAGAAATGAGTCTTCTCTTTGATTTGGACAAGTACAGCAAAAGCTCAAAGTTCCTTCTCCCCACACATTGCAGTTTGCCTCAGTCCTGAAATGGATCTCTACAGAGGCAGCTCAGAAACCTCAGCCCTTGTGGTCAGTTTACAGCTCCAGCCTGAATGTCCACAAATTTGGAAGTATCAGCTGACAGCCTGTTTCTTTAGTGGTGTAGGTGGCTATCCAATAAAAGATAGGCAGAGGCCATCAGCTAATTTCAGGTAATAAATGTCCATCAGGCCTTCAGTCCAACACTGATTTCTGTCAGCTTAAAATCAAGGGCACACATGCAAAGACTTTGTATCACAGTCCTCTGGGATTTGTCTCATAGGCAGCCTTGAGGCTTTGACAGAGCTCCCTAATCATCTTTTGCTGTCTTGGAAATCTGTATTTCTACTAAATAGCCAACTCTTGGAAAACATGGCTGGACACTGCTACTGATAGGATTAGGCTGGCTTTCCCCAGTCTGTCATTGTCCTGCATGGCTCTAGAGATGGCAATTTGCTGTTGCCGGCTTATATGGTAGCAAGACGCTGAGGAGCTTACAGCTCATCTTTTATATACTTAGAAAGGAATGTCAAGATGATGCAGTGTTGTCTCTCACTCCCCCTTTTCTTATTTTATGTAGAATTAGAGCCCACGAATGTGAGGAAAAACAGCCATGGCTGCAGTCAAGGCATTGTGCAAGTCTTCCTCCCACAGAAGTGCTGGTGTTACTTAGTCTAGTTGGCTTTTTTTCCAAATGTGGCCTCCCACACTTTGTGCTAAAGTCCCTTCCAAACCAGTTTTCAAATGTTGCCTTCTCAGCTCTGGCATGTGACAGCACCTGAGGTTTGCTCTCCCAGGCACTCTCAGTTAATGCTGCAGCAATCCAGGTAATCCAGGTACATATCCATCTTTGTGAATGCACTTCTGCACCTCCTCATTCCTAGACCTGAATCTTTGCTAGAAGATAGTCATAACTCCAGCAGAGCATGTAACAGCAACCCGCAACTTGGTTTATTGAGCCAGGGTGGCAGATTGAACTAATCAGCCTGGTTTATACTTATGGTGAAAGTGGGAGAGAAAATCAGCTGAGGATAGAACAGGCAGCCTTTGCTCATCTTATTAATGACTGATCTGCTATTGTCCTTTAGCCCTTTCTTTCTGCCTGCTTTGGAAAAATTACCTGCAGAAGGGGACCACAGAGAGGTGATCTGACAAAAGTAATCTTCTGTGCTTCAGGAATGAGTCTAAAAGTAGCAATAGTCAGTACTTTAAAGCTCCTTATTGAAGTGACCTTGCTGCACATTAGGATGTACCAAAAGTGATGGACTAAGGCAATCAGATGGCCACAGGTATCTCACCACTTTTTGTCTAGTCAAGCCATGTAATTCTCTTTTGTTACTAACTATAACCAGATAAAATACGAGGACCTCTGTGAAAAGCAGTTGCTGTAGAAGACAAGATGACTTCTGAGGGGACAGTTTCAGCAGTGTTATTGAAGCCATACTCTTTTGCTTTGTTCTGAAGTGAAACATGAAAGCTACAACATCATTCTTCTGGTTTGACAGAACTCCAAGCATGGTGACAGCTGCATGTAATGGTGATCATTTAACACCTTGTTAGTCCTTGGGAACCTATGCAGAATTGAAGTTGTGTTTCACCAGGTGACATGCACATAGGCAGCGGTGTGAACAACTTCCAGGATAATAGTTGTACTGCTAGTACGGGCTTTAAATGTTAAGGAAATTGTGTGTCTCTGTTTAGGTAAATATTGAGTATCTATCACTGTGGCATTTCTGGAATTGCAGTCTGAGTTAATCAGGAGGCCATTATTAAACAGCTACAAATCACAGGCACAAGTAAGCAACCTTTCACTCAGCTTTGCCTCCCGCTTAGTTTCCTGTGTTTAGCCAGGCTTACACTGGGTCTGAAGCTGCACAGGCACACAGCAGTGTCTAGCATAGAATCACAGGCAGGAACTAAACATGCCATTTCAATATCTAAGGACTAGAGCTTCCTTAGCAGTAAGCTGCGAGATTGAGAGAGCAGCAGCAAAGGGGACAGAGAGACATGAAAGGACGGGAAAGGGAAAAGACTAAAGAGGGGCACCAGTTAAAAGAGAATAGATAATCACCTAGAGGAAGAAGTAAAACAGAAACATGAATGTTCACATGAGGCAGTGAGAGAAGGATGGATGAAGAAGGATTAGGAGGTAAAAAATGGGAATGGAGAATTTCCAGAGTTAAAGCTGAAACAGAAAAGCATACAACAAAAGGAGAGTTCCATTAAAAAGCAAGAAGGGAAATATCGCAAAGCAGGCACAGGAATGAGCATCTGCTCTAAAGAAAGCCTATGACTGGAATATTGCAAAGAGAACAATGAGGTGACCCATGGCCAAAAATTTGTACTGTTTCTCATTAATACTGAGATGCTAATGGCTACCTTCCCCACATCTCCTCTTTCCCTGGGGTACCCTTTCTTTTTGAAATGTTCTGCTTCAAATACAAAATTGAGGCAGTTTCACCAACAGGGAATCCATCCCTGCTGTGTTGAGCTTTCAGGCTGAGTTGGCTGTTCCAGACAAGTCTGAGTCTTTATCAGTCAACACCAGGCTCTTCTTTTCATGTATGTACCTGCTTTCCTATTATTGTTATTGCTATTATTATTACCACTACCATTTTGTTCCAAAAGTTCACTCAGACCTTGATCATGGTCAAATTCAACTGTGATAATCATGATTTAAAAAATTTCAAGTAGTAATAAGCAAAGGAAATAATGTTATCCCTCAGTCCAACAAAAAGATTATTTGAACAATGTACTTTTCATCAGGAAACTTCCATTAACTGAAGCTGTTCCTGGAAATTTTTGAATCAGCTAAGGAGACAAGAGGGACATGTAGCAGTTCAGTAAAGCTAAGCTTTATCTGGAAGACTGTGTTGTTGTGGTGTCAGACAATCATGCAGTCTGATGGCTACAGGCAAAAAGAGAATTGGGCTTGTATCTCTCGAGAAGGATCATCTCTGATAGCACAGTGTTTCCTAATATACTGTGGAGGCATTGAAGGAGAAGTGCCTCCTATGGACTTTCTGCCTCCACAGCGCCAGGGGCTTTTGTGCAGCCAGAGAGGACAGGCTTGAAAAGCTGGTCTGCCTCAGACCTACAGCTCTGTCAGATCTCAGCCACTCTCACAGGGCTGCGGACCATGGGCAGAGCAAGCAGCTCCTGAGATGCCAGCAGAAGGAGAGCCCATGTGTGCTTGTATTTGGATGTGCTCTTTTGGGGTGTGTATAGTCTTGGGCTTCAGATGTGGGTTGCTACTGCAGTTTTTATTTAACTTTTCCTAGTTGGTTAGGCTCTTTTCAGTTCTTATTGTTCACCCCCTGACACAGCCAAACAAGGCCTCGGGTTCAGCTTCCCAAATCAGCCTCCACAAACTTGACTAGCCAGATCTCCACAGGGAACAAAGTCACACAGATTTCTGTGACAAAATCCATTGATATGACAGGGGTTGAGATAAATCTGCCTCAAAAAGTTAAAGCAATAGAAATCCGGATCCGCAATGCAAGATTTCAGTGACAAAACCAGGGAGTTGACAAGGACTCAGACAAATCCATCCATGCTGAGTGACTATGCATTCATTCCACACACAACTGCCTGCTTAAAGAGATAGTGATGAGAGATCCCCACACAGCATCTAACACAGCATCGGCATTTGTTAGGAGATTAGTGTCGGGAGGGAGAAATACCCAATTAAAGAGGTATTACTCTGCTATTGGGGGATTGGGAGTAAGTAGCAGTAATCATGCCAGCCACTGCCACAATAACAGTGCTGTGAAGGAAAAAAAATGGAATGTAAAAGAGTCTGAAGAAGAAAGAGAAAAGCAGAGCATATTCACAGGTTTGGAACTGTGGCAATGAAATAGCTCCAAAGAAGATAACCAGCTCAGACTCTAATTTAAAAATGTATGGGATCAGGACAAAAAGCAGGCTACATAGCAAAATGGCAAGTGGATCATTCAAGGTCCATGTGTTTCTGCCCAGCTGGGAGAGCTACAGCAGAGTGACTGCAGGGTGGTAGAAGCTGGTGCTCAGAGCAGGCTATTGGTGCATTTATACTGCCACAGCACAGACTCCTTGAGACATAAGAACATGAGAGCATGAGAAATTGCTTCCTGGAGCAGAGCACTGGGCCAGCTGGTCAAGTGTTTTGTCTCCCCCATAGCAAAAGCACATGCTCTTCAAGGGAAGCCTGGGGGCTGTGGCACTTTCTGCTCTTTCCCTCCATGTTCAGAAATGTTGGATCAGCAATTTTAATGGATTCATCCCTACCCTGTTTTCAGTAATCACTTGCAGATCTGTTCTTGAATTTGTTTAATAACTTTTGAACCTGATGGTATTCCACTCCTCCTTTACACGCTGGCTGGTGACTTTTATTTAGGAAAAAAAAAAAAAGGAAGGACTAAGAGAAGGGACCTGTGCCTAGAGCAGTAGCCTCATGCTTGGAAAACTCTGACACCATTTCCTACTATGCTGTAGGAAAGGTGCTGAAATTGAGGCTTTTAGAATCTTAAAGATGATGATTTTCAGAAACAAACATATCTAATTCCCATTGATATCAATCAAAAGGAAATAGACTCCCCAGGGCTTTTCAATTCAGCAATTTGAATTGCAGTTATGCATTTCATGGTTTGAAAAATGTATCAGCCAACTCTGCATCTGTAAGTTTCTTAAAGACCTTTAAAAACATGCCTTTAGTCTCTGTGCCCTTACTGCCAAGTCCTAAGGAGAAGGTTAGAGCTGCCCATGTCAGAGAGGTGTGATAAGGAGAAACACATCAGATACCATGAAGGGTTCATCTGCTAAGGCAAAGAAATGTCTAATGAAGGTTGAGAACTGTCAGAGGTTCACATTTGCCAGGGGCACTCTGCTGAGGAGCAGCCAGTGGAATGACCTTTCCACACTCACAGAGAAGCTCTGCACACAGGACAGTGTAACCATAGTGCAGTTGGAGGGGAAAGGAAGTGTGGAGGTGAACAGTGAAATACAGCTCCAGGGATGCTGCAGATAACTCTCTGTCTCTCTGAGTCTGAAATGCTGCCCAGCTAAAGGGAGTGCATGAGTTCTATATGGTCTTTACAAACTTCTCCAAGATCCATATCAGCTCCGGTGTTAGTGCTGGCTGACCTGAGACTGCTGAGGTGGAATGGAGGCCAGTGGCAGACGACTACTATGCTAGTGAAGGTAACTCCACATCCTCAGGTGACAACAGATGTCACAAAACTTGTCACCAACTAGAAAATCCCTCTTTGCACATGCTTGCTGTGGAACATATGAGGGAGATGCTGCCTGTGTAGTGGCAGAAGCTCCTGCTGGATTTCCCTTTGATTGCCCCTTCCAAAGGCAAAGGCATTTGTCTTGCTTGCTTGCTTTCTCACTTGCTGTTCTAACCATTCCAAGTGCCCATCTGCTTTCGAGTTGCTCATCAGTTTTCTTGCCGAGGACTGTGAAGCAGCAAGAGCACTTCATGTACCGAAGCAATTTTTCTGTAATGGATAATGAACTACTGCAGCCAGGTACTCTATTTCCAGCTTAGAACACAAACTCAGCGTCCCATTGTTGTTACTGTAAGCACCAATCTCTGCAGATGAGCAAAATGAGAATGACTTGGATGTAGGGATTTGCCTTTTAGGGAGCATACAGTATCAGTTAAGGCAGCGCAACCCACAGACCAGAACACTCTTATGGGATGAGCGATACTCTTCTGGCTTGACAGCTGCTGGCTGACTCTGGGCCAAAATGCTGAGCTAGCAATAGTTTTTCACTTTTGTCTTCCTGGCAGGTTTCAATGCTAACTGGTTTAAAAACTCGGTGCCCTTAGACTCAGACAGACCCAAAGACTACATAGAAATGTAATCCACTGTAATGGAGAGGCTGTGACACCGTGTGTCACAAACGGCCCTTCTGCTAATACTGCCTACAGGTGATTCCTCTTTTGGCCTAGGCAGCCTGGGACTCTGGTTTACTATCTGAACGAGGTGTATGTGATTCAACTATTGATAGTATCCACCTCTAGAGCATTTCTTTGCGGTGTCATTCTCAGAAGCAGCCATCTCGTCATGGAGCCATCCTGCTGCTGCAGCCCATCCATCAGAGTGACTGCGGATCCAGAGAATTACCGGAATGGCTGAACAGCACCCAGGGAAACTCCCGTGCCAAGGGCAAGCTCCGAGCCCCGGGGTGTGCTGCAGCTGTGGAGGCATGGCTGGGCACGGCAGAGATTGCCGCCCTTGCCGGCTGCCCGGGCAGCACGCGCCCCCGGCCCCCTGCCCCGCGCTGCCCCTATAAACGTGCCGATCGCCGCCTGGGCCTAGGCCTGGGAGCCGTTTGGCGGCGGAATCCTCTTCGATCCATGCTTCTCCTGTGCTGGTAAGCAACTTCAGCTGCTCTAATACCCTTACTCGACTTGCCCTGAAAGAGTTGGTGTTTTGTTTTCCTGGGTTTTTTTGGTGGTTTTGACGTGCATCAGAAATAATACTGAACAAAAAAGTGGAAGTAGAAAGGGAGGACCTAAGGGTCCCCCAGCCTGTAGTTTCCTGTCTTGAGGTGATACATGGTTTGATAAGAGAGGATTGCTTGAACCTATCATGTCTCCCGGGGTTTGAGGGTTCTGTTTAATGTTAAAAGTGCTATTCTGGCAAAATATATGCCCCATATTCCCGTTAAAGTGAAAAAACTATCCGTAAAACTCCAATGCTTGCCACATTTATAATGTTCTTTACCAGTTCAGAATGTTCTCCACAGTTGTATCCTATTTGCCTCATATCACCAAGATTCTAAATTTGTGATAACTGGCACCTCTGTAATTATAGAAAAGAAGTGTTTCACAGTGTTGGGCACCCCAGCAGGAACAAGCTCTAAGTTGTAGTCTTGGCTCTCCCACAAGTGTTTTATCTTCTACTCACTGGTTGATTTGTGGAGGTGCGGGTGCTGTTTCAGCTCCACGACACAGGTGTTGAGCTCCCTGAAAGGACTGTGAGGTTCCAGAGCTGTATAAAGCATCATTATTATGTCTATTTATATAGATAAGAAAAAGCATGTTTGCAGCAAACAACAAAAAAAGTATTTCTCAGCTTTGAATGTGATGTACAGAAAAAGGTATATTGCTCAGCTATTACAGTACCTCATATCAGTGAAATATAGGGTGTTCCTCAAGTTGTATTACAGCTGCAAAATCTGTTTGCTGAAATATTAGGCATGCCAGCCAGTTTGGATGTAAATAATAAGCATGTCCATTGTTAGCTTTTTAGAGGCATAGGAAAGCCATTTATTCCAGCGCCATCTTGAACCTTCACTCTCTGGGAGTAGCTGTTGGGTGTTTCTGTACCCTGGGAATTTAATTTATCTGTAAACAGGTCTCCTTTGTTCCACTTTGGGCTATTCTCTCAAGAGAGGTTAAGCTGTACTTCAGGCAGCAATGAGCACTGAGAACAGAAAATAATTTATTAAGAGTTTCATAGCAATATTAATCTGGAGCAAGTGTCTGCTTCAAAACATCATAAGGCAAGTCTCCTAAAATCAAGGTACAGTCTTAAAATCTGTGATGTTTACTAACTTAGAGAAATCACCTTTAGTTTCTTGAGCATAATAGATATACAAAGGGTGTGATGTACAAGACTCTCAGTTTTTTTCATGGTTTCCTTTTCAACGCAGTTATTCTGGCTGTTTTATTTAAAATTAAATTACTGTTTATTTATGTAATCCAGACACTGGAGCTTTAATGAAAGGGTCAGGTATGGTTATGTCCCTTATAAAATAGGTGAGATTTGGCAGAGCCATTTTAGGAATTCACCTGGATTGTTTTCTCAGGCTCCTTTCCTCCCCAGTGAATTTATTGTAATTAAGAACTAGTGCTGTGGGTGCACTGTTGGATTGGTATCAGTGTTCAGCTGTACCCTAAAAATAAACATGTGCAGAAATTTATTATTCTGTCTGGCAGGAGGTTTGTCTGGGGGAGAGAGCAGACTTTTAGGGACAGCAGATGAGCTGTGTTTTAATGGGGTTGGTTTTTGCTCAGGCTCTGGAGTTAAAAGTCTGGAGGCCACTGTCATAAGCAATGTCCTTTCTCATGCTCCAATGGGATGGGATTTTATGCAGGAAACACTGCCATTTTTGACAAGCAAAGGAAACTGTTCTTGCCCCATTACAGATGGGCCTACATATAAAGGACCTACAGCAAGAAAAGGCATGAGCATCCAAGTGAAAAGATAGTTTTTTCATTCCCCATGTGAGACCTACAGCTCTCAGGAATATGAGTTAATTGCAGAGCGGTCAAGAAATGAAGCAAATATGGAAATGTATAGTACTGTACAATCTGTAGTCTTCTCACTTCATCCACCCCCTTCCCTCAAGTCTGAGCACTGATCACAGCAAAGTACTGGGGTTTTTTTTTCCCTCTTTGCTGTTGCTGTCAAACCTTCCGTGTCCCAAACCCCGTGTGTATAGCACAGCACCTGCTGGAGCTGGTGAAGGGCATCAGTCCTCACAGTCACAGGGGACACTCGGCAGCATCCTCACTGTGAGCTCTGATACATGGGATGGAGAGACAAAAGTAAAAACTCAGGGGAGGAAAAGCATTGGATTTATTTTAGTATCATGGTGCTGGTATGGTTGTCAGTGTTTCTTGGAATATGTACCCATTACAAGATGTGTTCTTTATGAATTTTTTATTGATCTTGTCCCAGTGACGGTGATTAATAGTATTTTCATCCAAAAATGTCACCTCTGCCAATAAATCTGAATTTTTTCCCTGTCTGTGCTTCTGTTCCTTGAATCCCTGGAGAGGACTGATACAAGAGGAAGCTGAAGCTGAGGGGGAATGTTCTCAAGGACCACACCATCACCATATGTGACTCCATTAACCCAATCAAGTTCCTTTATTATCACCTCTTACTATGGTGGCACTTTGCATCTGCTAGCTGGGGGCATCTGTGTTAGATCTGTGCATGGATGACAGGAAGGGGTTTCTTATTTCAGAGAATTCAGTGCCTAATGAGCTGTGCACAGGAATTGTATCAAACTATATTCAAAGATTATTAGGACTACAGTGCTTGAAGACTGAAGTATTTTAGAGCTTTTAGAGGAATATATAAATGCCATGTTTGTTTCAGAAGGACTCTGCCAGATTTCATCTCTTGGGCAGAGAGGCAATTACATCATAATCACTAATCAAACAAAAGGTGGTGCAACAGCAATACATCACCTGCTACCTACAGCTTGCCCCTAAATTTGTGTGTTGAAATGTAGTCTCTGCTGCTCTATCCCTTAATATTAAAGCAAGAGCGAAGCTGCAGTTCAGCAGTGGGTTTTAACTCAAAGCAGATTATTCATCAGAACAGGAAGACTTGTTTTCCAGTCACTTGACAAAATTGGAAAAAGCCTTTTTTTTTTTTAAGTGTAAGCTCAGAGCTGTACAGTATTTAGCTGACTGCTTTCTTTATGGAGTTCAAGGTAAACTGAGGTACCTAAATATCTTTGTGAACTGTTTTAAACACCCACTGGAGAGGAAGAATAAACAGTGTGTGTTACTGCTCTGCCTGTGAATCTGCAGCTAAACCGCTATTAAAGCTGAATGCTGTGAAAGGTTAGGCTGTTTCCAGAGTGAGAAATTCTCCAAGCATTGGGTGGGATACCAAGACAGGGGAACCAGCTGTTACCAAATGAAATTATTTCCCTCAAATTTCTCCCTTGGATTAGGAAAAATTTCAAGGAACAAGACAATTTGGCATTCTTTTGCCTCTGGAACTGAGAGAATTTCTGGGACATCATTTGAGAGAACTGATCAATAAGTAAATTGATCGAAGATGAAACTGAACGCTTTCTGCTTTTGTGCATCAGAAGATGGGAATGTTGTGTGGCTCCATTTGCTGGCTGTGGACAGTCATTGGTGTCTGCCAGCAAGTTGGCAGTGCTGGATGTGTTCCTGTGTTTGAGAGGGGAATATCTGCATCCACGTGTCCCAGTCACTCTGTGCACACTGCTCTTGTACAGCCAGCTGTTCTGTCCCTGTTCTGCCTGTGGGTCTCAGCCAGCAATCCTGAGGTGCTGAAGTTGGAATTAACAATCTGCATCAGAGCCTGTGCCCTCAGTAGGGATTTTTCTCATTAACTGATGAAGTTCTGTTTCCTAATAGGTTTGCACGTGGTTGCGTGAATTGTCTGTGAATGATTATATTATGTGTGTATCCCCAAAGGATGTGTGTATTGTTTTTCAGTAGGTGTGTAAAACTGTGCTGCCAATTTTGCACAAAAATATTTACTTTAGGTACATCTTCTGAGACTGAAGAGGCAAATTGGAAATATTTGTGTAATAATTACTCATGGAGGGCCAGCATCCAAACATGTTGGAAATGAATTTGGTAGGATGTGTGTGTGATTAGTCATGGATGCTGATGCTATCTTGATGAGTACTTTCCTTCATTTTTACTGATTCTTTTTCATGAGGAATATACAACAACACTGTTATGCTGAGTTAATGAAGGTTGGGTTTTATTTCGGAGGACATATATATAATTGCAGGGAAATAAAACATCTGTACAATGTGTATTGCATATCTGTATCTGTCCTTAATTGTTACAGTTTTTATCTTTGCATTTTCAGAGCTGGAGACTGTGGAGTGTTATTGAATCTTTATTGCTTCTAAGATCCTAGAATGACATTTGGAAATAGTGAGCTATATAACATCACTGATCTGATTCTGCTTTCTGAGCAATGCAGCTTTAAATTTCTAAAGAGTCAAAGCTGCATCTTAAAATAAGATGCGGGTGCAGACTCCACTTCCTGAAGCCTTCGCTTTTGTTCTTTCTCGTTTTTAGTTTAAAATAAGTCATTCAGAATAAAAGCCTATTTTTGTTCTTTGTGGGTGGAAAAAAAACTTGGCTCCCTCAGTTCTCATCCTGTGCACATCAGCGTGATGTATGTACACCCAGTGTTAGTATCTGGGAGATACCAGATAAAGCCTTCAGTTACTTTGATCTGCTAGTCATGTGTTAAAAGTAGGAATAAAAGTCCCTTTCTAAAATGCAGAGATTTTGAGATATTTGCAATATTGTGCTTTCCATCCCTCTGCATTTTATACGTGTAAGAAACTAATGTGGAGGGAGCACTTGGAGCATTGCATGGAGCAGACCACCCTTACTGCAGAACAGATTTTGTGACACATGAGCATGAAACACAAGACCTTAGGAGAAGGTGTGCTGTGCCCAGCTGAGAGGGCAGGTGGAATGTCTATAGTCCCCAGAAGTTATGTTTAAATTACAGAAACAGAAAATAAAGCTTATGAGGTCATTTCTTCCTTTCTGTCTGTTCCCCAAGGCAGGAATTTTAATACTTAAACCATTTTTGACAGATGACTGTTTGGCCCGTTCAAAAAAATTCAAATGATGGAGACTCTACAACTTCCCAAGGCAATCTGTTCCAGTGCTCAACTGTCCCAGTCATTATTCACATTTAATCTGTGGAGGACAAAGGCTGACATAGCCTTTCCATACAAAAGGAGAGGACATTTAGAAAATACAAGGGTCTTTAATTTCAGTGGGCTGTTTCTCCTGCGATGTGCAGGATGGTTCCTTCCCAGCAGACACAGGTGTGGCACTGACTGGGCATTTCCAGAGCTATTTGTGAGCCTGAGGGCTCAGGACTCACCCCTCCTTACAGTGTGAGACCAGAGCATGGGTGCCAGCACATTCCTTGCTCTCACAGAAATTTTGTGTAGAACTTAGGAGTGGTCCATTTTTCTGGACTTTCTGGACATGTGCAGGACATAGGCAGCAAGCATAAGACCCCTGAGGAGGGCAGGGCAGCAGCTTGTGAAGACTGCAGCTGCAGGGGTATTTAACACTCACCTGTAATGTATGCAGAGAGGGGAGGGAGAAAAAGAGAGAAAGGATATTAAAGAGGAGGGATATTAAAAACATTCACATAAGGAAGAGTTGGCAGAGATGCACAGGAAGGGATTTCGAGTCCTGGTAGCTGTGTGCTGCTGTCAGAGTAGAAATGCAGATCAGTACAATTTGCGTTGCTGTCAGTTTCCCAGTGCAGGAGTGCTGTGATGTGAACTGGCTCTGCTGATCTGTGAGCTGTCACACAGGGTGTGTTTGAGCCTTGAGTTAAGAGTTCTGTTACATTTGGGTAGGATGCTGGAGGAGTGGTCCAACAAGGTTCTTTGGGACCAGCACCTGATAAACTTGTTCTGCAGAGCAGGAACTGGCACTTACTTTGTGCTATACCTGATCCATGCTCTGTGCTGCCACCAAACAAACTGTAAGAGGAATTACATTATTTTTTTTCTAGTGACATGCATGCTGACAGGGAAATCTGCAGGTGTAGGAAGGTGTGCTGTTAAGGTTTGTACTGTCACAGCTGGTGGGTGGCCAGAGCTCTTGACACAGCTTGGATGAAAAAAAGAACTTGCTATACTGCCTTGCTCTTAAGATAGCTGGATGTCTCAAAGAACAGTTTGGTGTCTTTGGTGGACAGTGGCCAACTGGATTTATTCAGATGCTGGGCTAAAGTGAATAGCTGGTCTTGTGCTGTTCAGTAAGCTAATACTGGAGATTTGGAACCTGAAGCAGACAAAGCCACCTGAGGCCCTGAATCCTTGGCTGTGTGCACTGGCTATGGTTTTTTTTTTCCCCCTAGATGCACACAGGATAGCTCAGGTGCTCCCACTGTGTGCCCAGTGTCTGTCCCAAAACAGCCTCTCTTAGGTGGCCTTAGGGCCCTCTCTAGCCAGTACCTTTGGTTTTCTTGGTAGAGGAACAATGTATGTGAACATCGTGACCTTCCACCCCTGCTGTAGCTCATGCAAGGGGGATGCTGAGTTGAGAGCAGCCCAGGCTGTGTTCCAGCACAGGCTCTGACAGGGAGCTGGTTTGGTAATGGTTTCCTGGCATCTTGGACTGTTCTCAGCTTTCAAAACTTTATTGTCAAAATTTTAACTGATGGCTGTTAAATTTCACTGTTGCATTTGGTTTGGATCTGCTGCAAATTAAATCTGACTTCCTGAACCACTCTTTACAATGCTGTCTGCAGGAAGGGATCTGAGAACACCACCTGAGCCAGTCTCTGGGTCAGGTTGCTTTCCCTGAGCTCTCTTTGTGGCTGAACCAGATAAAATTTTCCCTTGGCTCTCATTCTGTCAGGTGTTGAAGAGCATCTATAATATTTTAATTAAAATGGCAAAATTGGGTAAATCTAATAGCTAGCTCTAGGTTATACAAATACCTTAGACCTGAGAGCATTTTTAGGTACAGAAGGGTTAACTGCACAGAGTTTCATACTTGAATGGAAAAAGAATGACACCTTTTTGTTATCAGCCGTTTTGGTGCTGTCTTTTTTAATCATTTCAGGCTTTGAACTCCTGCTCTGAAAGAGAGTCTCTGTCTCTTCATCTTCAGTGGCTGCCAGGTCTGGAGGTCTAATCAATGCAGGTTATTGATAGCAAATCAATTAATGCAGACAAAAGATCAAAATTAAGGGGCTTTCACTAAATTAATAAGTGATTCCAAGTCTTTTAACAGAGTGCCTGAGATAAGGGCAGCTCAGTCTTCTGGGACAGCAGCCTCCAGTCCTGTTTCCAAAGACAATCAGCTGGAGAGAGTGAGCTGGGCTTTTTACATCTTTTCCCCCATTTAAATAAGCTGTTTTGTTCAATAGGAAGTGCTTAAAACCTGAGTCCAGCAAGGTTCCCAGGAAGCAGGTCCTAACTGAAAAGAGCAGATTTATCTGCAGAATGGTGTGATGGTCTTGTTCAGCTGATTGAGGGAGGAGCAATTATTTCAAAAGCCAAATTTATGTAAAATCCCAGCCAACACCAGAGTTAAGGTTTGCTTCAATAGCAGATATATGTGAAATTGTGCTGGAGATGGCCACAGAAGCAACTAGATGTGGAATAACTAGAATAATGTGGAGCTCTTCCCAGACCCAGCCCTTCTGCCCTGTGGAAGGCCCTCCTGGGAAACAGTGATCAGGGCTCAGTCCAAACTACTTGCAGTCAGTGTTCCTGCACAGTTCCCTGTCAGGAATGTCAGAGCTAAGATGCCTGACCCTGTGGGGCAGGGATGAACTACTGCCAGTACATCCCAGCCCCAGCAGCCTCTCTCAGCCGACTGGCTGGACACCTGGAGGCTGGGAGCTTCCTACCAGTTAGAGCACCTTTTCCACCTTTCCTCCTGCTTTAACCAAGGGAAGCAAATGAGCTGTGCCATGCAGGAAGAAGAGAGCATCTCTTGCACTTTCCATGTGTGTAGTGCTGCCTGCTATTTCTGTCGCGTCCGCCCTGCCCGCTAGTCTGGTGGGTGCAGACCCTCAAGCGGACCCGACACAGTGAGCCTCCGAGAGCTCGCCGGCCGGCAGGTTTCCCTGAGCAGGAAGGCTGCCACGCTCAGGGCGAACAATGTATCTTAGCTGGGGAAAGGAGAGGTCTCTCGCCTTGAAATAAAGAGACACAGTAACACGAAATTAACTGCACTCTGGGCATCCAAGGTCGGGAGACCCCGAGCTCTTGGTGCACCGACGTTTTGTTTGAAACACTGTAAGCAATGAGCACCGAGCTCGGGGGAGGAACAAGGGAAGAACCATGGGTGAGGAACCAACAGGAACAATAGAGGGGAGGAGAGGGAATGACTGACAAGGGAACAGAACAGTAGACAACCGAACTACACAGAAGTTTCTAGAACTAAACAGTGACTGACAGGGCTGGCTTCTTGACAGACTGTGGAGGTGGCCAATGTCCTGCGAGGACGTCCTGCCCCTAGATCTTTCTGCCCAGCCCTGTAGGGTACCAAGTCCATCTTTCTCAAAGTTCTCTGCGGCCTTCCTCCAGGGCCTGAATGCCTCTTTGGGCACGCGAACCACCTCCACAATTTCCACCTGTTTTCCTGCTTAATAAGAAGGGCCATTCTTTGAAGTGCCAGAAACTCTCCTGCTGTGACAGTAATTAACAGGGATGGAGATGGAGATGGAGCTGGGAAGAGGATTACAGAAGCAAAAATCCAGTGTGTAGCTCCCTGAGGACGAAGAGTGGCTCAGGACATTCCATGAGTCTCTCTTGCAGTGTGGTGGATACCCTGTCTCCCTGTTTGGGCCAATCTGGGTTCAGTCAGGTCCTTGTGCATTATATGCAGTGTGAAAGATTTCTCTGAAATGGCTGTAGCTTCCAAAACTTCTGACTAGAAGCTTATGCCAGAAGTGCTAATATTTGGATGAATATATGGGGATATACAAATGTAGCCCTTGTCATAGCCATATCTGTGACAGCAGAATTGTACCTGAATGCCAAACTTTACTGGGTCAAATTTCATGTAATCAAAGGTTCATCTTTGCTTCTGCCACTTTGTCAACTGAGCTCTGCCTGGCTGTTGCCAGTTCCATTGCTGGCACTGAAATCCAGTGTGTTACCCTCATCTGCTTTTGTTTGGACTTAAAACAGCAACACAGGTGATGTTTGTTGGTCTGATCCACTGGTGATGATCTGCTCCCATCACAGAGTTGTGGAGCTGGACACGTGGCATGGAGCAGTGGATGCTGTAGTTGGCATTGCAGCCCAAAGCTTGGGTCACATCTGAGAGAAAGGACTAAGTGAACTCCTTACCCCAGATTGGGCAGATGAATTGTAACTCTGAGAAGCGACTCTCTGAGGGTAGAGTGCTGCTGTTCTTTGTTTCTGTGCCTGCTGGGCATGACTCTTTGCTACACTGTCTTGCTTACTTCAGGCAGGGTTTGCAGCCTCAGATGTGCAGTCCTTTGCCTTCCTTCCACTGCTTTCAGTTTCCTCCTACAAACGCCTGCGCTGACTGCAGTTCTCTGCAGCCACATGCCTCAGTAACTGCTTAACCTAGAAATTCATTGCTAAAGAGATCTGACATCATAACACCCTGGAAAAAGACTTCTAGCTCCCCTTCCCCCTCTGTGGTCCTTCTCTTTTCTTTTCCAAAGATATATGAAAAGCTGTAACTACTAAATCAAAATCTATTTGATTTTTGTACTCCCTTGATAACTGGGCAGCTGATCCCTATCACCAGCTAAGGCTTATCTGCTGCCTCCAGCCTCCCTGCTGCAGCAATTGGTTCCTGCAGGGACAGTGCTGGGTTAAAAGTGAGAGTGATATTGTGATCAGAGCCTTTTGCTTTCTCACTGTGGCCATTGTTGGCGATATGTTCCCAAGCAAGTGGCTTGGTTTTCTGGAAGGACTAGAAGGAAGGACTGGGCCTGTAGGATTTAGAGGTTCTGAGATATATTTTTAATCCCCTTATTACTTTTTTTAAGGTGTGAAGTGATGTCAGGGAAGGTGCAAGGTCAACAGCACAGGGTAGAGCCAAGGTAATGGGTTGGTGGTTTTGCTTTAGCTCTTAAAGTTCCCAGGTGAGATCTTGGCCTTATTAGGCAAGCACTGACCTACACGTGTGTTGCTCATTTCAGCCTGTTCTGAAAATAGTTCTAGTAGAAGAAAAAGCTGCCAACTGCTGTGATTGGTATATTACTGCTAATTTTGAACTGTAATTGTAATTTTTCTGTAACTTTTCAATGAGTTTACCAGGGTACTGAAGAGGCTGTAGATCCATATCTGCACAGCTGGGTGTAGGTAGCTCACTCCCAGCTACATAACACTAGTAGGATGTGGGAATAAGAGCATTTCCCACTCCATCCCTTCTGGCTCAGTCATGTCCTAACTGCAGTGATTCAGCTATCTGGAGCCACTGGAAAGGCTGCAGTCATGTTGGCACCTTCTAATAAGCAAGATGAAGAAGCAGGGACTGCCACAGCTACAACCATGCTGGTAGTATTTAACTTGCTCAGCCATAATGTGTAATTAGAATTCTGTTACTCTAATTGGACACTAGCTTGAGGTGAGAGAGAATAGAGTTAAACCAAATTGTCTTTCTTCCCTGGAACTGAGCTGTCTGGGCAGCACACACAGCTTTTTTGGCAGTTTGGTTCAAGATTAGTTGGCAGTGCAGATAAAACTGCATTTTGCAGTCCCAAGGAGAAGAGTGATGCAGGGTAATTCCTGCAATGGGTGGTGTAAGAAAACTGCTGAGCTAAGGGGCAGTGAGGCAGCTGGTGAGACTTCAGCCAAGTGACAGAGATCAGCTGCAAATAGTACAAAAATAAAAAAATGAAATAGTAATTATAAGAGCTTCTGGGAAAGGCCTTCCCTCTTCATCCTTATTCCCAGCATTGGCCTGTTTATCCTGTCTCTGCTTTGGCAGCAGCCAGTTGGGCTGTAAAGGGCACAACAGAGGGTCCACAGCCTGGTCAGCTGCTGCTCTGATGAAGTGGAAAGCCACCCCACACCTCTTTCATCTGCAATGATGTTTTTAAAACTACCACAACCAGGATAACAGTGTGTCTGTGTGGCCTCGCTTGCAGGGGAAGGTGAGGCAGAGACTTAACTCCTCACTTTTCAGTTTTTCCCTCCCCAGACCTGTGTTGATATTCTCCCCCCTTTGCTAACAAAACCTCCTGGCACTGGATAGCCAGGTACTGGCAAGCTGCCCCAGTTTGGTTATAGGAATACTGTCGGATCCTCTCCTTGCTGGGTTGTACACATGAGCAGTTCAGTTCAAAAGTCAGCTCATTTCAAAACTCTTACTTGTGTCTAATAACTAATAAAAATGAAATAGTGTAAGAGCAAGTTGAGTACTCCCAGACTGGCTGTTTGCTGTATCAGGGTGTTCTCTGTGATGTGAACTTACACAGCTGAGTTATAAAACCTTCAGCTAGGCTGATAAATATTATTTGGCAGTGCTCCCAAGCACTTGCATTGACCACTGAGATAAATGTGGGATTTTCTTCCTTTCAAGTGGGTAAAACTGTTCCAGTTGGTGGTTTTTGCAACAGCCTAGAGCAAGCCGAAGTCCTAATGTCCTGTAGAGCTCCATGGCTTGGCTCTGATGCTGACACTTGGATATCCAAGAGGATCAGCTGGATTGTCTAAAGCATTTTCTGCTTCTGAGTGGGTTACAGGCTTCTTCTCTGCACCCAGGTCTTAGGCAAGGAGGGATTGTGGTGACATTCAGATAAACCCTGGCAGTTTAATGGTTTGAAACAAATTCAAGAATAGGTGTTTGCAACACTGCTGCACTCAGAAAAAAACTAACACCCTATGTAGGTAGTACTTTTCTATAGTCTAGACAGATTATTCTACACTCCAAGACTGAATAATTGTATGTGGTTAAGATACCAAAGCTCAGCTCTGGCAGTGAATGGCCATGGGCACTGTTATCCTCACTGAGCAGAGAAGTGCCTTTGTTTAAACGACCTGAATGAAAAGCTACTGCCTTCCCAGTCATTTAAACCAAAATGCCCTGTTCTGCATTGGAGTTGAATTAAAAGGGAGTGTTGCCACAGCCCAGTGGACGCACAGTAATTTGCCAAGCCAGGAAAACTTCACTGTTTGCAATCACATGGCCATGCCATGATTCTCCTCTGGTTGAATTAAAACGATTTGATCACAGCTGCACAAACGCTTGAGTTTTAAAAAGGCTTTTAAAATGTGTTTGCAGGTATTTGTCTGCACCTATCAGACCTCAGCACTCAAGTGCAGGAAGTAGATATGCAGACGTTGGCTTCCCATCCACAAATCAGCCTGTACCCATTCTAGTGCCATCTATGCACCAGGAGGGTGCCTTGGATTTGTGTTCTTTACCAGTGGATTTCTGCAGCAGGAGTAGGAATGTAGGCCAGGAATTCCTGGCATTCATTCCTGTCTGTTATTGCTGATTGGTAAAGTGTTATGGTGGTGACAATGGGAATCTCTTCCTCTGTAGGAAATGTTGTGTATCTGCCTGTTTCATCCTGTCACCCAGTGCCTTCTAGGTCAAGTGTAGAGACCACTCAAAATTCAGAGGCCACCATGTGGGATTACAGTTCTGCAGGGCTTTGTGTTTCAATTGTGATTTAACTTCCCCTTTGTTCTACTTCTCCCTTCACAACTGGCACAGACATCCTTGTATTCACTGTCCTAAAGCTTGTGGAGAGCTGAGGCAGCCTTGTAGCCCAGACTGCAGTGAAAGGTCTGAAGTTCCGCTTCTGTTTGGGTGGAGCTAACAGAAGTGAGTCCTTGCTGGCTGTTTGCTTTTACATCAGAAATGGCAACAATAAATTCTCCTGAGACTTTGTCCTACCAGTGTTCCATGGTAGACAAAGGTTCAGCTGATGGTGGAAGTCCCACATCTCATGGCGTGGCTTTTTTCTGCAAAATGCAGATAGACTCCAAATCTGGACTAGAAATACAACTCATTGGATTATCCTGCTCCTGTAAAGAGAAAACAAAATTAACAAGCCTATTACAGAACTGAGATGCATCCCACTATCATTTGCTGTTGTGGATACCCCAAACAGTGTTGCCTTCCCATTAAAGCAATGAACTGAAGTCTGCAAGAGGCAGTAAAATGACTTCAGGATTGTTGGGATTTCTGTAGCGTGGCAGCAAGTCGTTGTAGAGCAGTTGACAGAAGTAAAACCATTTGTCCTTACAGTGTGAAAGCATAGAGTGTGTCCAACCAAAATGCAAGCTCCCTTCAAATAGATGTGCTGGGTGAAGCTAGGATGGGGGAAGGGTAGCACAGGACAGCAGCAGAGCTAAGAGGAGACCAGCCTTGCTGGCCACTGGCTGTTAGAGCCCCATTCACTGGGAGGTACGGTGCAGTTTTGGCAATGAATGTTTAGTGTGCAGGTGGGCATTATTTTATGTCTAGTCAGGATCTAAAAAGCCCTCAAGAGCAGTGATACTGAGCAATTGGCACTGCTGCTAGCATTGACAGAAACACAGATTTGAGCTGGTAGAAACACAGAACTGTGCTTTAAAAAATATGTTCGACATTGGGAAATGAAGAGTTTGCCACCATTGTCCTACTGGATCGGGTAAGAACTCATCTGGAAACACTGGACACAGGTGACTGCTACAGACCAGTTCCTGGGCACCAGCACTGTCTGTAACAGAATTGGTTCTGATTTTTCCTTGTTTAGCAGCTCTCAGTTTTGCTTGCAGGAAAATAAACAAGATTCCTTCTCCAACCCAGGCAGTGAGCTATTCCACATACATCTGTCAAAAATACCTGCTGTGGCAAGTTGGGCTATGTAGGGTTTGGCTTGCACAGGGTTTCTGTTTCTTAGGCCATGGAGGATGTTGCTGAAATTCTCAGCACTGAAAGCTCTTCGATTTCATTGGTAGCAGAGAGTGTGGCAGGAGACAGTCTGCTCTCAAGAGCAGGGGAGGGGCGGGAGCAGTTTAGCAGTTTGCAGGTGGGTGGGAGATGGTACCGGTGCAATTAAAAAAATAATAAAAGTAGGGACAAAATTACTCCCCTGCCTATGAGTATTTTATAGTGCCTGAGATGAGCAAGAACATGGGTACTCTTAGGGCTTTGAGACACAAGGCACTCACCATTATACATTCTCCTTTTCTATGCATTAAGGCTTTTAAAAATACCATTTTCCTCCTCTTCCCACTCCTTGAAGAAACAGCGTCCCTTTATTTCTTGTAGAATACATACATACAATTCCTTTTGCAAACTGCACAATCTCTCTTTTACCTTACTAAATTGAAATTTGAAGTTTCAGCCTGACTTCTCTGAAGAGGTGGTGATGCTCAATGTTAGGCAGTTTATTCCATCTGATGACTTATTATCATCACTTGCTTTCCTCCTTTATGTCGAAGTGGTTGTTAATCAGTGCACCCATACACCCCTATTTAGCATGAAAACTCACGTCTCTCTATTTAGCAGCACAGGCTTTACTAAGACCGTCCTGTTAGGCTGCATTTAGAAGAACTGGCCAGGAGAGGAGGAAAAGACTGGTGTGGAAACGAAACACCCTAAATGTAGACCAGCACAATTTTGGGTGTAGATTCCAGTTCTGACACGGAAAGAGAAGGGAGTTGAAGCATGGGAGAGGTGGTGCTGTATTTCTGATCTGGATGAAGACATCCAGAACATTGCTGTTTCATTTCCATGCTGTACCTGTGCTCTTTCCTGCCTCCTTCAGTACGATCAGCTACTCGGATGGTGTTACTCTCGTGTGCATGTGTATAGCTAACAATACCTTACTTCCAGTGTTAAGAAACAAGTTAGTCTGTGGTAGGAATGATGGATGAATGGGGCTCAGTAGAGCCTCTGCTCTTCTTGGGGGGAAGCTGAGCAGCAGCAGTGGGATGACTTGACTAAGAAAATGTGCGACAGAATTAGGAACAGGAATCAGGAATTTAGTACTTAAGACTTTGGCTTTCTGACAAGATCATCTGTCTGTCATCAACAGAATGAAAACATATGAGCAGTGGCTTTGTCTTTAGGAAGAGGAGATTAAATCCAAGTGGGTTATTTCAGTTTGGTCTGAAAGGCTCAGTGGCAGGTGCGAACTTTCTGCTTCCTGTCATCCAGCTCTTAATTGCAAAATGTCTTTGCTGTTTGGTGTAGCATTCTGAATTGCCATGATGTTGTGCTACAGCAAGATGACACAAGCACTGCTGTGTTGCTGTCTGGTACCAGCTTTGCTGGTGGGCAGGAAATGGAGCACTGACTCCTTGGTATTACTGCCAACAAGGTGTCTTGGAGCACAGGGCTGCCAGAGTGAGGCGCCCACTCGTGCCTGTCCCTGCTGGCTGCTCAGGATCCCTCTCTGTTTCTAATCTGGAGTGCAGCAGTGAGGCTGGGCTCAGCTCCACGTGAGTCAGGTTTTAGCACTGAGGCAGCTTGTTTTAAGGGAAAGGGAGGTACCACAACCAGCTGCAAGAGTCCTGACTCCATGCCCTACTCCAGTGTAAGCTGGTGAAACTTTCTGTGGCTTCAGGAAAGTTTTGGACTGGTTGGCCTCAGGGGTCTGCCAGGATGCTGCTGTTGCCATAGGCATGCACAAAAGAAAGGAGGGGAGAAAAGCAGTGATAGAATGAGTGTGAAGAAAGGGGCAGGAATAGAAATTGAATCCAGCTCCACATTCTACGTGGGAAAATTAACTATTTTTTTAAGACAGCAAGATGGCAGAGCCTGGCTGCATAGAGATAAGTGTGTACAGCAGCTACCCAGTGGGATTTTACAGGGTGACAGTGTTTAGCATGATGCATTTAACAATTTCATAGCCAACTTCTCAGTGATGTGACATAAGGTAAAAAATCTGCAACAGAAGAGTGAGGTACATGTGCTGAATCCTACAAGAAATAGCTTCTACACTCTTTCGCCTAATGAATGCCTGGGTGAAAGAAGCGGTGAAGCAAGTGTGTGGGAAGGACAGGGAGCTCACATCTCCTCTGTCTGGTGAAGTGACAAGGGGTTTAATGAGGATCGCCTGGCAACAGACTGTGCTGTGCTGCCTGTGCAGGCAGATCAGTGCTGTCCTGAGGTGCTGTTCAGAGTTTGTCTTAATGAGGCCCACCCTGTTGTTTGCAGTGGTGAGGCCAGCTTGGCTATTCCTGCCTTGGCTATTTGTCCCCACACAGGAACTGGAACACTGGTATGGTCTAGCTTAAAGTGAACTTCTTCTGTGGGGAAAGGGAAGAGTTGTTCTTGATGGTATCTGTAACATCTGGAAAAAGGGGTTTTATCTTGAACCTCAGGTGGTTCTGAATTTCTGCATTGGGATGGGAATGAGCAGGCAGAGGGTAGATCCAACAGGATTAAGGTTCATGTTTGAGCCCTGTTCCACTACCTCATCTCACGTTCTCAGTTTGGCTTGGGAAACGAGGACAGCTGAAATGATTGGCTAAGAGAGACCCAGTCTGGTAAGAGAATGCTAAACATTTGACTCAATGTAGCTAGCAATAAAAAACAGTCTGACAGGTGTGTGAAAGCTGTTTGCTAATACATCCTAGGAAAAGGTACTGGGGAAGGGCTGCCTTATTTAAGCGGGAGGGAAATGTGGGCATAAGAATGTACAATCTAGTCCTCAACAATTGGAGGTTGCCAATGAGAAGAATTCTTCTAACCATCAGAGTGAGGCTGTGAAGCATCTTTCCCATGGAACAGGGGAGAGAAAAAACAAATTGTCGAGGACATTGCTGATGAATTACAGGGCATGAGTACCAGTAGTAGCACAGACTGGACTTGAAAACACAGAATATCCCTTCTGAGCCATACTCCACATCCTATATTTTTTAATTTTTAAGGCTAAGCTCCCAGCCTGGAGAAAAGTAGTGAGAAATAAGCATTGCTGCTACACTCAGGAGCAGGACAAGGCCACTTTGACCATGATGTCAGCAAAGTCCAAGAATTTAGCATGGAAGCTTTGAAAAGGAAGAAATGCTTAATAATAATCTGTAGTTTAAACCTATTTTATCACCACTGGCTTGCTGTGTAAGGAAATTTCAAGATGAACTATCTGCTCTAAGTACAAATAAGTATATTTTGCATGTACTTTTTTTACAGAACTGCAGGGCACTATTGACAAGCTGAAGTTAGTCTGGGCAGAGGAAATGAACCATCAAATCTCAGCAGAGAGTATGAAGACTATAATGCTGACTGCTGAGAGCAGTACAAGATTCCTCTTGAGTACCAGGGGAGAATGATGATGAGATATTTTCAGGGTGAATATGCAAAAGAAAATAGTGCACAGTGAAGCATTGGCAGGAATACCTCAGTATCAGGAATCATCTTCATGTCTTCTGGGATTCTCCTAAGTTAAATAGCTGATGCTTTAGAAAATTGACCTGCATTATTTCAGGGATATATCCCACAAGTTTTTACTAACATGCTGTTAGGAGAATGTTCTGATTTTCTGCAATTAGACAAAAATAAGTAACTACTTAACATTCTGTGACTGAAGCCAGAAGCTGTATTAAATTACTGTATGCGCAGAGACAGATACCATCCAGAGAAATGGATTTGGCCAAAATAAGATAACTATGAAGCATGGAGTGACTTGCTGCCTCCAACATATTAGCAGCCAAACTGTTTGAGAAAGGAAAAGACCAAACGGCAGGTTTTGCTTTAACATTTTTAATAACAGTACTCAGTGTCTATTCCATCTCAACTCTTCTGACTTTTCTTTCAAACTGTTGCCAGTAGTCTTTACATGTGAAAGTATTGTATGGTCAACAGCCTGGTTGTTCTTTAAAACGGGTACCATGTAAAAGAGACTTGTCAGACTGGTGCTCTCTGGTGCAGTTGTTAGTGCTGAAAATGTTGGATTGTGTTTGCAGTGTTGTGTTGACAGTCTGGATGTTTCCCTGAGTCAAAGGCTCCCCCTATGTTGTTACTCTGTGCAGAGCTAAAACCAGAGCTCAGCAAAGTCTGGCAGTGTTCTTCCATTGCAGGGCCTACCCGTGTACATGATCACCAATAATCAGCTGCACAGTAGCAGCTTGTTTTCTGCTCTCTGGTTTGTTGGAGATGGTATATGAAGTATGAAGAATAATGTGAGATGTTTTTCTTAAGCTACGTTAAGCCCACTGTGCTGACAGCAGCAAAACAGAACTTGTTTTGACAAGGAGTTAATATGATACAAAAGCTGAATGTAGGAAAGATGAGGATCTCTGTCAGACTGTGGTGATTTTTTTTTTCTGTTGTGGACCATTTTAAAAGCCTCTCTCCAGTACTCCTACCTTCCCAGGGTTTATTTTCTGAACTGTTATCTTCTCCATAGTTTGAGAGACTCCTTGTTTTGGGGCTTTTTTTCCATTGATTTGTGTTGCTTCCAGCAAAAAGAGTGAAGATTTATTTTGAGACATGGATCATTACAATATTGGTAGTGTTGCATCTTCATGTGGTTGTGACATGTCACTGTGAGTTGTTGCTTCCAAGGAGACAGATTCAGCTTGACAGGAGGAAGACAGTGTCATATCTCATGACATGTTTCTCTGCACCATGGGGCATATATGAGGAGTGAGGACCCCAACACAGATGGCTTAAGCCTGTAATCCTTTAATGTCTTCTCTCAGGCAAGCATGGGGATCTCAGATCATCTCTGGGGCATGGATCAGACAGGACTTTCTGTTTCTGTAACCATCAAGGGGGAATCGTTACCCCGGTAGGTCACTGAACCAGCTCACTCTGCCACAGTCTGAAGGATGGATTGCTTGAGGTCTGGCATTATTCGTGCTGGGATGGGTATGAATAAATCCTGTGCTCCAGTGTGGAAACTGTTTGCATAGCAGAGGTTGGAAAGGTGGTGTTGTCCCCCCTCTCCCCTGCAATGTTGCATGAAGGCCTTGCATTACCCTGAAGGTGGAAATACTTGAGCTTACAAGAATCAAGGTGCTGAAGGTGAATGGACTCTGACAGTCAGTGAAAAATAGCATGAAGGCTTTCCCATGGATCACCTGGACTGGGGGGATCCTGTGGGTATGTACTGGGGTTTCTCTGGGCTTGCTCAAGGAGGAGTCCATGTGCTCAGGTACCTCCCCAGCATGATGCCAGAAGGTTGAGATGGTCCATACCCAGTAACCAGGGTTGCAGAGCCAATTATAAAGTTTGTGTTCCATAGTCTAGATTTACTGAGTTAATCCTGCTGCTGGATATTTATTAATTTTTTGTGTATGGATATTTTCTGCTAGATTCTTTCCTCTGGGTAATGGGCTTGTACCAGTGGTCCATAGGAGCTGATCTCAGCAGCAAAGGACCTTTCTGATGTTGTCAGTAGGCAAAGGTGGCTTGAAAACTGCTCACCTGTAGAAGTGCTCTACCCTTCCTCCCCCGGTACTTGTTCAGCTTTCACCAGTCACCAGCTGCCATAGCTGAGAGTCAGCCTTCCCTGGTGCCATGGGGTTTGGGTGACAGTCAGTTCCTGATGGCCAGGTCACAAATGGCTCTTCTGTCAGTACTGGGAACCCTTCTCCAGGGCTGCACGAGCTAAGGAGGGCTTGTTTCCTGCCAGGCCGTCCTGAGCAGATTGCAGTGAGCTGAGCTAGGAAAGTGCCTCCATCTGTTGCATCTCTTCTCAAACTGCTGGTCCTCAAACACAATATTGAGTAAAGTGGTAAATGTTGGTAAAACACTGTGGGATTGTGAGCTGGGAGCAACACTGAGGTTTATTAGAAGCCTGTAGAAGACTTTGACCTTCATAATGCTGAGCCTCTTTCTGCTTTCACTGCAAGTGGCTGCAGAGCTCCGACTGACCTCAGCTGGGCAGAACAGAGCCAGAAATGGAACACCTGTCTTGCTGCCTTGCCCAAAGTGGTCAGGTCAACAGCTTGGTTCTGGCAGGCAGATAAAGAAGGAGTCCCATAATATGAAAGAAAAAATGATCAATAAGCTTTATAATGTGGTATTGTCACAACCAGCTGTTTGGGTTTTGCCCTTGTGTGTCCGTGTGCAGGTGCTCTTTTATCTCCTCCTCTCCCTCCGCAGCTGAGGAAGCACAGACAGGGATGTGTATCTCACCTATGCAGAAGCTTTGGGGTTAATGCTGATGTCTAATGCAGGAGGGGGGGACTGAGGGCCATGACAGTATTGGTCTAGGTTTTGCATGAGCACACAGATAGGCCTGGATGAAAGAAAACCTCCTCATTACAATAGAGATCACACTAGCAGCCACTTCTGAATGTCAGAGGAGCAGCTAATATGATAATAATTGCCAAAATTACAGCAGCATCTTTTCTGAAGATGTAATGGGAGATGGATGTTGGGCAGCAGAGGTGCAATGGACCTAAATCAGCTGTGGTGGGTGATTTGTTGAATGGAGCCCTCTATGTGTGGTGAGGAGCTGGATCTGCTCTGTGGTTTTCTAAAGGACTGTTGTGCCCATCATTGGCCAGCTCAGTGCTCCATCTATCCCAAAGCCAGGTAACAAGACAGGATGCTCTGGCCAGGAGCTTTCTCCCCTGTCAGAATCACTGCAATTCCCCTGGGCATTTTCCAGTAGCCCCTGTGTGCAAGAATGCAGGTGCTGAGTTGTATTTCCAGCCTTGCTGAGAGCTACTAGCTGCACACTGGAGTTTGACACTGTAATAATAGATTTCTTTTGTCAGATGAAATTAATCTTGGATTATCTGCTTCACCAATCCAAATGCAGGCTCCTGCATTAGCATCCACTTTCCTTAGGCTTGAATCTTTCAGGAAATAGATGCAAATTGGAAAAACTACGTTAACTGAGGTTGTAAATCCCAGCCACATCACACATGAGTCTGGGAGGTAGAGAATAGCTTTCACACCATTTCCCATAAATTGAGAGTGAGTGCTGCGCTGCCATACATTTTATTAAAGCTGTGGTGAGAAACAGACTTGCCAATACAGTACCTCTCTGCTTTAAGCAGCCACTCCCATTTAGAGACCAAAAAATGCTGTCATCTACCTCCAGCCAGTGGCATCCAGATTAATTTCTGCCCTCTGAATTAACACATGAAACTTTGTAAGGACTCACTCGGAGCCCAGCATGTCTGACAAAAGCTTGCTGTGTCACAAACTCTGCAGGGAATCAGAGGAGCACTTTGCTCTGCCTCTCCTTATCCCTGCCCCCATTCCCTGTAAAAGGTGGCTTTTAATTGCCTGTAAAATTTGGATGGTTGGTGAATCCACAGGGAGAAAGTGTGAGTGGATGTGCAGTGAGTGGTGTCAACAGTACATGTTGCAGTGCAGAAGTGTCTGAGCTACTGAAGAATCATTCACAACTGGAAGCAGGATTGCCAAGGTCAAATCTTTGGAGCCTGGACCATTTGGATGTGGAATGACCTGGCATAGCTTTCTGAGCTGAGATAGTCTGTCCTTTGCTCTGCTGTGTGGATGTTTAACCCTGTTGTCTCTGCACTGTATCATTGCTGAGTGTCAGACATATCCCAATTGCCTGAGATTTAATTTTAGGAAATGCTTATGTTTTCTTGGTTAGGTTGGTCGGGTTTTTTTCCCCTTTTTGCAGTTCAGATGACATCCTTTCAATTGAAGCCTTAGAAACTCCAGAACAGTAGTCCAAGTGTGATTTAAAAACATGCTAGGAGTGCAAATGCAATTTAGGTACCTTAACCTCCTTTACTCTGCCCTGCAGCAATGCAAAGGAAAACAATTTGGTTTGAAAGGTTATTGTAATCTAGAGCTTTAAACTCTAACATGCCTTAATCATTACTGAGTTGTTATTGAAGAAGTTTATCTTCATCACGGTCATAAACAACTGCTAAGTAAAATGTGCCTTTTACATTTTTATTAGACAAATAGCACAATAATAATGGTCATTGTGACCATTTTGTGAAAAACTGAGGCAAGTATCAGTTAGCAAATGAAATAATGTGAAGTCTGAGCTGTTGATATTAAATGGAGATAGTCATACCAAGCACATATACTATGCTCCTTACCTTTCTGGCTTCATCTGAAGAAGGAAAATTGTTATACTGTAAGGTATATTTCAACACAAACAACATGTTTCAGCCATGTTTCAGGAACTCCCACTCTGGCTCAGGCTGATGCTCCTGGAGGCTAATCACACATTTAATATGAAGGCTGATATACATGTTTTTCTAGCTCCGTCTTCTCAGAGCTGCACTTTCCTTCTAGTTTAGCACAGACATGAAGGACCAAGGAAAGGTTTTTTCAGGTGTGCAGCAGGGCTGATTTGCTTGTCCCACATGGGGCTGCACCCTGGGTAGCTGCTGCCAGCCTGTCCTCACCTGATCTGCCACCAATTTGCCAATATGATTTGTAGGTTGTGCAGGACCACACAAGAGAAGAATATGCCTTTTAAGTTGATTTATCTTTATGAGCTGGAGAGCTTGGAGAGCGTGGGGTTTTTTTCCTTTTTAGTAAAGATCTTGAAAAACAAAGAAAAACCTGCTCTCTTTTTTTGAGGACAAGGTTTTTAATTTTTGGTTTAGTAAAGTGAAATTCTTCATACAACATTAAGTCTTTTATCTCTCTGTGCCTTCACTATAATAGATCTTCCTGTCAGCCAGAGGATGAGGATTTCAAAGCCTGTCACTGTTGGTCTGGCCTGTTATTTGTGGTGTGAGGAAAGCTGACTCAATCGCACGCTTGGAAATTTTCCACCTTTGTAGGAAGGGAAGGACAGAATCCCATGTGGATCCGTGCTCTGCAAAGCCTTGTGCTGGCTGTCTGTGGGCTGTGGTTGTGCACCTGCAGCTTGGCCATGCTGGGCAGGGGGTTCACTGCACATGGCCCTGCTTTTAGCAGGTGCACAGTTTTGTGAGTGCCTGATCTGACACTTCATTTGGAAAGCATTCGCTGTCCTCTCCTGACGGCGTTCTGTGATCCATATTTTTTTATGGCTGGTATAATCTGAAAATCAAGCACTTTTGGCAGTTTTCATGGCTCCATATAGTACACTATATTCATCTGAGCAACTGCCATTTGTCTTTAATCTGTCCAGATCCAATTATTTTAAGTGTCCACAGGTGAAGCATTAGAGACCATGTGTTCTTTCTGTTTAAAAAAGGAAATTCTTTATCTGTCGTGACTGGAGGTGGGAGCTCAGTTCCTCGTCATCCAGTGGTATGTGACATGACAAGTACTTGTCTGTGCCTTGATTCTCTTATATGTGCAGTAATATTCCACATTCCTCCATTTATAACAGGGTTGGAAGTTCACAATGTGCTTAAGGTGACCAGGAGAGATTCACATCTGACCTCTGTCATTAGTTTGGTTCCACTGGAGAACAGAAGTTTATTCAGTATTATCTTAACTTTGAAAGTAAAAGCAGTGATACTGGGGTCTTCTGTAGCAGGCATGGTCTGGGTAGGGGCAGTTAATGAAAGTGAGGAAAATAGGAACAAATTTTTTGTTTGTTGCTCAGTGTTTCTCAAGTGATTTGTGTTGGCAACACAACCTGAAGGGCTGAAAATAATAAGGTCCAAACTCTCTGTTCTTACACTTGCCATGCAGGTGCACAGAGGCAGTAATAAAGGTAATGGTGTTACATTGGTATAATTGCATTGTATGATTGTTTTAAAAGGCTGGCAAAGAGCTCTTGGCTATAAAGGGTTAGGATGTTCAAGGAATGCAAGAGCAAGATTCTTTTTGCCTGAAGTTGTAGCTGCACGTTCAGCATCTCTCTAATCCTCTTCTCCTCCCTGGACTGTGTTTCTTGACCTCCTTGGGGGATTTTGATCCACAAGTAGAAACCCTAAGTCTATTACTCGGCCATAAATTCCTGTGGGACATACACCAGTTAGAAAATCCTGGCACTTCTCTATGGTAACAGGGCAATGTCTGGAGAGAGACACAGGAACTGGACTTTCTGGCATCGATGCCCCCACCATGAGTCGTAGCCCATGCTTGGCTGATAGGGAATTTCTCCTCTCAGAAACTTCTGAGGCAGCAGAAGTTATTATCATCTCTTAGGGGCTATTTGGTGATAATTAGTGTTAAAAATGAGGTCCAGTCTCCTGTTAAAAGGTAAAGGTTTAATAGAAAGACAATAAGGGACAGGGTATAGGGTAAAAGGTTACAATGTCCAGGTGATGTTGGGAACCCTTGGCACGGAGCCGAGAGCACCCCTGCCATGGTGAGAGACTCTCTTTATATAGTTTTGTTATTGCATCAGCCTGTTGCAGAGTCATAGACAGGTATGCATATTCAAACTCTTCTCCAAACTATTTTACATTTTCCAGGTACTCATTAGCATGGGTCCGCCTTTTTAGAGCATGTGTAGTTTCTTTGGAGACCCCTGTATCTTCCTTTGTCCATCAGTGTCCAACAGATGATTATTGTCCATAGAGATGTCCTGAGGCAGGAACCTGTTACACCCATGCTTATCCACTAAGCAGGTGGCTTAATTATCTTAAGCTAGGTACATTTTAACACACAGCTACATTAGCCACTACATCTAAGCTAAAACAAAAAGCATTTAGAAGTAATTAAAGCATTAAAAGTGATTATATTTCTATAACAAAAGCCATTTCTACAAGAACCAACATCATACACATAGCATTCATTATTTGTGAAAAGCCAACACTATAATAGGCATTTATAACAGCAAAAAAAACTTGTGATCTCAGCTGTAAACCAGTTAGCTACTGCTGTCTGGGGGTAAATAGCCTACCAAATTTGTCAGTAATAGTCCCCTCAGTCACTGGCAGTCACCTCTTGGACAGAGAGCTGAACTGAGGCCATGGAACCATCTCCTTGCTCTGAGACATTTGTGCCAGCTCAGCCTGGGAGCTCAGCAGCAGCAAAGAGGAGAGCAGGGCTTGGGCTGTGTCCCTTGGTGCCAGAAGAGCCCGCAGCCAAACCCCATCAGGCTGTTGGGACACTCCATACAGGAGAGGCAGTGGCTTTGCCTGCCTCTGAGGAGTGACCAGGACCAGGCAGCTGTTTGAGATACCACCCACCACCGTTGCTGGCTGCCTGTGAGGAACCCAGTGAGCCCTGGGTGTGGGCACTGAGCTCACTGAGGGACGCACCCACCCACCTGGAACACATAGGGATCATTAAGAGTTAATGCCTGCAATTAGAAATGAGCAGCAAGAGTCGGAGGGTTCAGAAGGATGGCAGTGGGTGTGAAACACTCTAACATACCCATTAATTTGAAATGTCTCCTTTCTGGCCAGAAAGAAGTGCCCAGATTTTTTAGTCAATATTAATTTTACACTTGGCACCACAGGAGAGTGTGAACTGCTGAGTTCACAAAGGGCCCATCTAATAAACAGACAATAGAAAATCAGAAAAGCGAAGATTGAGCTCACTTGCCCAGGCGATGAGAGTATAATAACCATGAGGGCTGCAGAGGGCAAGGGAAAATTCTGAGCAGTAATGAGGAGTCACAGCAAGTGCTTGTGCCTGGGCTCGCTGGGCACAGGTAGGAGCCAGGAGAGAAGGTGGGATGGTGCAGCATTGTGTGGGCAGAAGGAAGGCTTGGATCTGGAATGAGAGACAGATGAGGAGGAGGGTATCACGTCACAGGTGTGCTATAGGAATGGAGGGCCAGATTAGAAAAGCAAATTGTTCCCCTGAAAATGAATCCCAAGCCTGATCTCCATCCTGATTTCCTTTAGAAGAGGGTTTGAAATTTTAGATGGGCTCCCACGTGCATGGCTGGTGCTTGTCAGCTCCACTCTGCCCCTCCCTGTTTGATCACCTCTCCTTTAAATGAACCTTTCCTGTCTCCTGGTGGCCTGCAGGATAGCAGACATCAGCCTTTCAAAGCTGCCGTGGTTAGCCAGGTGAATACTGCAGAAGAAATGAACTTGATTCCAAGGAGCCAAATGCTGCTAGCTTTCTAATAAACCCCAAGGAAGCTCTTTGGGAGCTGGACATAATTGTAAGGAAAACATGTTGGTTTGTCAAACATGTTTGCCTGTTTTCCTCAACTTTCAAGCAGTCTGCAAAACTAGTTTCTTTTATTCAACCTTATTGCTAGCACAAGATGTTCCAAAACCAGAACTACTTTATTTCAAACTAATCCCTGGGCACTTAAAGTGTACAGAGGTCCTTGTGCTCCATGCTTTGGCCTCTCCTTTCTTCTTGGGATAGTAGGGTCCAAAGCCATGTAAACAGACTGAGGACTTCATTTCCTGCTGTGGCTGAGCCGATGTTTCAAAACAGATTGATTTTTCTGCAGGATTGTTCTTTTAGTTCCCTTCCCTTTTCTTCTTAATGAACACTTTTCATATCTGTGCAATCTGAATTCTACCTCGATTGAAATGGCACCACCAGTATCAAAATTCAAAGCCTGTATCTCAAACCCCTAGCCACTGAAATCCCTGGCAAACCTAGCACCTGGTTAATGAATACATCTTGAGGAGCCCAGATACTTTATTTTCATTTCTGTCACACAGTTAGTGTTTTTGATCTGCCCATTAGAGAAGCAAGGTGAAAAGAGTAAGAGCTTGCCTGTCTCTGCATTATCTGCCTGTGACAGGGTGCCAGTGGCTGCTGCATCTGATCAGCTGTAATATTCAGGACTGATTTCTGGATAGAAAGTCACTGATTTTGTTTAAGATCAGAAGAGGGAAAAGAGGCACGACTTTCCCAGCAGCTGTGATCCTGTCAGTGAGATGAAAAACAATGAAATGCACAGCATGTGAAGTCCTTGGAAAAAGAGGAAATCAAAGCCCTGGTAAAGAAACGGGAAAAACAAAGCGTGGTTAAACAAAGGAATAAGGGGATACACGTGAAGTGCATGTGTTGGAGTGTGGGGCATATAGACTCCTTTGGAAGAATGATGAATTCCCAGAGCCTCTGGTGTCAAAGGCTTGTGGAGAATTCATAAAATATGCTGGGAATGAGGCCAGGGATGGGAGATGGGGCATTCTTACGGAAGCGTGGCAGTAGAGTAGCAGGATGCAGGGGCCTCCTGCAGCCTGAGAGGTCCCTTCTCTCAGGGGTGACAGCACCAACACTGGAGACCTGCACTTGGGCAAAGGCAGCACCCTGTGGGAATGTCCTGGCCAGATGGCAAAGTAAATCATAGTGCAGAGGCCTGGGCCCAGTCTAACCTGACACTGCAGCTCCTCAAATCTATTTCTTTTCAAGCTCAAGGTGTGTTGCTAAAACTGCCCAGCCTACAGTCTGAGATGAACAAAGCCTCCATACAACCTGGAGGTTTAACTGGCGTTAAATACTGCATATAAATATATAAATATATAAATAAATAAATATAATTATAAATAAATGCAAGTAAATACTCTAACTGAAGCCATCTTTTGGCACCCAAATTGGCAACACAACATCTGTTTTGAGGTGTGAGCTAGAACTTACTGTGCATCCTTCTGCAGGTGCCTTGCACTTGGTCTGTGCCCTTCCCCTGCTTGTTCTGTGCAGCCCAGGATGCTCATCCTGGAAGTCTCTGGGTGGGAAATGAGGACTTGGACCCCAAGCCAGCTGTGTGCTGCTGGAGGTCAGCAAGGCTGGGGGTGCCATTCATGGCACAGGAATGCAGTACAGTGACACTTTATTTTTTTAACCTTTTTTCTATCCCATTTATGAAATGTCTGCTTGAAGGTAACTGGCTGTGTTTGTACCATTGGACTATGCTGTTGTCTGTGCTGATTATGGCTGTATCTGGGGGTGATGGAGAAGGCAAGTAAAGCTCTGTCATCACAACTTCTGTCCCAACTGTCTTGGCACACAAGTTGAAGTCATCTTCTCATCTGCATTTTTTCAGTGGAGTGACGCCTCCTCTTTCAGTCCTTAATAAACACAACCTCTGACTTCTCTCTTTTCTTTCATTTGAGTGTGTAACCTTTGTCCATGTGTTTTAGCACCTCGGTGTGGTGCCTGGCAAAGACCACACCAGGGCCCTACTGTTTGAGGTTATCTCAATCAGGCTGTAACAGTTGAGGTGAGTGATAAAGTGTCTGTTCAGAGATAACCACCCACTTACTAACATGCTTCATTTGGCCAAATGGCTGGACAACTGAACTACTTGAGAACAGACCCCTTTTGTGGCTGCTGCTGCTCTGTGGTGGGGGGAGCACGAAGCCTGTTGTAGATCAGTACTGGGCACATGCCATGTAGTTCCACTGTTGGGCATTGAGTGCAGTGATCACTGTACCTCTTACATTTGTAACGAGGTCCAGCCTCCCACACAGGGGGCATGTGCCAGGGTTTTGTGTAGGAGGATGTGTGGGGGGGGCTTTATACCCAGCTCTTACTAGGCCTCCTTTCATTCTGAGCTCCCCCTGGCTGCTTGCTGAGGGTGTTGATAGCACCTTCTTGCTCCCCCACTTCATCACAGAACATAAAATGCTGGCAAAACAGGTTTCTGATTTGGATCCAGAATCCAACATTTGAGCAGCCGCAAGTGGTAACAGATTGCCAGGACTGGAAGGCTTCACCTGAGGTCTGAGGAACTCAAGTATGAAATAGCTGTATTGCCAAAGGCAGTGTGTAACATTGCTTTTAAAAATTTCTTGGCCCCTGAAGCATGGAGAGTGGGTAAATATAACATTAATCTTTAAAAAAAGGTTTGGGAGAAACCAAGAGCTTGTAAGCCTGGCATCTCTAGTACGTAAACTAATAAAAGCTGTAAAAGACAAAAATATGTTAGACAATGAGATAAACACAATCAGTTTGGTAAAAGCCAGTGTGGTTTATATGAAGGCAGGATGTTTGTCTTGCAAACCTCTTGGAGTTCTTTGGAAAGAATGTAGATAAGAGTGAAAGAGCTGGTACTATGATTCTGTAAGGCTTTTGACAAAGTTCAGAATACCTTATTGGGTACCTGTGCAGACACTGCAAAGGAGAGAAGGTCCTGAGATGTACAAATAATTGGCAAAGAGATTGGAAACAAGGTGAGGGAATGCTGCCAGGGACTTTCACAGCTCAGAGCTGGGATTTGGAATGTTGAACCTGTTCAGGAATGACCACTGAAAACAGGGAGAGTGAGACATCAAACTTGCCTGTTAAAATAAAATTTTTCAAGACAGCAAAGTTGATGGCTAACAGTGAAGTATTGTTGGAAAACCCTGAGACTGAACAGCTGGCCAAGGAAATGGTAGATGAAACTTCAAGTAAATAAATGTGAAATGAGGTATGCAGAGAAACGGGGATTGTTGTGCATTTAAAATCGTGGGCTTGGAGTTGACCAAGATCTTGGGGTTATGGCAGATAACCTTGTGAAAGCATTGAGCTTAAGAGAAAGACAAATTAAATGCTAGAAGCGAAGAAAAAAAAACCAAGAACAAACCAGGAAAACACTATTGCACGGTTCTGGAGAGAAGAGAGGTGGTGTTTGGTTTTAGTCTTATTTTGGTTGGTTTGTTTGTTTCAATTAAAAAAAGCCTGATGTGCTTTCACCTTGAATACAGCATGTGGTTCTGCTTTCTTCTTACTCAAGGAGTATACTAGACATGGGGAAATTCCAATAACAGCTTCTGTATAGGATTGAATGAGAAATTGTTCTCAGCTTGGAGGAGACATCTGAGAAGTATAGCAAAGGTGGAAAGCCTTGGTTTGAGCAATCATGAATGCTCTTACCTCTTCTGTTGTAGGGTGATTTTTCTCAAATACAGCAGAATCATCTTTCCTGAGAAATACTGCTTTCCTATTTGAATTTCTTTGCTGAAAAGGGAAGACAAAATCCCACTAGGCAAAATCTTGTGTGTTAATTTATGCATTCATTATGCAGGCCCAGCCTCCAAATAGAGGCTTGGCTGTGGAGGGAGTTTCCTCGCCCAGATGAATCACTCCCTGGTACTTATGCCATACATGCATGATAATCTTTTTGATCTCTGTAGGCATCTGGGATTCTTCTGCTTGGGTAACTGGCAGCCAGCCTGGCTCATCACAACTGGCAGCTGCAAAGGTGGAGACTGGATAGAAATAGCTGGAAATTGATAGGATCCTTTCTGGAGACGCCTCTTCCTTTTGCTTTGAAGGTGTTGCACACTTGATTGTCATGTTTGCACCATTGCCTTCAGACTGCCCTGTGTCATCTCTGTCCCCACAGCACAGGGCCTTCTAAAAGAGCTGGGTAAGACAGGAAAGTGAGATTGGGAGGGTTAGAAGGGGCAGGGCTCAATGTGGTCTTCAGTGCACCTGCACAGTCTTACTGGATGCTAAATATACTGAATTTGCTATCTGAAAATCCCCATCAATCTGTGGCTTAAAGAACCTGTGGGAAAGTGTTGGGGTGGACAGTGTTTTATCACTAGGAGGCCAGCTCCCACCTGCATTTAGCACATGGCCCTATCCAAAGGGCACTTGGGAGGGCTGAGCAGGACTTTTTCCTATCGTGTAGGCTCTCTTGTTATTTGCATCATTACAGACATGAGCTCTGCACCTTGTCTCTGTGCAAAGTATGTGTAATGGTTAGGTCATAAAGATTAAGTCTTGCATTTGCCCCTGGATTTAAGGAGAAAAATCAGCACTTGTCAGGAAAGCCTGTATAAATAGCTCTTTTCTGTGGAGGTGGTCCAGGTGGCCAAAGGGACATTTAAGCCATGGAAAAAGCAGGCAGAAGACTAAGAGACACCTGCCAGGCAGAGTTCGTGGTTGCTTTGCTCTGAAATAGGGCTGGACTCCCAAGGGGCTGGACGTCCCCAAAAACATTGGCCACCAGCACCATCAATCACCTGCCAATCTCCCCTGGGTTCTAGAAAGTTCTGTTGTATTCGGATGTTCATTGTCTCTATCAGTTGTCTGTCATCCCCTCTCCTCCCCTTTGTTATCCCAGCTGGCTCCTTGCCCCGTGTTCCTCCCCCGTTCCTCCCCCGAGCTCTGCATTGATTGGTTCACGTTTCTTCAATAAAGAGCAGGAGCACCGAGAGCTCGGGATCGCTCGATGAGACGCCCTGAGTGCGTTAAGGCTGGTGTTTTTACAGTGTCTCATCTACTCCAGGCGAGGGACGTCTCCTGTTGCCTTCTAGCACTGATACAGTGTCTATACCCCTGGGAGCTGCAGCCCTTGAGTAAGGGAGCTGATCCCGACGACAGCAGACCTAGGTTTGAGGCACTCCTTGTCGTACCTGCTTCGGGACTGCACCCACCAGTCCAGCGGCCAAGGGGCGGACGCGACGCTTTTCCAACTCATTTCTACTTTTCTGTCACTCCCCCTTGCTTAGTCCTTTTTGTCTGGCATAGTCCTATAAGCACACAATTATTGTCGCCTTTAATAAATCCATGTGTGAAGTGTTTCTAACAGGTGTTTTGGGGGATATGTATTTGCTTGGGAGTTCTTGAGGCTTTTCCTCTAAGGAAATTATGGAGCATAAATGGTTCGCCAGAGTTCAGAGTGGTGCTGCTGGCGTTACGGAAGAGAGAAGTGGTGTGAAGTACCTGAGATCTCAAAATGGTGTAGCCAGAATGTTGAAGTGTGCAGAGAAGAGGGTTGAAGGAATAAAGATCCTAAGGATAGATTTCCCAGCAGGTTTAAAATCAGATTTTCCTGTTGTTTGGTTTCTAACAGCTTGTAATCAGCTAATGCTTGTGCTGCCAAAGCAGGTGCTTGACCATCTCTGCGGGTTCCACGCTGTTTTAGTGACTGGTAGTTTCTGAGAGCCCTGCCTACTCAGCTATGAGTGTAAATGCTCGTGGGTGTCTCGGTAAGGGGGGAAAAAAATCTGCAGGTTTCCCTCTGGGAAATGTGGGGGCAGAGTGCCGCTGTGTGGTGACACAGAGCACGGCGCCCCTGCCACGGGGTGGGGGTGGAAAGAGCATCCCTGAAGTTAGTGCAAAGATGCCCGATTTCTTCCCAGGGTTTGGGTTGTGCCTGGTAAAGAAGTAGGAGCAACATTGCAGACATTTGTATTTTGGTTATATGTTGTTTTTCCTTCCCTTCTCTCCCAAAGAGCCTTTTGACAAAGGTAAGGCAAAATGTGTTCTTTTCCAGTTGAGTGTTAACGTCATGTCTTTCAAGGGACAAAGAACTAAAAAGGTAAGAACAGGACACATAAAGATAACATTCTGCGTTCTAAAATTTTGTCCTAACAATATGTTGCAAATTGTCTCAGTTATAGACAACACAAATTCAGGTACTAGGGGCTGTGCTTTCTTGTACCTGTACCAGCAGTGCCAGGGCTCTACTGTGGTCATACCTCTATTACAGTGTTCATTCTGCACCCACAGTGCTTATACTGAGACTAAAGGTGTCTTAGTTGCTTGTTCTAGCATCCCCATAACTTGGTCATTTGGCTTTACTGATAGATCTCACACATTAATTCTTGCTTTTCAGTGCTTTTTAGCTTAAATATTAAGTCTGTGGATAATTGCTTTGGGTTCTGCTCCAGGGAAGGAAAGGCTTCCTTCTGAAGTTGTTTGTTGTAAGATTGAATGGAAAAGAGAACAACAGTAAGCAGCAGCCACCTTGCCAGGGGCACAGCCTGCAGGCTTTTCCTGTGCTGTAAACCAGGCACTTGCTCTGCACCTGAGCCATCCATATGCTCAGTGGCTCTTTGCAGACATCTTCCAAAGCAGCCAGGCTCCATCTCTTCAGCCTGACGATAAGAAATTTGGTAAAATTTAGAAGTGTATGTGAGCTTCCCATTTTCTCTGTCCCTTTCACTCTTGTAAGGAAGATTCAACTACTGATATCTTGAAGCTGCACATGGCATACATGTTGTTAAATCAGGGAAGGGAGCATTGGTATGCACCATTGCACCTGGAAATACTCCCCCTTTATGTGTGTGCTGCTGTTCCCCTTCCTTGGAGGGCAGCCTAAGGGATAATCACAGGCCTGAACTGTCTCCCTCAGAAATACACATCTTCCATATGTACACCAACCCCCAGTCTTTCAGTGTCCCATCTAGTCCTCCTTTATGCCCAGCTAGCTATCTGCTGGTGGAAGGTTCATTTTGTGTTACAAAGGTCCTTCCAGGCCATCCCCAGGCCATCTTTCACAATGTCTCCACATGGCTTTATCGACCAAAGTGTGAGCTCTTTCTAATTCTAGCTGCACCTTTCTTGCCTGCAGCAAAGCTGTTCCCTCTTCACTTCGCATTCTCAGTTGTCCCACCTTCCTTGTCTGCACATTGTCAGGAACAGTAACTGTCTCTTGCTATAAAGGTAGAAAAAGGTCATCCTTCTTACCAGCTGACACTGCTTATGGCATTACTTTGGTAAGATTTATTCTTCCCATTGCAAGAATCAAATTCTATCACCTCTGGTAATTAATTGACAGAATTTGGGGCCTGAAATTGTGAAATATTCTTTGGCTTTTTAATATGAACCACAAGCTTTGTAGCTGTAGAACCAGTGGGATTCTAAAGCTTCAAGTAATACTCAACCAGTTCAGGAGATTTTGCAGCCATGGAGGACAAGTGAAAATTCATTCTGGTCCCCAGGAATCACCTGTTCTGGCCCTTTTATACGTAGTTCTGCATAAACATACTTAACCACAACATAGAAATGTCATGTCACAGAAGAGAGGAGTTGCCAGACACCATTCATTCCTCAGGGAATTATTATTACCATCTGTGCCAATCCTTTTGTGTGTGTGACCCATTTGTAGTTTCTCCATGAGAAGAGGCTCCACAAACTCATAACTTATTCCAGTGCTTTGCTGTTCTGACCATTAATTCATTAGACTTTCCTCAGTGTTCAACTTAACTTCTGCATTTAAACGAACTCTTAATCCTATCCACATGTTATTACTTTCCTAGATGCTGCAATGTTCTGTGTATTGGAAAGTCATTATCATGTCCTTTCTGCTCTCCTATCTTGAGGTTTAACAGCCCAGTTTCTCAATCTTTCCTCACAGGCCATGTTTTCTAAGACTCTGATTTTTTGGAGGCCTTCCAGCAAGTCCACAACTTTCTCAAAGTGAGATTTTGTAACCCTGTGTCATCCAGAGAGTTTGAATTGCTGATGAATATAATATGAAAGAATTAAGAAGTATAGTATTATGGGGCACACTTCCATTACAACAATAAAATAGAGCATGGCAAATCTATTTCTTATCTTGTGGAAATCACACCTTAGTCTAATCTCCAGTTAAAATATTCATTAATACAGTCTGAATAATAAGCACATATAGAACAATTACTATGAATCCAGCTTTCCTTACACTTAGGAGATACAGGTTTGTGCACATGAGAGGTTCTGACAAGATCAGGATAGCAGTGAATGAAGCTTTTTATACACACCTGTCTAATAGAAAGGGATTATACACAAATGAATCTGCAGTTGGTGTTAGCCACATATCTCACACTGTGCCACAGTGACCAGTCTGGTTTCTGGAAGAGTGAAGATAAGGAATAGGAATACAGACAGAGGCTTGCACTGCATTGTGGTAAAATCTGGATGCTTCCTAAAGGAAACTAGGAAGTGTCTTGCAGGGGCACAAGCTAGCCCTTGTGTAGGTCAAGTCTTGCTGCAAATACATGAAACTCTCTGGGGACACAAATGTCTTGGCAGGTCACTCAAATCTTGCTAATTTGACCCCGTGCTATCTAAGGAATCCTTGTACCCTAGATTTGACTGCTGCTGACTTTCTGCTGATTGGTCTTAGGTCATGCTTGTTCCTCCTTCATGGGACCTCCAAAAGGGACATTTCATCAGAAGGTGCAGCTGAGACCAGGCTTCAGCCCTTGGCCAGGAGCTGCTCATCTCCATAGCAGGAGAACTGCTCTTCTCCAGGGTGCTCTGGAACAGGAACAGGGTTGCACAGAGCTATGAAGAACTGGCCAAAGGGTGAAAAGAAACAGCAGTGTTTACTGGATGGAAGGGACAAATGAAAAAATCACTTTGTGTTCTCAAAGGACTCCTGTGATCTGTGGCTGTTAAACCATGGCAGTGGTTTAGCAGGGCTCAAGGCTGCTCCTGAAGTGGGCACGTTGCTTTGTACCCCTCTTCCTAAAGGTTCTAATATTTTGAGATGAGGAGAGGGGTATAACAATGATTTTTTTTTTATAAGGCTTTAGAGTGTGAGACTTAAGGATCCCTGTCTGTTTAATTTTTCAGAAAAACAGTTTGAGTGGACTTGATAACTGAGCAGGGGCGGATGGGTGCTTTTCTGAGAAAAGTATGATAGGAACCAGCACCTACAATCTGAAAGCATAAACCAAACTGTAAATTAGGCACTGTTTAGAGGGGTTAGCCACTGGAATGCCTGTCCAAGGGTATGGTACATTCTCCATCCTGTGAGACCTCATTCTCTACAGCTCCCTGAAAGGAGGTGGTAGCCAGCTTGGGGTCTGCCTCTTCTCCCAGATAACCAGCAGTAGGATAAGAGGAAATGGCCTCAAGCTGTTCCAGGGGAGGTTGAGGTTGGACATCAGGAAGGATTTCTTCACAGAAGGAGTTGTCAGGCATTGGAAAGGGCTGCCCAGGGAGGTGGTGGAGTCACCATGCCTGGAGGTGTTCAAGGAAACTGGATGTGGCACTCAGTGCCATGGTTCAGTTGATATGGAGGTATTTGTTCAGATACTGGATTTGATGATCTTGGAGGTATTTTCAAATCTTAATAATTCTGTGATTGTCTTCAGGAAGATGTTTTCTGGGACTGATGGTTCTGTCAAGTGTGAGGTTTTTGGGCTCAGTCCAAGAATAATGATGAAATGGGGAGTCATTTATATACAGAATGATCAAATCATTTCTCTTAGCCTTAAATACTAAAGAAATTATGAAGTGTGGATATTAAATTAAAGACACTATTCTCCAATATATGTCCAATAAAGATTAAATAGGACTCCATGTTCCAATTTTGTATCTGACATTTCCTGACTGGGAGTTTAATTTCTACAATATTAATAATGTTCTTAAGCACTTATGTACTGTCAGCCATCTTTGGTTTAGTGTTGTAGAATCAAGTTTAATACTTCCTTGCCAGGAGATATTTGTATGAAATGCAGATTTCTTCATTTCATACAAAGTGTAAAACTCAAGTTCTGACTCAGTCATTATGATTACACTATGTTCATACAGCATGCTTACAGCTTTGTTTCTAGTGGTATTTAAAGAAAAACCTTTTAAAAAGTCATTAAAAATGAAAAAAATTGGCATATTTTCATACAAAACAGTAGTGGCTATGCAGGAAGATATTTGATAAATTATATATATATACACATGCATTTAAATAGATAATAATTTTCAGGTACTTGATTTCATATCCTGTTTAATGATTTTTGGATTAGACATTGTTGCAGAGGTGATCAAAGGGCTCTTAGCATTTCATGTTGATTCTGCTTTATTAGTTGTTCAGAGCACCAGACAAAATCTTGACCCACTTTGCCTAAGACATTAAATGACATGGTGGGAGATGTATCTCTTCCCAAGGAAAATATTGTCTAAATAAGCCAGATGTTAACCTGGTTTGTTATCTCCACTTTACATGTGAGAAACTGGGCACAGAGAAAAGGCACCGTTCCCGAGGTCACAGGGAAAGCACATGGCAGCCCCAAGGGCTGGACACGCTTCCAGAGCCCCTGTGAACAGCTTTAACCAGATCATTTCCTGTTTATAAGGTCAAGATCAGTATTTTTCTAGACTGCAGTAAATGATTTAGGTGCTGTATTTCGATTTAGAGAAGTTACTGAGGAGCTGAACTCATGCAAACCTTTTGTATGGATGACTCTGAGGAAAAAGATTTGTCTTCGGTTTGTTCAGTGGTACTGTCACTGTAAGCAATTTACTACATGACATAAAGAAAAGCCTCAGACTTTGTCTCTAAGATACTGCAATGTGTTTCGTGCAGGTACAGACTGAGATATTAAGTCTGTGGTTTTGCTAATGGTGATGTGCCCAAAAAACCTCAGTATAGGTGTCTCGAATATGTCAAGGCAGTCATGAAAAGTCTGCATTTTCCTTTGCAAAATACTTCTGGGGACTTTTGTGAGATCTAATGGTTGTTCACAGAATTAATACAAAATACCTGACTTAGAGCCATGCAACATCTCCTTTCTAAATATGTTTATGCTCAACTGAACTCAGCTTCCCATTTTTATTTGTGGCTTGTAGTAAATGCCCTGAGCACATTTTGCACTCAGATTCATAACCACTTTATCATCACAAGCCTTCCTGGGGCTACCCATTTGGAGTTTTTGTTTTGTTTTGGTTTTGCTTCTTTCGTAAAACAGGGTCAGCATGGTTCTCTCTAGCATTTGTAAAGAGGGAAGTGTGTGAATTATCTCTCCCCTTTATTCAGAGCATTCATTTCACATTTGGAAACTGGCCTTATTTTCAGTAACCAGGCCAGTGGGTAGAAGCTGGCTGGTGTACGTTGTCTGGTTGGGGATTTTTCTTGGTTTTGGTGATTGTGTTGAGTGTGTGATTCCAGGCGGGTCGAGAGGAGCTGGGTTTCGCTTGCTGTCACTGCTCAGGGCTGCCATCAGAAGGAGATCTCCGGCAGCGCTCGCTGTTTCCATATCACAGACTGGGAGCGCACCCACGGCGCTGGGCTCGGTGTAGGGCTCCTGAGATGAGTGTGTGCAGAGACCTGGGTTAGCTGCCTCTCACCACTGCAGGGGGGCTCCCAGCTGCTGGATACCTCTCTTTCTTTTCTGTCCTCACTTCTAGCTCTGCTGAGGCCAAATCAAGCGGTGCTGCCCAACTTCTCAACAGGTAAACCTCGTTCCTTTCTTACCGCGTCATCCGAAATGCGTGTGCAGAGCCCATCTGCAGGGTGCTGGGGTTTATTGAGATGTGGGGATTCATGAATTGCAGGTTGGTATAATTGAGAAAACCTCCTTTCAAACAACTTGCTGCCTTGGACGTCCCTGTGCCAGGTGCCACAATGCCAGTCCTCGGCAGGAAGCGCGAAGGGCCATTTCCTGGCTTTGCACAAGTGGACAGTGTTTTGCAGATGTTAGTAGTTGAGCTGTACAGGATATTCTGTAGAGGAAAAAGGCTTGATGCTATCTCAAATGAAATAACTGTGATTTTTAATTCTTAGTAAACACAGATGTCAGCTTTTCCTGTTACTTTCCTGTAAATACTGCTGGGTTTTTCTCCTCCGATTTAACTTTGCAGTTTTTTGGGGTGCTTGCTTTTTGGTCAAAGTGTCTGGACAGAGACTTTAAGAAAAGAAGTTCTTTAGCAAACATTTGGGTCTTTGGACAAATTCCCTGAGGGAGAATTGTAACAGGCTCATAGTGTGTAATGGTAGGGAGTCTGCAGTCCACACAGGAGTCTCACTGAGCTGGCTGGATAATTTTGGGAGAAGTGCTGGAAGTGTCCCAAGAATGAGTGAAAGGTGTTTCAGACCTCAGGCCTCAAGACTTTGGTATCCTGGGTCTGGTACAAGGGTGTCTTTGGATAGAGACAGTGATCTGAGCGGTGTCCCCTGCCTACTGGGGTTTGGGAGTGGCTGGGAAGTGCTGTGTGGCTCTGGGGAACCCCAGCCCCCACTCAAATTCACTGTGCCAGTTTCCCAGGGCAGGGAACTCCAACTGACAGCTTTGGACTAAACTGGTCCCATGAGCCTTCAGCTTCCTGGGGAAAGAGGGTTCAGGGTGTGTTCTGCTGCTCGGCAGGATGTGGCTAATCCTGAGCTGTATTTCTTCAGTTGCAACAGCCTCTCCTTTGTGCGCCTGAACGCAGCATAGGGGAGGCAGCTGGTGCATTCCTCTAATGATGCCCTGCTCTGTTCTCTGGTGCTGGGGGTTCTTAGTGTCACTATACAAAAAGAAATGACTTAATCCTCAGTTCCTCCACCCCAGGCTGAAGGAAGTGTTAATACTTCAGTGCTATTCCATAATCTTACAGAGAGAAAATGTGAAGTGTAGAAAGATTATGTGACTCGTCAAGTTCAGAGTCAGGAAAGAGATTCCAGATTTCTCTTCCTTTCTCATCTCGGTATCCCTGCAGTGCTTTTCCGTGGCTTCCTGGGATGGTTAACTGCCTCCTTGCTTTGCCTTCTCTGACCATAAGAAGCCTGGGGTTTTGATGGGTTTTGGAAGCTGATGATGCTGAGGTAGGATTGAGGTGGAGCCCTTCACTGTGAAATTCTGTGGCAGGCTTCAGGGAAAGTCCTGTGCATGTGGACATAAACAGGACCTTGGAGCAGCCAGGACTGCCCTTGTGTGGCTTGACTCATTGCACAGGCAGGTGCAAAGCCTCATTTTTCTGAGGAAGAACTGGGAATACTTCAGGCTAACTACGGCAGAACCATGGTATTTCTGTGACTAGCTGTGGTATGGATTAGGGTGAACAAGGTGCCTCTCAGAGCAATAACTGGCTCAGGTGTCTGGACTAAGACAAGCTGGCAGTCAGTGCATCAAGCAAGGCTCATTCAAGAGAGCTCTTGCAGTGCCTTGATGTTGTGCAGATGCTGGGCACTCAGGAGTTGGGAAAGAGGAAACAGAGCCTGTTCATGTCCACATCATTGCTTGAAACTCAGTAATCATCAGCCCTTTTCCTGTGTAGCTGTGCATGTCTGTAATGTTTAAAAAAGCTCCTGGCACTGTTTGCTGGTAGATAGGTCTTTAGTCTATAAGCTCCTGTCCCAGCCTTGCCTGCTTTGCTGGCTGTGCCAGACCAGGCCCAGGCAGGCTGGCCTTTGCCTGCCTCCCTTGGGCTCTTTGCTCTCAGCCCCATCCCCAGTACAGCTCAGCACACCAGATTGTGGATGCAGAACTGAGACACACAAGGGCACTTTGATTAAGGTGGTGCAGAGAACAAAGCTGGAAATGTAACTCTGTTGGTAGAGCTACAGAAATTTCCTTTCAGACATTAAGCAGATCTCTAGAAGTCAGAGTGCGGAAGCCTGTGTGATTCTTGTATTTTTTATCCTCTGTAAGCTTAAATAGTTTGTCTTCTGACCTGAGTATTCTGTCAGTCAGAACATGCTGGAGATGGTGGAATAGCTTGCTGGTTGAATAATTTTGGAAGCCAATGCTATTAATGTTACACAAGAACTGAATTTTCCCCACTGAAGTGTTGCTTAGACTATGCTTCTTAGATTTGTGTGAAGCTAGGTTAGTCAAGCTGTCCTCACTGAAAATAGTTTTGAGAGTAAGAGTCTTTGTCATACTCAGTGTTGAGATCAGAATGGAAAGGGTATAAATGACAACCAAAGTGATCAGGAGATACAATAACATCTAAGAGCAAATGTGGTAGTTTATTCAGCCAGGCAAGATGAGGGAGATGTGTAATCTGGTAGAGTTTAAAAATGGAGGAGAGAGAAATGTTGCTGCTGAAGGACTTGGTGATACAAGAACAAGTAACAGTAAATTGCTCATTAAAAATACCTAACATGCAAGGAACTAAGAGATTTTTAAGCATGAGATCAAAGATTTAGACTTACTCAGAGTAGTCAGGGAAATCACCTAGAGAGGTTAGTTATGATTTGAGAAATGATTTATGTAACTGTAGCAGTTACCTGCTGTTGCCACAAACTTGATTTAGTGGCCCATAAGTTCCTCTTTTTACAGAAAAGTCTGGCAGAAAAGGCACATTTGCCAGAGTGTTACTGCCACTGTTCTTTCCCAAGGGAGCTGTTCCAGTGCTTGGCTATCCTGCTTTTCTGGTAGAACTGTCCATGGGGAGCCACAACGAGCTGTGCTATATCTTGATCTATGGCAAGATCTGTAAAGATGTGAGCATTTGATTTCTCGGAAGGTGAAAGTAATTTCTCATAATACGAGCGCAGATCGTTATTGCTGCAGTTATTGGAATGAGAGTTTTCTCCCTGCCTGGCCTTCTTAGTCCTTCTCTTCTTTAGATGTCTTGACTAACAAAGTCTTTTATCCTCCTCTGCTTGATGCAGGGCTTGGGCCAATTTTTACCCTCTGTCTTTTACCAGAGGGAATAGACAGTGACCATGTTGTCACCAGTGAAGTTCTGCTGGGTTTGCTTTGTCACACATGACAGCAGCACAATGGCACTGTGCTGCTAAGTGGGAGTTGTGCTTGGGAGATATTTTTCCTTATTATTATAGAGACAGCGATGGAGTTAAGGCTGTAATGTAGGGTCTCTTATATCACACTCCTATTATGCTTTGTAAAAAGCTTTGCGAGCTTTTATTTTGTAAGTGAGCACGGCAGCCAGAGAAGCGTTTGTGGCAGTGTTTGCTGTGCATCACCCACATGGTTCGGGGGGTTTAGTGTGATGTCTCAAGCATCCCTGTGTCATACCGTGTTTGTCCCAAGGACAATAGCCTAAAATCCAACCTCCCTGAGGAAACAAATGGGGATGGGTTCTGCCATTTAATTTATCTGCCTGAGTCAGCAGCCTCATCCCCAAGGCTTCTTCTGTAGTCTGTGGTAAGGGAAAAGTCCCTCAAGAGCACTGTTCAATACTCTGTGTTAGGCTACAATTCCATTTCCCCCAGGAGGAGCTTTTCTTTCCTGAGAATTTGTGACATGAGAAAAACTGGTTTTGTACAATTTATGACTTAGATCAGGTGTAAATTACTATGACTGTGAGGATTCTCTGCCCTCTGCCAGGTGCCTGGGAATGCATTTGGGACATGTGGCTTTCTTTTAGGTGATGTCTCTGCAACACGGAGGTGTCAATACTGCCAAAACCATGAAGTCACATCCCTTCACCATTTGCAAAGCGGTTTATGAGACTGACATGAAGCTGATCTAAGGCCCACAAACATTTGGATAGGTTTTTCTGATCTTGTGCCTATGTGGACACAGTGTAGGCCTGGACTTCAGCCCTGCTGGCTCCAGCCCCAGCAGGGAATGCAGTGACCCTGGAAGATACACTTGGGTTTTGGTGTAAAATGCCACTCAATATTGGTTTGGGGGTGTATATCTATACATGGAAGGGTGCTGAGAAATTTGAAGTGAATTTGCAGTGGATGCTTTTGCTTTGTCTGCATCTTGCTTGGGTCATATAAAGCTTCCAAAAGCCCTAAGGGCTGCTGCTTGTATAGCTGGGCTTGTGTGTTTTTCTTTTCACACAAGGCTTTGAGAAGGATGTGCCTTTGGTGGGTGATGGGAAGGTGCAAGACATGTACAAAGCAACTGCCATCTTCTGGCAATCTCTGTGCATTTGTCTGCAGTTCTGACTGTAGAAAACTGGCCACATACGTTAAAGGCATTGTCGAGTGTGTTAGTTTAGCAAGGTTTAGCAAAAAAATCATTGTGCAAGGTCTGACTCTCTTTGCATCTGGGGAAAAATGAGTTCCGTCCCCTGTGCTTGGTCCCACTTGAATAATGACATGCAAAAAGTGGATTCAATGCAGGTGTCAGTTGCAGTGAACTCCTGAGAGAGATTGTGTCAGTAAGAGCAATGGCTTCAGTGTCTGTCACAACTGCACACATTGTGTTAGGATATGGAGTGAAGGTTGGAAGTTTCCTTGCTGCATCTCTCAGTGACACTGTCAGATTCTGCATGTCTGGCCTGTGGTGACCAAGCAGAGAACTCAAGCTGAGACTGAAAACTAAAATGAAAATGCTTAACTCCATCCTCCTGTCAGCACAGCCTCCCTCAGATAAGAAGCTGTAATCTCTGCTCAGGGATCTGGCTTGGACAGCACTTTCACACTTGTCCATTCCTATGGCCATATCTGTTCCCTTTCCTCTGGCAGCTGAGGGAAGGCTCAGGCTCTCGAGACTTCAAGCCACCTTTGCAGCTCATCCAGGAGCAGATGTGTGTGGCATGAGCTGGGGCTGCCTTAGACCTGCCTTTGAGAAGAGGCACTAGGGCTTCTCTCCTCCTAGAGCAGTCCAGAGCCTCAGAGCCCCCCTCCTGCCTCAGCCAGCTCCAGATGCCAGCACCAGTCCGTTTGAGCCCAAATTCTGACCAGAAAATGCAGGCTCAGGGGAACTGTAGCTGGCCAGAGGGCAGAATATTTGTCGCCATCCTCAGTTAAGGTCCTGTCAATTTTGGAACCAGAACATCTGATCAGACTACAAAATTATGTCTGTAAAAGTACAGCTCTTCTCTGAAAGAGACTGCAAGTGTTTAATGTTTGTCTCTCAGGGACTTGGTGGCAACTGTGCATGGCTTGCAAGTGCAAACAAACTTTTTTTCCTAACTGTCTCTCTTCCAGATGCAGCATGAACTCAGAGACCCGGGCTGTGGTCTTTCCATCACACTCTGATCAGAGGGTTTGATAGAAAAGCCGAGTGTGCAGCAGCACCTGTGAGCTGGGTCCCAAGTGTGCACAAAGGGGCATCAGGGACTTCTCTTGGTAGGGCTGCTCATGCATGAACTGGAACTGAGCCCAACTGCTGCCCTCCAGCATTATTTTGAACAAAAAAGTCACACTCTTTTACATGGTGCAGCTGTGCCTTTACTTAGTAATGCCTTTATTGCCTCAGGTAGAGCCTGCTGGAGGGACCTGGGGACCCAGCAGTGCTCAAGGCTGATGGGACAAAGAGCTTTCTAAGCTTGCTGTTGTGATCTTTCATTTAGCAGGTGGAAAAGAAGAAATAAAACAGGTAAAGTGAAAAGTTACAAAAAAGAAATTCTCAGGTGATGGCTTTTGCAGAGAAGGTAGAAGTGCAGGATTCATCTAGATATGCCTGCTTTCCTAAGCAATAATTGATGCTGTTTTCTCAACTGCATTATTCTCAGCTATGTATTTTGTGATAAGAATTACTGACAAAAGGATTCAGCCAGCACTGCTGGCCTCTGTCCAGCCTAGCTCAGCCTCCTCATCCCCTCCCATCTTCTTGAGCCCTCCCTTGTGTGCAAGAAGGAAAGGAGAGCCAGGGTCTGGAGGTGCTGCAAGTGGACTGAGCTCAGACCCTTGACTAGGTTTTGACTCGCACATAAGCAAAACTTCAGTGACCCCCACCTCTCCTAATGTGCCTGGGATTTAGGTTTCTGCTGAGGTTCTGGTCAAAGTCTCCCTTCCTTTCCTGCTTTGGGATGTGAGAGTGTCCAGACTCACAGCCACCTTCTCTGGCAGACATGCCAGAGGAGAAACCTCAAGCAGAAGCAGGGAAAGTCACTGATTTCCTATGTACTCTCAACAGCTCCTCATCTTGGTTATTTCTTAGAGCAAACAATTTGGATCAGGGCTCATTCCAACCACAGAAGGCACTAAGCAGAGCTTGGGGCCAGGGAGGAGGCTGACAAGCCTGCTGGTACAAACTTCCAGCAGACAAGCCAGTGCTCAAGATCCAAGCAAAATCCAGGTCTGGGGGATTTGTGTTGTCCTGTAGAAAACAGTGAGCCTCATGCAGGACCAAGGGCTGAGTGCACTGAATGGAGTCAGCCATCTCTCCAGACAGTGCCTGTTCAGGCAGTGACTAAGAGCAGACTCTTGAGGGGCAGCCCCAGAGCCAGAGTTCTTAGTTTGTACCCTGGGGCTTGCTCTCTCAAGCATCCTCATGTAAGGCTCTCTTAGCTGTAGATTTTGGTCTCAGGATTAGCTTTGGTATCTGGCAATACAGGAGCTCCAGAGAAAACTTTACCCTTGACTGGTGCATTTATAACTCACTACCACCACTTCTTCTCCCACCTCCTTCCTTTTTGGGCAGAGGGAGCCTCCAAAGAGTGGAGTTCAGAGAGCTACTGACATTGTCTTTGTTGCTTCAGATTAAGCTGGCCAAGGTAGGGAAAGGTAGATGCAGGTACCAGCATACTCCATGCCTGGAGCAATCAGCTCCTTTGGCCAAAAGCCTCAGAAAGCTGAGGAATAGGCCAGGTAAAGGATTGATTCTAGAATATTTGTAAAGCACAGTTATGCTCCTAAATGTCTGCTGGGCCCTGGGCTTCCTGCTGATGAAAACAACAGCAAGCTGCCATGCCTGATTCTTTCTCATCATTTCAGCTTGCAGGTAGAGGAGAATCCAAAACAAGACACAGAAAAAGGATACAAGTTTTCTTTCCTAGTCCAGGAAAAGTAACCTGTTGGATTATATCTGCAGACTGTGGAGAGTCCCAACATGAGCGACATGGGGCCAGAGAAACCCAGCACATCTGCAGTGACCAAGGGCCTGAAGAGAAAGAGGGGGAGACCAAAGAAGCAGCCCCAGGTGAGGGAACATCATCCCAAGAGGCTGCCTGAGGATGCCATGGCAGTCACCTGATGGTGTTTGCAGGCAGCCCTGGGAAGCCCCTTGCTAACAAGGGCAGGGGAAGGAGAGGTGTTCTGTGGTAAATGCTGGGGCTACCCAGGACAGCAGCAGGATCTGCACCCTGGGGAAGCTCAGCTCCTGGCCTCAGAGGCACCTCTGATGTGACAGACAGTGACAGTTCAGCCTGGACACGTGTGAGAGGGGCTGAGCAGGTCTCTGTTCTAGCCTGGAGACTTTCACATGTCATCTGTTTCTGCACCAGTAATTGGATAAAACAGGGAAGGACCTTTGGCCAGAGTTCTTGGAACTTACTCATTTCCCCAGCCCAAAGGACAAAGAGGTAGGAGTATTGCTGGTCATCTTCTAATGCACTTCACAGCTGGAAAAGCAGAGACAACAGCTATTTAGGGGGTCTGGGTGCTCTTCCTGGGGTAAGACAGTCCAAGACCTACCAGAATGAGAGAATGTGAATTGTTTCAGGGATCATCCTGCTTAAATGGTTTTCTTGTTTTATCCCAGGAGGATAGTGGAAACACAGCTACTGTCCCACAGGATGCTGTGGAACAGCCAGCAAAGAAACCACGAGGAAGGCCAAAAGGAAGCAAGAAAGTGACTCATTTAATTGGGAGATCGGTGAGAGGAAATGGCTTACACTCCTTCACAGGGGAGAGAAGCACTGCCAGAGAGACAAGCAGGGATGTTTCTCTTAGCTTAAAGATAGTGAAAGTTGCCCCTAATTCAGCTCAGTTTTAATTGCCACTGTTGGACAAATCAGTTATTGTGGTTTTAGTCCTTACTCACCTCCCAGCCTTCCTGTGTTACCACTGCCTGTTCAGCAGTTTCCTTCCAGTGTTTCTCCTTCACCACTGCCAAATAATCACAACCAGTGCAGTCGGGCAGGTGTTTCCTCCTCAACTGTCTTCTATCCCCAGCTTTTGCTTTTTCTGCTACTTTTGAGACAAAACCTTTACACAAAGGTCACCTTGGCTATGTTCAGTGTTTTAATCACAATGCCCAGCAAATCTGAGAGCTGACAGTATTTTTCCCCCTTCTTTTTCAATAAAGGCAGAACCTGCTGCTGCCAAAAGAGGAAGAGGAAGGCCTCGCAAGTGGGTGAGTACAGTTTTCAGTCCTTTTCCTCTTCTCCAGTCACTGATCCTGGGGAGCTTTGAGCTGTGTTTGCCCTTCTCAGACTCTGTGTGTGCCACAACATTCTTTCAGCCTTGGTAGCCTGGAAGTAATTAGGGAAGCTCTGACTGCCTTCCTCATGGCCTCCAAGATTCAGCTGCTGAGGAATTCTGAGAGCCCAGGGGAGATGCTCTCCTTAATTCAAGACATACCAGACTCCCACAGTAGAGCCCTTTCTCAGACTTGGAATGTCAGACCAGAGGTTCCATCCTTTCTTAGAGAGAGGGGTTGTCTTCCCAGGAGACTTGAAAGACTAAAACAATTAGCATGTCGATTTGTCTCAAAAGAAGAAACTTAGAATTAAGTGAAAAGAGAAATTTGATGAATGGAGAAACTTTGCGTCCTGCCAGCAGGGAGACTCTTTTATGCAGCACACAAAGGATCAGTAAGAATCACTACCTAAGAATAAAACATTTCAGGTGTAAAAACAAGACAAAAGCTTTTAATCAATAAGGATATTTAGTCTTGTGAACAATTAATGGTATGTTATCTGTCATTAGGAGTGGTTAAAAAACTCCACAACAGCCAGAAACCATTATTAGTGTGCATCACAAAAATTGCTAAATCCAAACCCAAGCTGTGCACTTGCTGCAGGAATCCATAGGTTTGTTGTACAGCTGTGGTGGCACAGGAGAGTGCTCAGGAGGGAAAGGAACTCATCTAGTTCAGAACCAGAGGGACAGAGCAGCCTGTGAGGGCCATGCAGAAGGCTTGGAAGAAAATGTTCACCAGCAAGGAAGTGTCAGGATATGGGAGGGATCAGAAGTCTTTTCTAATGTGACAGTGACCTTGCCATGCAGACATTTCCTGGATAGTGGGAAACTGCAAACCCTGTCCACAGCATCCCAGACAAGGGAGCTATTCCATATATCTGTTCTTTCTCTGCAATCTAGGTGAGCAGGTAACAGTCTAGCTCAGCACAGTGCTCTTGCTCAAAGCCCATTGCTTTTTCTAAGCCCATTTATATTATGTTATTTAAATACTCTGATTAGGGAAGCCTGTGTTACCAGTGCTTAAAGCAGCCAGCTGTGCAATTTGGGATCCTCAAGCTCTGTGGAAACTCATCAGAGGCAGAAGTGGCCATGTCTTACAGAACAAAACCTTACCCAATGAATTCTGCTGGTGTCATTTGTGGACTGACAAATCTCAAAGCCAAGGAGGAGGACTTACAGTTTTTAGCATTTCAAAATGTGTCACGTTAACGTTGATTAGTGAAGCATTCTGATGTTTCGGTTTAGAATTAAACAGCTAAAGAATTCTTGGAGGGCAAAAGCAAAGCAGAAGAAAAAGAATAATCATTTTGGTTTTACCTGTCAATAGAATGTTTAGCTGGTCAAGACAGGGAAATATCCTGAAATATAGAAAATGTTCTTGATGAAAAAAATTGTCCACAGCTGCATAATGGGCATATTTTTTCAGTGTTGGGCTGTGTGTCTCACAGGCCTGGTAATGAAATGGTTTATTATGGATTCTGGCAACTATTCAGAGACAGTTGTGAATGTGTGTGGACACTACATGCCCTGGTGTGAGCTCTTGCCTATGTTTGGATGTAGGAGTTGGTGGCAAATGGATGTGCTGTCAGGGCTGCACAGTCTTAAATAATAATCCATCTACTTTGCATATTTGCAATTTTGTCTTTTGATACCTGATTTTGCATGTGGGGGCTCGTTAATTTTTTGTGTTTTTCTTTGTAGCCTCAAGCAGTGGTCCAAGAAGGAGAGTCTCAGGAAAGCAGTGACTTGAATTTGAATTCAGCACCAGCCACACAAGGTTTGAAATTAGATAATCATAATTACATGAGACTAAACAGTGGAGCCACGCTCTGGCAAACCATGCACGTACCCACAGAGCTCTAGTGCTGGCTGCAGTCTTTCTGGTAAATCCTACAAACAGGAGCATTTGGAAGGCTTCCAGCCACATTCCTTCCATCCTAATTCAGTTGTGACTACTTCAGCAGAAGTAGAGGTAAAAAAAAAAAGGAAGGGAAGAAAATCTGTCTGTCTTTCCAAGAAGTCACACATCTGAGGTTCTGGTCACTGGTACAGGTACAGCTCAGTGAAATTGGCTGGCTGGTGTGTACAAAATGAAAATAGTTTATTGTTAATGTCTTGCCTTACTTGAAAAACATTGTGAATACAAGATCGCTTGGTATTAGGGACATTTTAGTACTCTGGATTAACTCCAGAATGCTTCCAGGATAGTCTTCCTCTCTCCTTCCTGGCCTGTACCTTCTCTTAAGGCAGAGCTCTCTGGCAGTGGCTGGCACTGGCAGAGGTGCCTCAGCAGCAGACAGTGATGGCACTGCCCAGTTTCTGTAGAAGGCTCCAATGATTTGCCAGATAACTGTTATCACTGCTGTAGGAATGTACAGATGCACCACCCAGAGCTCCAACCTCACCTGAACCTTGCAAAAGTACAAATCTGAGTCTGTACCATTCAGGGCTGTTTCTGAGGTAGATTCCAGGAAAACTTGTGTGCATCTATGTCCTACCTTCAGTGGGCCTTGTAGGAAACTGTTTATGAAATGTTTTCCCTGGAGAGAGAAGGGGCCAGGAGCCCAGGAGAGGCAGAAGTTGCCTGGTTTGCCATTGTGGCAGCACAGCTGCTCCCTCCTGCCATTGGCGTGTGAAGCAACACTGGGCAGCCCAGCCCAGCTCCGGGTTCTTAGAAAGTCCCTGGAGATGGCACACGATTCAGTGCCAGGGGAGTTAACCTCAGTTGCTCAATTCAGTTTCCTCTGGGGCTCCTGCTCCCGTATCACTTCCTGCCACGGAGCTGTGCGCTGACATCAGCGGAGCCGCAGGCTCACGGGGGATGAGCTCACCTCCGGCCCGGCCGCCGCCGCCTCGGCTACAGTTAAACATCGCCCCAAACCGCAGCCAGCGCGGGGACTTTCTTCTTCCTTTCGGTTTGAGTGGGAGCCGGGGCAGTGACTGCAGGAATCCGTTTCCCTGCTGCTGCAGGGAGGTAGAAGCAGATGTGACAGGATCAGCGGATGCTGTGGTCGCTGGGACACGGCCGTGCAGAACATGATAGTGCAGCCCCAGCCGCTGTGCCCAGCCTGTGCCGGGCATGGAGAGCAGACCTCTGCTCTTGGGAAAGGTCTGCACTTCTGTGAGGACCGAAAAACAGCCAGGAAATCAGTGGGGATATGAAACAAGGGAATCCTTTGGAAAAGTTCTTAAGTTGTTACTTGCTCAGGAACTTGAGACAGAGTGGTAATCCTGGCTTAAAACTTCTGTCTGGAAAGGGGAAGCATGCTATTCTGACTTACTGGAAACTGTAGATCCTGAGGCTTGTTTGCATGCACGGTGCAGCTGGAGCAGCTTGCAGACAGGTGGTTTCTGGATTAACCCATTCTATGGGTCTGGGTTTAACTGGCGTATTGTATGCCTGCAAGTTTTTGTGCTACTCATGCAGGAGGCTACTGCTCTGAGACTTGTTAGCAGGAGTCAGATCACATAATGGTCTGATATAGACACAGCCAGAGCTTTGGTCATTGAAGGCTTTGGTGGTTTGCTTTTTCCTTCCAGGTGAGGATTTTTGAGGTGCTGCACTAGGGAGGGGATGGGAGGGTACATGTGCCTGCCCATCCTGCAGGTTGTACACTGCACAACACTGAATGGGAAAGAGGTCTGCTCTGGGCTTCATGTCTGCAGCATTCAGATGAATTGCTGAAATAAACACTGAGTGACTGTCTCTCAGTCTATTATGGGGAAAATCAAGACACAGAATTAGAACTGATGTAGAAATATGCAGGATTTGCAAGCCTCCAGTGGGGCAGAGAGCTGCTTTAAAGCCAGCTAGGATTTTTACCATGGCCTTTGCCTGGGGATCTAGCGCTGGTTTTCCCAAGGCAATGGTTATGTATAGCTCTAGGTTACCCAAGAGCATGCAGGAGTTTTTTTAATGGATCAGGCTCTATAGTCTTGCTACCTGCAGATGCTGCCAATCACAACTCCGGTATTAACACTGCTCTTTTTCTGGGTCAAGAAGCATTTGGGTTTTTTTCTGTGAGTGCCATTGCTGAAGGATTGCTGAATCTCATTTCATAGGCTTCTAAGCCACAGTAGCAGATATGGTTTGTCTCAATAGCTGTTCTTGGATAATGTACTGTAGGTGTGAGGAGGCAAGAGGCTGCTTTATGGTAAAATTTCCAAGAACCAGTGCAAAGGCCAGAAGCAGCCTAGGAATATTGCTCTTTTTTTGTCTCTTTCCATCCCTGCGTTCTTTTTCATACACAGCTTAGTCTCACTTTGTTCCGTCTGCTGCCCCAGTGGTCAGCTCAGCTCTCCTGGAAGGCAGGGGTGAGGCACAGATCAGAGCAAGCTGGTGTAGCCAGAAACATTCCCCACTCACACCATTTTCAGACATTCTGCACGTCTTTCCCCAATGTTTAATACTGGGTAGGGCACTTCAGATACTTTGTGTCTCATGAGGATTCAAGGGAATATGTAACTGCTGTCAGCAGAAGTGGTTGATGAGTGCTTGCAGAGCAGAAACCAGACAATTTGACAGAGACTGTCACTTCTGGGCCCTCAGTAGCCTCATGCTGAGCCCTGCTGCCAGGGAAGCCCTTTGTGTCAGGAGCTCTATTTAGCCTGGGGCTGGTACAAGAGCAATGGAGTGTTGCTGTAAAAATCTTTGGTTGGTTGGGAGCAGATCTTTGTCACCTCCCAACCTTGCACTGGCTCTGTAAGGGGCTATTGGGCAGCAGGGCTCCTGGACCCAAACCTCTAACCCTCTCTCTTCTCCTGTGATCTTTCCTTTAGGCATCACTGGAAAGGACGGATCCAGGTCCAGCAAAACTCCTGGTGTTAGGAGATATCTGGGTAACATCCCTGCTGCTGCTCAGTAGTGTCACACCTGTTCATGTCTTGCTCAAGCCAGAGGACTGGAAAGCAAGCAAGATTTTTAATGTTGTATTTCAGATTCTTCATTTGTGATAATTTTAGCCAAGCTCTCTCTCCTGTTGCTTGTGGATTTGCTTACCCCAAACATCCAAACAGGGATTTAGGGGAAGAAATGGCAAATGCCTTGTTGGAGAAATGCCTTTTACAGTTTGTAGTGTATCTTTTGTGAGTATATTAATTTCTCTTTAAAACACTTGGATAACCTGGTGCCTTGCCCTGCCACAGAGAGCAGTATTTCAACAGAAAGGTAGTGTTGACTCAACAATACAGATACAGGACAGGAAATCTATTTACCCAGCTAATGGCTGAGCTTGTCTGCCATATCACCTGTAGCGCCTTACATCACCTTATATATGAAACCAACAACAATCCGGTTAGGGCAAAGGGGTGGAGTTAGGGAGGGATTAGGGGAAAACATCCAATAGCAGTGGGAGTAGGGAGGAGTCAAGGGGAAACAGTGAACCAACAACCGAGTAACACAGAAGATTCTGGAAGACTGGGATTAACAGACAACCAGTAGAACAAATGAGAATCAGGAGGTTGGGCCACCGACTCCTGGATCAGACCACAGACTCTTCCATAATGGGGCGAAGTCCTCTGCCCTCTGGGCTGATCGACCGGGAGTCCTTGTCCTTAGGATTCCTTGAGGGCTTTGTGCCCTTCAGGGCCAAGGAGACGACCCCTACATGTGGGGTCCTCTAGTGTCACAGCTATGCAAATAAAAGCTGGTGATAGTTGAGTTTTGGGAGACAGCAGTAGCCAGTTGGTTTGAGATTGTTGCTGGCTGCTCTCAGTTTCACATTGCTCACAGATTTGTGCTTTTGGTGTCAGAGCTGAACCTGATAAATTCTGAGGAACTGAGGGTATTTCCAATATCCAGTTGCAAACAGTGAAATCCCGGTGGTATTTTTCATCTCCTGGATGTTCTGCCTGCCTATTAAAGGGACAAAGTGGGTATTTCAATTATCTCTGACAGGATGTAAAATTGGCTAGCTTTACAGTGTTAAATATTTAAACAGAACATAATTGGCTTTAAATTTATGGTAGTGCATAGCAGAAACCCATGAAATGGCTGCATATATTGAACTCATTTATTATCTTTTCATCAGAGTTCTGTTCCCTTGGCAAGTATTTATTTAACACAAGAAAATGTATGCAGAATTAAGAGAAGTGCTGATTGGAGAGATAATGGGGGGGAAAGTGGGATTTTTTCCCTTTTGGGTAATTTTGTCCAGTCTACCCAGCTTAGTACTGATGAGTCCTGATCCCATTAATTCTGCTTAGTAGTGATGAGAGTCCCAGTCCTAATTCTATGTGGTGTCTGGCTTGCCCTGAGGATACTCTTTTGTGTATGGAGCTTGGTGGTCACAGGAGAAAACTGCATCACAGATAATCTTTGTGCCTCCACTACCAAATAGCAGAGAAATCAAGGACTAAATGGATGAGATCACAGGGACTGACCTAAATCCTGTGCTATAGGATGAGCTGTGCTGCCAGCTCCTGCTGTGGGGATAACTCCAGGTGGGACATGACACAAGTGAATCTGTGCTGGTGATGGTTACATGAGAAATGCAACTGGTGTTCTCCTGAACCCTGCTGCTTTTCAGTGCACACACAAGTTCAGCTGCAGTTCATGTCTGCATTCAAAGGCCACTGCACTGGCAGACCAAAATATTTTACCAACTTCTGTGCCTGATTTTCAGTTGAATTGGCAGGTTCAGTACTCTGTTTGCAAGGCTGTACTGCCTCTTTTAATTAACCCCTGCTACCTGAGAGCAGTAGCTGTTACAGTGTGAGACTGGAACTTCAGCTTCTCCTAAATGGATTAAGGACTACATCTGTAAGACACTCAGGCTTTTCCTGTGACATCAGTCAGTCCTTTCTCAGCTGGTGGCATGGAATAGGGGTGCAAACTGCCTTGGCTAGATAGTAAATCCATTTGCTTTAGGTCAATGGTATTCCTCTGGGACATGCATTCAAAGTACTTCCCTTAAAATTAAAAAAAAAAAATCCAAAAAATTTTGCTACTTCTTAATACTCTGCTGAAAAACCACAGTAGAGAACTTGTTTCCATAGAAATGCAAATGCTCAAGGAGAAGAAACAGAATTCCACTCTCTTAGGAGCTCTTCTGTGTGTAGTTGAAATCCCAATCCATAACTTCAGCTTCCATGTTTACACAGAGAATTAGAATGGAAGTCAATGCCTATGAAAGGTGGGCAGAATTCCAGACATCTTCAGGGCACTAGGATCTCACACTGGATCATTTGGATTGTCTTTTTTGAATTTATAAACATTTTTATTTCTCATATAATTGATTACCTTTTCTGTGCAGACAAATCCTACCTCTAAGCAAGCGCATGTCAAGTGTTTTTAAGCTCAGGCAGTTTTGGTCTGACTTGGCCAAAAATAAGAGGTCATTATTACAGTTGTTTAAACCAAAGGAGCTGAGCAAGGTTTGTTATCTAGCAAAGTTTGGAAGTTTCCCATAAATGGTTTTGATGAAGGCATGGAGAGTGTTGGCAACTTGCAAATTAGCCTTGAAGTTTGTTTTAAATAAAGGTATTCAACAAAAGCCCCTCAGGGTCCTGCTTTGCTTCCTCCTTGTGCAGCACCCTCAGCACACATACACACATCACTGGACAAGGTGAGTGTCTCTTGACCTGGAGTTTTGGGGATTATAAACAAAAATTTGGCCATTCAGAAGCAGCCCCAGATTGATGTGAAAACACAAAATAAAAAGCATGAGTGTAGGATTCGGTTTGGTTCAGTTCCAGATGGTTGGGACAAAGATGAGAGATCTTTGAAGTTAGGTCTTAAAACATGAAGTTTATTGTAAAGGGGCATAGTTTTAATTTCTTGGTGGATCCCGGAGCTGGTTGGGTTGGCTGTGGTATGAGGCGCTGTGAAAACAGTGGCCGGAGCCCCAGGTGGCAACGATGAGACGTCTGGGGTTACAGGAGGCAGTGCAGCTGTGCTGTATGTTAGCTGGGAAGTGGGAGGATGATGAAAAGACGGCGCAGTCATGCCAGGATCCGCGGCGAGGAGCAGCGACGGCAGCGGGGCGTTTTCATCAGTGGGAGAGGATATTGGAATGTCGGGAGGCGGGTGGTGCTGTGTGTCGGAACCACGGGAGCAGGGCTAGATGGAAGTAGCGGGACGGCAGCGGCCAGGACAGCGGGAGAGGCCGTGGGGTTCGGTGGGGTGGGCGGGGTTAGTGGGACCGCAGGTACTGGAGCCAGGGGGTTTGGCGTGGGGATGTACGGTGTGGTGGGGTGCCAATTCCCGACGGCAAGAGGAGCCGTCGCGAAGGGAGCGGGGCTCGGCGTGGGGAGCGCCGCGGGCGGCGCAGTTGTAGCAAACAGGTGAACTAGTGTACTGCAAGCTGGCAGTAGTTGTGCTGCAGCCAGATCGCGGAGGGAGATATTATTAAAGAGTTTGTTTCCGACAATGTCCCAGAAGTCTTTGGTAAAGACGGCTGAGCGGTCAGCGTTTGGGAAATTAATTAAGGTCCATTCTAAGAGGTTTTTTAGCTCCTGTTTTGGCAGGTTACTTGGAGTGGAGCTTAATAGGAGTTTCAGTTGTTTATAGAGATCTCGATCATGGGCGGAATGAGTTTGTCCCATTGTTAGACCAGTGTGTAGCTCACCTTGGTGCCGCAGAAGAAGGGTCCTCAGAGCTCCGTCGTGGGGGGTGCCGGTCAGGCTTTCCAGGCGTGCTCAGGACTCAGCGCTTCGGTCCCGTCAGAGCTCCAGTTTCAGGCGTTGCTCGGCAACGGCTTCCCGTGCTCGGGACCTCGCGGGTGGGTGTGCACTCAGAGCTCCAGTACGGGCGGTGCTTAGCAGCGCTCAGCTGTGCTCAGTGCCTGTGAGGTTCCACGGCAAGGTTCCTCAAAGAGCTCCGGGCAGCTGCCGCGCAGCAGCGGCCACCTGTGCTCGAGGATGATCAGGCAAAGTCCTCCGAGAGCTCCAACTGATCGTTAATGGTAACGGCTCTGTGCTCGAGGCGTGCCTGTGCAAATTTATAGAGCTCCAGCGTTTACGCTACTCAGCAACAGTATGCCGTGCTCACGACACCTATAAGGTGGCTTTAACTGGTCTTTTAGCTACGATCCATGGAGAAGTCTCCTACAGGCAGAAGAAGTGGGATCGGCCGGTTTAACCACGCTTGGGCGCCAGCTGTAGGTTTCGGTTCGGTTCAGTTCCAGATGGTTGGGACGAAGACGAGAGATCTCTGAAGTTAGGTCTTAAAACATAAGGTTTATTGTAAAGGGGCGTATGTGCAGAGGACCTGCCAAGGGCTGCCAGACGCAGCCCGGAGCAGGTCAGAGAAGTGAGAAAGTAAGCATGAGGGGGAGAGAGTGTAGAAGAGGTCAGTGAAGTGGCAGGAGGAAAGAGCTAAGAGCTAAAAGCTAAGAAAGAGTAAAGAGAGCAGGGCTAAGAGCTAAGAGTGAAGTGTGTAAAGCTAAGAGAGCAGGTCTAAGAGCTAAGAGTGAAAAGAGAGCAGAGCTAAGAGAGCGAGGTTGCTGTTTACAATACAATAAATCATCTTCTCTACTGAATATTCAAATTTTCATTAATCAATCTAAAACAAGTTACAAATCCTACAACATTTGCATACATCCTATAAGAACTACTGTATTACCAAATGGCGTTATATTTTAAACCCTCAAAACTGCTTTTTGGACCCTCTGCCAAGTTGGTAGGGTCTGCTCTGACCCTTGGACCTGCCTGCAAGCAGAGGGTATTGTTTAATCAAAAGGGGGATTACTTTCAGTCGGCCAAGCTATTGTTTTCCAGTTGTTCAGTAACTGGGATTTGGTATCTCAAAGCTTGTCCTCATTTCAATTCGCTATTTCTCAGCATCTTTTGCCAGGTAATCCTATTTATAAGGCTTTCCTATTTCATCTTCCCCAACAATGAGCAATCACACATGGAGAAAACCAGACAGGCTCCTAAGCCCAAATGTGGTGCCTAAGCCCATCCTTTTGTGTGTCTTGGGGCTTGATTGGAACACAAGCGAGTTCTGCCTCACGTATATATCCAGAAGTCTCCACAGTCTGTTTCTCCCCCACATTGTTTGTGGGCTAAACAGCTATTTAGCTTTTTATACAATTAATTCTCTGCCTGTGCATTGCCTCTCCAGTTCATCTGTTTTTTGAACTTGTTTGTGGGCTAAACAGCTATTTAGCTTTTTATACAATTAATTCTCTGCCTGTGCATTGCCTCTCCAGTTCATCTGACAGCTTTCCTAACTACTCCCAAGTTCTGTGGCTGTGGGCCAGAAGATGTGAGGCAGCAGCAAATCTGAAATACATCAAAATACATCAAATCTGAAATGTCATAATGTTCCATTCCCCTTGGTGTGGGCAGAGCTGCAGGTGAGCTGATGAACCCCTGGTTTGTACAGGAATACAGCTTAAGGATAAACTGGGATTTCTTTTTGTACTTTGTATGCCCAGGACTGGCAGCTGGAAGCTCCTGCCCTCCTGACTTCTCCAGCAAGCCTGTCTGAAGAGGTCTGAGTGTGCTGTAGAACACTGCACTTTAACCCCCACAGAGCTTCCCCTTCAAGTTTTTCACACTTACTTCAGTTTTTGAAAGAGAATAATTCACACAAATTACCAGCAGATACTGGGGATACACTCCAGCAGTTTCTGTGGGAAAATGCAAATGATGGGGGAAAAAGACAATCACAGTAGATTTTCATGGAAATAGTTTAATTATATTTCAATGCTTTAAAACACAGAAACACTTGAATTAAATTACATCATAATGCTTCTGCTAAATTATACATCCAAGAACTGTGAGAGGAGGCGCTATGGATCTAAAAGAATACTCCAGTACGAGCCCAGCAATTACCCATAATATCCTTTTAGTCTTTATTATCTGTACCTCTTTACTCTAAGGGCAGTCATCACAGGACAAAGCCTACCATCACAGGGAGAACGGTTCAGGAGAATTCCTCTGTAGGTGTATTTGTTGTACAAGATTTATTTCAGTCAATCAGGGACCAAGGTGCAGGATCCACTGCTGGACAGCTCCTGCTGCAGCACACAGAGCTGGGAGAAGGGCACACACAGGGCTGAGGCATTGAGGAAAACAGCTCAGCTCACACTTGCCTTTTGTTGAGTTTGAAACAACCATTGATGTTCCAATCCAGAGTTCTGGGGCCAGTGTTGCAATTTAGGATAGCTGGACACCCCTGCTGCCCTGTGCATCCCTGTGCTTCTGCAGAGCATGGAAAGGGGGCAGGCAGTGAAGGGAGAAATCAGATGTGTGGCTGCTCTCAGTGAGCGCTTGGAGGAGATGGGAAGTGTGTGTGTGTGTGTGTGTGTGTGTGTGTAGGGAGGTATTTATCTCTCAGCTGATCTCTGGGAATACCCACAGACAGACTCCAAATTCTAAGGCCCTAATTTGCATTACACTGAGTCTTTGTACCCCTGCACCTTCCTTCCAGCAGCATCCCCAGGGGCAAACAGCAGCAGCCTGGGAGTGCCTCCTGCCACCTCTCCCGGCTATGAGGGCTGGGATGTTTTCCACACTCCAGTCCCCAATACACTCCCAGAAATCCCTAGTTCTAAAAAGACAGCTGGATACTGAAAAACTAAAGCAACTTAGCCCTGCAAAGCTGCCCTGAGGGAAGCTGTATCAGTGGAAGAGGGAGGGCTGGTAAGGAGCTGTGCCCTGCAGGGATCAGGGGCGTGCCCAGGAAAGAGTCTGCATTTAATGAATATGGGAAAAACAATCATGCTGGGGAAGAAAAAAATATTTGAGAGAACAAAAACTAACTGGCAGCTCCAAACTTGTAACAGAGCACCTGATACCTGAGTTGCCACTGTGAAACAACTCCTTGCCTAAAGCTTTAGATCTGCATTCAAATTTTGGCTTGCCCTGATTCCCTTTTAACTGGTGCTGTGGATGGAATGCAATCTGATTGACAAATGCCCATACCACACAAAGATCAGGAGGTGATCAGGGCGTGGCTGGGCACTGATGCTGGTCCCTGGCTGCTGTGCTGGTCTGCAGCACTTAGGGCCAGTGCCCACCAAAAGGCTTGCAGAGAACAGGCCCCCACACTGCACTGCCACAGGCCAGAGAGCCCTCTGCACTCTCTTCCTCCTGCAGCCCTGAAGGATGCACAGAGAGATGCTTCAGGACTACAGGGAAACCCCTGGCTTACCTGTCTAGTCCCACCTACCTGTTCCTAGCAGGTAATTCGAGCAGGGCTAACGCAGAGCTCTGTGTTCCCTTCAGCAGGGAGAAGGCTCTGACTGGAGGTCCCGGCAGGTAAGGAAGTACAAACCAGCTGTTAGTCATCTCTGGGGCAGACATTGGGCTGTTGAGCCAATACATGTCTTTCCATATTGAAAAGAAAGTACTTCGAAGCTTAATCTTTTTCCTAGGTAATACTCTCCACTGCAGAAACTTCCTGAGCCAAAGCAGGAAGGGATAAGTGGTACTGGAACCCCAGTTCTGCTCAAATCCTCTTTGTGGCCCAAGCACCATTATTCCTAGCTCAGCAGTAGGGAATCATGTAGCCAGACAGTGACAGTCCCTGCCTCTAGCTGTGTGAAATCCCCTCTGTCTGTACAGTAGCTCTAATTTGGGACTTCCTTAGTTAAGATGTAATTGGCCAAATGTTCACTGTTTCACTTTTTAAAGCCAGTGAGTTCCCCATGTTTCAGCATCACCCTGGTGCACGTTTATCAGCAGCCACATGCCTGGGAGGGGATAATCCTGTGGTTATGTCCTCCCTGCTGTGCCCCAGGACACCCCTCAGCTGGGACAGGCAGCTCTCCTGGCTCAAAGAGGCTTTGCCACCAGTCCCTGTCCAGGACCGGCCAGAGCTGCACTCACTGCACAGAGAGGCTCATCCAGCACTTTCCTCGGGGCTTGGGCACACAAAGCGAGTGGAGAAGGTCTCTGAAATGTGCACCTCTCTCCTTCCCTGACCCAGAGAGCACAGGGCTGTGCTCTGACAGGGTAATCTACACAAAGCAGGCACTGTTCCTAAGTACAAAGCTTGGTAGGTTGTGTCAGCCCAGTGCCAGCCCAGAAACTGGAGCTCAGGACTTTTTAGTGGTAACACACACCAGAAAAGCACCACTGCCCTTACAAAGCATTTGCTGCTCAGAGTGATGGCACTTCCCCGTGCCCATTTGTAACACAAACCAACAGGTGACCAGCTGGGCTCAGTGGATCAGCCATGCTTGAGCAAAGTCACTGCTTTGTTGGCTCCATCCTCCTTGTCCTCAGCAGGATCCCGGAGCAGGGCAGGTCCTGGTCATGCATTGATGGCGTTGGCCACGTCAGTGAACACGAGGCGGCTGGGTCTCTGCACGGCTCCCTGACTCGTCAGCAGCACCTGCAGGGGAGCAGGAGAGCTGAGAGCCAGCACGGCTGCCTTGGCTCAGGGCTGGGCTTGGCCACAGGCTGCATGCTTGGAACTGCATTCACCCCTTCCAGGGGAGGCTGCCTGGCTAACAAGGCATTAACAAGGCTGTGACAGGAAAATACAACAGGCTGGAGAGTGAGTCAGTTCATCCATGCCAGCTTAAAATCCCCACATCATTGGATTACTGCGTCTCACTATTTATAAATACAAGGCAGCATGAAAAGGCTTGAGATATCAAGAAGGCCTGGAAACGTGCCATTGCTTGAACTTCAGCTGTTGTTTTAGACTCTCCCTCTCTTTTTACATTAAATTTTTAAACTCTTGTGCTTCCCAAGCATTGACAAGAGGGATCTGAAGGATCCTGCTGGCCAGTCCCTGGAGAGGATGGTTCTGGTTTTACTGTGCTGAGGTTAACTCTGGCCTTACAATTTCCCCCCTTGACTACCTCCAGGTAAGCCCCCTGTGTGGACTAATAAAGGGATCTGATGTTGACCTGGTATGTGCTACTCAGAGGACAAGATCCTTTGCTTTTATACACCACATTTCCTGCTTTTCCAAACTGGTATATTCCAAATGTTGATTATCCTTTGTGCTCTTTAGCAGGTTGAGAATGTCTCAAGGGAAGTATTTTATAATTAAAGTTGTATTTATTATCTCCTCTTTCCCTTTCTGCCCACACCAAGCTTGCTATACATTATCTGAAGGTATAAAGTGTGTGGAAACTGAGAACTGTTTGGGAGAACTCCTGCTCCTGGATAGGAAAAGCAGGGGATGACATGGGCAACACAGAGCAGCTGGAGAGGAATTCATGAAAGGTATGTCTGCTCTAGGGACAGGCTGTGTCACTGGGTAAGAGACATACCTGTTCCAACCATCCCTGCTGGCTCTCTTTTTAAAAGGCTTTTAGTGTGGTGGTGGTGACAAAGGGAACAGAAAACACTGTGAAGCTGGACCCAAACAGTGGTGAGAAGCCCTTCTTTCCAATTTTTCCTACCTCTTGTTACACTGGAAAGGAGCAAGCCTCTTGTCAAAGACCTACCTGACTTCTCAGTCCACTCAGAAATGCTCAAGTCCCTATCCGCAGGGCTGGCAGAGGTGGGGAGGTCCTCCTGAGGTCCTACATGGCTTCCCTACCCTGCAGCCCTACAGAATCTCCTCGGCCCTGTAACAAATGGGTGCAGGCTGCAGTGGCACTCAGGTGGTTGCTGCCTACCTTGCTCTGCGATGCCTGGGACAATGCTGCATCTCGCCCATGTTCCAGCAGCTCCTGCTCCAGCTCATCCTGCTCCTCCGTGGGATCGAAGTTGTACATGGGCATGAGCTGGTGCCGCAGCTTCTCCAACCTGCCCAGGGGAGGGGACAGAAAGGGTTGGTTGAGAGGGACAGAGCTCAGGCTGCTTCCCCACCCCTCTGCTGAGGCTTTCTGCAGGCTGCTTCTCCTGTTGCACAGGGATTCTGCTACTGTGGCTCTTGCTGGATGAGGCTAAGAACCTACCGCACACAGCTGGTCGGAGTGGAACACACCCAGAGTGCAGTTACAGGGATTAATTGCCATCACTAATCTGTGTTGGCAGGCATTTACACACAGAGGGATCAGGATTTAAGTTCCTGCAGACCTTAAAAGATTAGGCTTTATGTGGAGGGACAAAAGACACAGTGGAACATAGTGGTTTGGTATTTTGTGACTTCTCCCCCTGTCCCTCTGCCCACACCAGTCCATCCTGCCATGGCACAGTCTGCCAGCAGCAGTTCACTTCAAGCTCCAGTGGCCTGAGAGTACTTTAACTCTGGGGCTGAAGTACATAAAATTAAATAGAAAATAATAAACAGTAAATAGAAAATAGGAAAGAGAGAGATTCTCACAGGGGGCTGATGCCTGTGGACACTGTTCCTACTCTTGTATCATTGCTCCAAGAGACAGAGCTGTGAATTATTACCCAAGGGGTCTCCTCAGAGATGGATGATGGATGGGGTGGCTCCTGGGAAAACACTGAATCCTGCCTTTGGCTATAGCTGAGTTTTGGAGGGTGGTAGAAGGAAACACACAAGCAGTTACTGGCAGTTACCACTATTTTGGCAAGTGTTAGGATGACACATTCTTCCCCTGCTTCTCTATGGGTTTGCCAGCACAACCATTATCTCCAGCAGTGCTACTTTCACAGGCCAAGCAGTGGCTGCTCCTGCAGCAGCACCCAGACCTGGGCTTTGGGGTCAGGCTTGCACATTTTACAGTGGGCAGCAGCACTTTCTGGAAGTCTCTGGGCTGGCCAGGCCTGCCCAAGGAGTCAGGGAGGAAGGAGGCAGCACAGCTTATGGATCTTCACTGGAGTCCCTGCTGTGAGACGGAAGAATCAAGACGTGATTCTCCCTGCGTCCTGCTCTCCTCTCTATTTTCAGCCAGGAGCTTAGCAAGAAAATGAAGACGTTAACTCCTGGGCTGAAGCTGCATCTCTGCACTGTGCTGCTGCCAGCTGCTGTCACTGTCTGGGCTGCTGGAAAACAAAGGAATCTGGGAATGGCTGAAACATGAAAGCCACACCTTTCATGATGGAATTCCCAGCTTCTTCATACACGCATAATCCTCTCCTCTGTTTTCATGCATCTCAGAGCTGAAGTGTGATCACTTTGCAGGATTCCTGACCTCCTCCTGCTCAGCCTTATTCTCCTTCCAAAGCTGTGGAGGAGTCTTCAAGATTCTGGTGTCAGAGGGTTGGCCAGTCCCAGGAGTGCAGTGTTCCTGCCTCAGCCACACACAGCTGCTCCCTGCAGCCCTGTTCTCACACAGCAATCCCTTACCCTCTCTCCATCTCCTGAGCTCGCTCTGCATTTTAAAGCACTGAGTTCCCCTCAGCCAACACCAGATGTTACTTACCTCTTCCTCTTCCTGATATACAGAACCTGAAGGAGAAAGAGAAGCATCATTACAGCAGTCCCAATAGGATGGGGAACAGCTGAGAAAGGAAATTTTGGGCACACAGGAAAAGAGGTAGAGAAGGTTGGTGTCACTGTGCACCGAAGTGGGGGAAGGGAGAAGTGACAACGAAAATGACACTTCATATGCATCACTGTGAGCTTGGCAGCACATCATGTCTGACACTAAGTGCTCAGGGGCCTGTTATTAGGTGTGTTAGTAGGAGTAAGAGTATTAGGTGTATTATCAGGTGTAGCTCAGCACATTTCTGTGGCTGCAGGACACATGTTGCAATTTAAGAGTGGATGGAAAAGCTTCCCTTTGTGGTTTTCATGTGTAGATTACCTACAGCGCAGAAGTGCTGCTACCCCCTCCCCAGTACAAAAGGAAGAAGCAAAGAGGGGGAGGGCATGCTCAGGGACTTGCCTCTGTCAGCCTGTGCTGGGAAGAAAGGGAGGCTCTGGGCCTCCACAGCCTTGTTCTGAGAACTACGAACGCTGGATGTTGCTCTTGGGAACTTTTGACCGTTTCCAGGTTTTCTTAGGGGCTTTTGGAAAAACTCCTCCTGGGGCCTGCAATGAAATTTTGCAATAGGCTCCTCTGATGGCTGGATTAGTGAAGCCCTTTCTTGTATGAGGAATGAGAGCTTGGTGCTACCTTCTGTTCTCTGTTGGCAGGGAAACGATCTGGTTACATAAAAGGAGAGCTGCAGCCTTTGCACTGCCCGTGGTGGGCCCAGACTGAGGGTTTCTGAGAGTTCTGCCCACAGCATTAATGGCAAGGTTAGTGACACACCAAACCCTCAAGGGCTGATAACCCAGCATGCAGAACCTTGGAAATGCAGTCCAGGGTGAGTCTTGCTGAGAAGGATTCAGGCCACTTTAATTCAAAAATAATTACCCCATGTCCATAGGGGGGACTAACATGGTTTCAACAGTCTGCTTGAAAAGTTAATAAGGATAAACTTTCTTGTGGGGCCCAAGAGAAGGTTTAAATCAATGCAGCTGTTCCAGGTAACAAGTCAGAACAGAATCTGCTTTGTTTTCCTTTAACTGAACTTCCTATTGCAATTAAAAACAAATACTGATAGTACATATGGCTGCTCCTGGGCCTGCTGAGCATCCCATTTGGACCAGACCTCAGGGAAACTGCAGAAATACTGGAACACTGGATAAAGGCCTTAAAAAGAAAGGAATCTCAGGAACTATCAGTTCCCAGCAGTTTTGAGTGAGACTTTAATAGAATGCAAATAAATTATTCAATGCAAATCAGTGTTAGAACCTCCAGCCTACCCTCCACCCTCCCTCAAGAGACAGGAAAGTTTAGCTGGGCTCTCTTACCATGGCTACAGCCAACCCAATCACAGTAATGATCCCAAAGGAAAGCAGCATGGTGCTCATGCCAGGTCCAGTGCTTGCCACTTCTGGGATTTTGGTGCTGTTGAAACTGGTAGTCTCAGGACTTATGGTGGCTGTTTCTGGCACAGTCACATCCAGAGCTGTCCCTGGGTCCGGCTCGGCCGTGATGGGGGTGCTGTGATGCAAGTCATGCACAGAGGGTGAGCTGTAACTCATCCTGCCAGCTCTTGGCAGCTCCTATTACCAAGCTGTTGTCCTCTCCCATCAGCTACAGAAGTGCAGAGCTGCCCTCCCTATCGAGGGCACTCACGTGAGACCTCTCCTGTAGCATCACCACTGATGGGCTTTCTTCAGGGCGGGAACCACACTGGACTCTGCCTATGAGAGAATGAGAACAAATGAACAGTGCAGAGCTCCTGGAGACAGGCACAACCTTTCCCACAGTTCCCTAATTCAGCAACACAGTTTTTGAATGCCTGCTCAAAATAAGAAAAAGATGGTTTGGGGGTACTGAGAGCCCCCAAAGTCATGCCTGATTCACTTGGAGTCGGTGATACTCTCTCCTCATTGCTTCAGCTCTGCCTGCTTGCAGTCACTTGGAGATGTGTGTGGGGACAACCCCAGAACCCTTGTCTCTGGTCTTCCCCAGGCTGAACCAGGTGGTCTCTATCTGTCCCAGGACAGAGCATGTTCTGGCTTCTGTCTCTTCCTTTTAATTTTTCGAAAGTTACATGGATCTCCTTATCAGTGGGAACATACCCAATTAAATGACACTCAGCTGTGAGACATCCACATCTGAGGATGCTTTTTATTGAATCCAGAGTAGGAGTTCCCTGTTGTGGTGGGTCCCTGCACTATCCACTGCCCCACTGCTGCTCATCCTGCGTGCTCTGGAAAGGGTGGGTTGCATCAGTCCTCCAGCTAAAGACAGCGAGTGTTTCTCAATCCCTCATGAAAGCACCCACTCAAGCTTAGTCATGCACTGGTAATTATCAATATTAATTTTAAAATGAGACTCCAGTTTTGGATTGGAGTTGTGAAATTTGATAGATCTGTTCATGCTGAGAACATGAAAGGCTTTAATTGCTTCATACTTCTATTGTGCAAATGACCAAGAGTTGCAAAACACCATGGGATGAGCCTATGGGAAGTATTTGCATACTTTGTTTATAAAAGCACTGTATGTAACTTTAGATCATCAGTTGCTTCCCTGAAAACGCAGCTACCTCTGGAGCTGAGCCGACCTGAGGACTTCTGTAGCAGTTCTCTGGTAATCTCCCTGCAGTTTGGCAGACATTACATCTCTGGGCAGGAATGCAGCTGGGACAGAGGGGTTAATGAGCTCTGAATAGAAAAAGATGCGCCTGCAAAGAGAAACGAGCCATTGTTCTGCTCCACTCTGTTCCATTCCAGGCAAGGTTACTGAGCAGTTCCCATACTGTGGTGCCTTACTGCTGTCCACAACTGAAGGGAGCAGCGTGAGCAACATCTGCCACTGACAACTGGAGCAGGGAAACCACCCCGGGCAAGCAGCACCAGGCTGTGCTGTGGTCAGTCAGCAGCTGGAGGAGTCACCTCCACTTGTCCTGCAGCTCTCTGAGCAGGTAAATGCCTTGGCACACATGCAGGGTCTGTCTCAGCTCCCTGGAAACAACTTTGTGAAGAAAAGGGGAATTCTGAAGTGTCTGGGAGACTGTGGGAGCTGTCAAATTCCCAGGAGTTTCCAGAGAAATGTGAATAATAACAGTTCTGGTTTGGTCCCTCCTAGCATTGTGCTGGGTCATGAGTTCATTGCAGCTGAAGGGGACTGTGCCCTTCACTGACCATTAAACCCTGCACTCCTGCTAAAACCATGGGGGCACCTGGACTTCCCCAGCCACTACTGACCACAGCAGAGCTCAGGTGTAGTGGACGCTTGGGCACAAAGATGGCAAATTTGAAATAAGTGTCACAACAGCAGCAGCAGCAGCAGTGACAGCCCAGCAGGGAAAGGGAAGGAATTATTGAGCAGATCGAGCAGCAGCTCAGGCAGAATCCATCAATTTGTGCTATTCAGGGAAACTTTCCATGATAATACTCATTTTTTTAAAAGCCACTACCAAGGAAATAAAAAGTGGAAAAGAGCCTAACTGCAAAGAGTGAAGCAGGCCCAAGGACTTTGCAGACTATGGCTCTAGATCTTGAACAGCTCCTAAATTTTGGAAGCAAAATGGGTTCAGCCGAATGTGGTGTCGGTTTTGAAAAACTAAAAAGGCTAGGTTAAAATAAACCAGCTGAAAATCTAGTCAAGGGAGAACAGGGGCTCTTTTTCTTCCTCTCGGCGTCCTGTTCGTGCTGGAGGATTGCCCTGCCCACAGACCTAGCTCTAAAAGCAGTCCTGTGTCAAAGGTTTCTGATGTGGCTTAGCCAATGACTTCCAGCTCCAGATAAGGCTATTTCTGCTGCCCAGCTCCTCCTGGTCCAGCCTGCAGACAGTCAGATAGGGAGGCTGAGTGCAAGGATGGCCCGGGGCCCACAGCTTACACAGTAGAGCTGGGGTGGATCATCTTTCCCACCACTTTCCTTTCCCAGTTGTCATCCTTGTGCTGGAAGTTTGATCTGCAGGCTGGGCACACTCCAAGCCTCTGATGGCAGCTGTAGGGCCAGGGACAGCTACCATCTATCACTGGCAGGTTCCAGCATAGTCCATGCACAAATAGAACAGAAGAGGAACCAGATCCTCAGCTGCTGCCAGCTGGCATTGTTCCATTGCCTGCACCAAGAGAGCTCCTCACACAGCCAGGACTGCTCTGTGCTGGGCTCTGCTGGCTCTGGGAATAAGGAGAACATGTTTCTTTCTCTCCCAAGCCAGCATTTCCAAACTGATCTCTGATAGGTGCTGCTCACTTCTGAGATGCAGAAAATTGTTTTGGGCACAACCCTGAGCCTTTTCTGAGTCTTGGTTTTAATCTCTCTGTGCTGCTGTTTCACTTTGGGTGTGACAGGAACAGAGACTGGTGTCACAGGGATGAAGATGGGTCAGAGGGTCTCTGGGTGAAGAATAATAACGATTATATTTTCTGCATTACTTTAGCAAGATGAAGTATCTAGTAATTCAGCAATGCAAGTAGCACTGTGTTGCTGTCCGCAACGGGAATGTGGCTTCCCAGTGGGTGAACTTTTTGTTTCCCCCACCTCTTCTCCAGAGCTGGCCAGGCTCCAGGGCAGCGGGGAAGCCCCACCCGGTGTGTGCCCCCTGTCCCGGAGCTGCCCGGCTGTCACCCTCCAGCTGTCCGAGAGGGGCACGGTCCCATCCCAGCCTGGCCCAGGCGCGGGGGCTCTCCCCAGCAATGTCACCGCTCGTCCGACCCCGCGCTAACACACACCGGAACGGCAGCGAGCGCCTTGGCCCCGTGCGGGCAGTGCCACTCCGCCGCTGCCACCCCTCCGCTGCCCGCGGCTCCATCCCCGCGGGAAGACCCTCCTTCCCCATCCCGAGGGGAAGTTTCCAGGCGGATAACGGGTTGCCGGGCCCCTCCCTCTGCCCAGGAGGAGCCGCTCCGCCGGGCCCGGCTGGGACACGGCCGCACCCGGCCCCCGAGAGGCCTCAGCAGCCCGGCAGTGCCCGCGGGAGGGACGGGACGGTGCGGCCGGACACCCCCGCGGCCCGGCCCGGCCCAGCCCGCCCCTCC
>VZTZ01000074.1:386585-452956 GCA_013400955.1 Drymodes brunneopygia
GGTGGGCGGCTGTCCACGGCCCCGGCCTCCGGAGCAGCCGGCTGTGCCCCCAGCCCCACTGGAAGCCGGCTCTGCTCCCGGTCCCGAGAGGGCCGGCTGTTCACCCCGGCCCCGCCGGGAGCCATGAGGTGAGGCGTCGCTGTGCGCGCGCTCGCCTCAGAGCAGCCCCGGGCCCAGTGTCGCCCCTCAGGCGAAGGGAGCCCTGGCCGTGGTCATGGTCCTGCATGTGCAGGGAAGGCCGAGAGGCTGGAAGAGGAGCCGGGCTCCGGTCTCGACGCTGCTCACAGGGCTCGTACACCGCCGCGGGTTTGGAGCTCCCGGCTGCCCTCCCTGATGTGGTCTCCGGGCAGGCTCAGCCGGACACTGACAGCAGCTGGAACGGGACTTGCACAGGGCGAGCTCCAGCTCTTGCTCAAGCCTGTGAGTGGGGCAGGGCCGAGAGTGCGAGTGGCCGGGCCCTTCCACAGCCACCTGTACACGTGTGAGGCTGCAGGGAGTGGGAGCTGGGCCTGAAAGAACCGAACCGCGGAACTGCAGGGGGGAAAGGAAATCTGCTCCGTGCCTGTGTGCAGACAGGTATTTCTACCAAGAAGTAGCATGCAAGGATCTCACGTCAGTAGCTGGTCTCCTTTATTAAGAAAGACAAGACAAGCAGCCACAGTCTAGCAGAGGGCAACAAAGATGATGAAGGGTCTGGAGTCTCTTATGAAGAGAGACTGCAGGAATTGGGCCTGTTTAGTCCAGAGAAGAGAAAAGTGAGAGAGGATCTCATTAATGCATATAAATATCTCAGAGGAGGTTGTCAAGAGGATGGTGCCCAGCAACAGAATGAGGAGTCATGGCCATGAAGTGAAACACAAGAAGTTTCACCTCAACATTAGGAAGAACTGCTTTACAGTGAGGGTGGCAGGGCACTAGAATAGGCTGCTCAGGGGGGTCATGGAATCTCCTTCTCTGGAGACATTCTAAACCCACCTGGCCACGTTCCGTGTCAAGTGCCTTGGTCAGGAGGTTGGACTGGATGATCTTCAAAGGTCTCTTCTAATCCCAGCAATTCTGTGATTCTGTGCAAATTGTTTCAACCATGGCCAATTAAGGTCTTCTCTGCCTCCATAACAACACTAATGGTTGTTAACATTTTATTCTTCTAGTGTTTCTCTTGTAGCAGTGAACAGGGCCTTGGAGTGGGAAGCTTCCTGAATAAATACTGTAGCTGACAGACTTAACATAAAAGCAAGTTTTCATAGGGGCTGTTTGTGTCTGTACTGAGAGTAATGCAGATGGTAAGAATGGGATCCTTGGGCTCTTAGAGCATCCACCCCTTTGCTAGGAGGTAGCAGGTAAGACTGTCTGGAGATATTTGCCGCAGGGTATTCCTTCTGCTGCCCTGGGCTGTGTTTGGTTTGATTTTGCAAAGGAGGGCAGTGGAGGCCTGACTGTTCAGGGTTTCCCTGTGCAGCAGGAGCAGGACAGGTGCCCTATGGGGCAGGGCTGCTGCAGGACTGTGGTGCCAGCATCTGCCAGGCTGGAGCTGAGCTGGTCTCCCCAGCTCTCCTTGCAGAAACATTCCTAGGGGGCAGCTGCCAGCTGCTCAGGAGAAGTATTTAGTTGTTTGTCTGGTGATTTTCTGGAGGAATTGGAGTTGAGGAGGTTGTGGCCTCTGAGACAGTGTTGGAAAGCAGCCATCAATAGAGAAATGGGAATGGGTGCTCAGGGAAACCCATAGTTGCTCCAGGGACTGTGAGTCAGAAAGGAGAGGGGCCCTCGTTTCTGATGGATCACAGCAGGAGAATGCGGTTTTTGTTCTGTTTGTCTCGCCCAGTTCCAAGTGTGATAGGCAGCAGCTGTTTTGTGAGGTTTCATTTCCTTTGTCTCCTGCAGTCGTCTTGTCTGTTTTTATTCCCCCTCTCTCTGGCTCTGCCTCTTCTTTAAGAGACCAACTTCCCTCTGGCAGGGTTTGCCCTTTCTGGCTTTTCCATCTTTCAAGTGTTTCTCCTCCCTCCAGTACGTTGTGAGGTTTTCTCCTTCCTCTGCTCTTAGTAGCTCAGCTCTGGCTCTGTGGCCCCTCATTTGCCCTCTGGGGATGGTGACAGTGTGAAGACCCCTGATCCATGAAGTCCAGGTCTTCTGTGAGCATCCCTGCCAACCTAGGATTTGTGGTTTATGAACAGAAAGAGGAATAAAAGAAATAATCTAGGAGAGACTGAAGGTCTTCCTACAGGGAAACCAGGGTGACCACCTGTGGAGTGGAGAGCCAAGGGCTGGAGCTGAAGGTTGGTGTGTCTTTCTGGGACCAAGGACAGGCAGGAGAAATGTGCCTGTGTGTGGGCAGCTCCCTTCTGCCCTGCCATGGGACACGGACTGGCCTCTGACCCCTGGAGATGGGCAGCTCTGGCAAGAAGTGGATTGCAGTGGCTGAGCTGGTTAGCTGTCACATAAGTCTTTTTTGGGGGTAGTCCTTTGTTACTGGTACTGTGTGAATAATTGGTTTTGTGCTTGTGGCTGGGATTAGGGCAAGCAGTCTGCGTTCTGTCAGAAGGGAGCCTGTGATTTGGTAGCCCAAGAGATTCAGGCTGTTCTCTTGCCTTGTTTTCTAGCCTAGAAGAGCTGCCAATGCTGCCCTGTGGAGAACTCACTGACTGTGATCAGCTGGTACTCAGCCACTGTGACCTGTGGTAGCACCAGGTGAATCCCGGCACTGACAGATAAGTAGGTGGCAACGAGGAGCACATGTGGAAGCCAAAAACTGCCACCATGAGATACCTCACCCACCTGCTGCTCAGGAGGTTGGGCCTCCCACCTCAGCATGTGCCAGGGCGATTGAATCCCAGTAAAGGTGCCGTCCTCAGTCCAAAGCAGACGTCTCTGAGGCAGAGCTGCAGTGCAAGGCCTGGGCTTGTGACTGCTCCTGATATGGTCAACTACTGGCAGAAGGTGTTCGAGACAAGTGGGATTCCTGAAGCACGAGAATCCAGTCAATATATTGTGTCATTTGTCCTGGGAGCAAAAACAGTTAAGTAATAGGAAAAGAATAAGGTCTGTGCTTCTCACTTTTTCATTTTGATTGAATTTCTTACCTTTTTGTCTCATTTATAGGGAGTAGAACAACTTATCCTCCCTTAGATGGCAGAGAGGGTGAGGTGGAGTTTATTATTGCCAGTAGAACACTCAGGAGTTTCTTAAATGCCCTCCTTTTCAGACACTGAAGTGTAAGCATAAACACCCACCCTGACTTGCCTGATAAAGTGATTCTTAATTTTACTTATTCTTGTGAACCCCAAAAAGTAGCAGAAGTTGTAAAAGTTTGTTTCTAAACATGCTGATCTTCTGATTGGTTTCCAGCTGGTTTCCAGTAGTCCTAGGCAATTGTGTTTGTCAGCATCCTGTGTCACCCTGGAGGATGCCCTTGGCAGGGTGGCAGAGGACCCCTCAGTGGCACAAGTGGCCAGGTTTTAAAGTGACTTTGTTTTCAGTTCCAGAGCCTGGATTCCAAAAGCCTCCACACTCCTCTTACAGCAGTGCAGCAGGAGCAAATCCAGCAGCTCAGCAACAAACGGCTGCAAAGGTAGGAGCATCCTCTTGTACCTGTTCTGTTGGAGGGCTTTCCTTCAGCCTGAAAGTAGCCAGGAGAATGGCAGCACAGAGAAGGCAGCTCACATGTCAACAAACTGTGCTGAGGTGGTCTCTCACAGTGGTTCAAGTGAGAGGCACAACTTGTCCACCTGCAAGGCCACTGTCCAGCTGGTCAGGCCCCAGCCTGTGCTGGTGCATGGGGTTATTCCTCCCCAGTTTGTATGATTTTGTATTTATCCTTGCTGAATTTTATGAGATTCCTGTCAGCCCATTTCTCCAGAGGCCTCTCTGTAAGGTTGTACAGCCCATCTGGTCTGTTAACTGTTCCTCCCAATTAATTCTCTGTGACTGCAGTCGTGCCAAGGGTGCTCTGTCCCTTCACCCAGATCATTAAGGTATTACAGGATATTGATCCCAGGGTACTCCACCAGTGATCAGCCTTCAGCTGAGCCTTGTGCTGTTGAAATCAGCTCTCCAAGCCTGCCAGTTCAGTCAGTTTTCAGCCCCCCTCATTTATCCAGTCTGTACTGCATCAGCTTGTACATGAGGATGTTATGGGAGACGGTGTCAGAACCCTTGGGAAAGTCAAGCCGTGATTTTGATGCACCGAGCTGGTCATTGTGCCATGGCTGACTATCAGTTCACTGGGGAATGATTTCCCCTTTGTAAATCCATGCTGACCAGTCTCAACCACCTTCCTGCACTTGGCCTGTTTGGACACAGCCTCAAGGACTCTTAATTCCATCGCTTTCCCTGGTATCGAGGTGAGGCTGACTGACCCGTAATTCCCAGTTTCAGTGCTTGATAACAAACTGGGCTGTGGGAAGGGAACTCCCCCTGCTCCCTCAGTGTGCACATGCACATTGCTCATGCAGTTGCTGGCCCTCAACAAGGGTTTGTGGTTAGCAGTGAGGTAAGCACGGCACGAGAGCGCCTCTGGTCACCCAGAACAGTCCCAAAGTGTTCGTGCTCCTTTTGCCTGCTGCAGGATGCCAGTGCAGTATGTGCTTGGTGAGTGGGACTTCCAGGACCTGACCCTGAAGATGAGACCCCCAGTATTTATTCCACGGCCTGAAACAGAGGTATGAATGTGGGGAATGTGCTTGGGGCGGGCTGGGATGTGCGAGTTACATGGCACAATACAGTCAGAGCATTGCTGTGAAGGCATCCTGTCTTTGTGAGGCTGCAGTGATGAGGAAATCAGATGACTCCACTTGTTTTAGAATAGGGGTGATTCAAAGCTTGTGATCTGGAACTGATGCTGGTGACCTTTGCCTCCTGCCTCAGAGTGAGGGATGTTGCAAGCTGATGTATCCTTTAATTACACAGAAATCAATTGCCACTGATGGAGGGACAGGGCTTTGCTTTCCTTAGTTCTGCTATAGTAAGGACTCCTGAGAAGTTCAAAACCTCTACTGCTATATCCCAGTGGCTTAGTGCATACAGGAATCTGAACATTGTCCAGAGGTTGCCAGCAGAGCCTTGCAGTAGCAGGAAAACAGTAATGGAATCCAGAGAGCCTGAGTGTCCATGTGCAGGCTGGTAGGAAATGGCACCAGCCATCTGTCTCATGGCTTCATGGTGGTTTCTGGACAAATACAGGAAACTGAAGGGTAAGTTCTGACCTGGGCTGGAGTTAAATGTGACTGTCAGTCATAAGAATGCAAAGTACAGCCATAAATGACCAAGTTAAAACTCCCGTGTTCCCCAGCATCCCTACTGTTATGGAAGGGCTTAAGATCTAGGTGGTGGCAGTTGCCCTGAAGTAGCCCAGCTTTCACTTTCAGCACATGGGCCATCCTAGCAAGGGAACTTGCTGTTTACTAGTCCTCAGGAGGGCTTAGGATTTGTGAGGTAGGTTTTTTGTTTGCTTTTGTTTTGGATTGGTTTGGGGTTTTTTTACCTTTTTGGAATTTGTTTTCTTTTGGAACCTGTGTTAACTTTTGGAGATGAAGTGGTCTTCATACCTTGTCCATTTATAAATCCCAGAAGCTTAAACCTGTTTCAGTCTAGTAGTAATTTCTTCAATTGTTTGCCTGTTGTAAGGTGCAAAAGTTAAACAAAAATTAGAAGACAAAGGCAACCTGTGCTTCTGTTGTGCCCTTTTGAGGAAAAGGGTGCTACTGAAATCTGTGGGGGGGTTTCCAGAGCATTTAGTGGGAATCAGCACAGCTACAGCACAGACATCCTCTCAAGTCAGCCTGTAGAAGAATATTTAGAACCAGAGTCTTGGTTTGGTGTGGGGCATCAGCAGCACCTCACAGAGAATCTGCTGGGCCCTAAATCATAGTGCTGACACTTGTGTCCAGGGAAGTTGGGAGCTCTCTGCCTGGTCTGGGTTGATCGCTCTGTGGTGTTTGAGTTTGGAGATGGAGCTCCAAGGATTAGTTTTGCCATTTGGAGCCAGCGATGGTTGGCTTTGTTATTGTCAACAGTATTTCTGCTCTGGATGATTCAGGAGAGTATTTCCAATCTTCAGATCCCAATCTTGCTGCTGAAATCAGCAATAGGAGCATTAAAATCTGGAAGAATTTGTATGTTCTGCAAGTCAGAATATCTGCTAGTGAGGCTTCCTCTGGAGCTGTGCTCTGGTTGTCCCCATGCAGTGCCAGGCTTCAAACAAAGGCCTATTGTGTGGACTGGAAGCTGGGCTGGCCAGTGCTTGAGAATGTTGTTAATTGAGCCCACATGCCTGGTAACAGCATCTCTGCTGGCCCAAACTGGAGTGCAGTGCTGTGTTTGAAACCACTTAACATACCCTGCTGCAAAAATGGAGTGTAAACAGCCTAACCCAAACCCCATCTCTGGCAAAACTTTATTTGTTGTGTCACTTAACTTATGATGAAGGCACATTTTTAGCACATTAATTACAGAAGACCAGAAGTTTATGATAATGATTCAGGAATGGAGCTCTGTGGGCAACGGAGAGTTTGCTTGTGATGTGCTGGGGAGGTTCCTCTGTCAGGAGAGCCACAGGGACAAGATCCAACTGTTCAGCAGCACCTGGCAGGTCTCGTGGTTCTAGACAGGTGCTGCTTCTAGGATCTGTCCTGTGTGTAACCTGTGCACAAAGTGGTGTCCAGATCCTTTCCTTCTGCTGGAAGGAGAGGTTGGTCATCTCTGACTGGGAACCTTGTGTGATGTGTTTGGGTTGGGGTTTGTCTGTGTTTTGTTTCATCAGAGTAATTTTTTTCGGCCTTCACTGGACTTGAAAACTGCAGTGGAAATGTCGAAGTTCATTGTATCTGTTGCTTTCCTTTTGTTTAGAATTTGTCTGCAGTGTTCTTAAAACCAGTAGTGCTGAAACTTTTCACCAGATAATTTCTGTAAATAATCCTTGTTCTTTAGGAAGTGGTTGATTGTTTTCCGAGGTTCAAATTTATCTGTGAGTGCACGCACAAGCCACGTGTCTTGCTTTTGGCTGAGAAAATGTGAGTCCCTAAACTGACTCATTAGTGCAGATACACAGGCAGCTTCAGAATTTTCTTCCTGATTTTCTGTATATTGCTTCTGCAGGTGCTGCTGTGTGTTGATTCAAGTCTGACAAGAAGGGAGCCATGGTTATGACACATGTTGTTCTCTGGTTGCAACAGAAGGGTTATGACTCTTGCTCCCAGTGCCTCGGTAATGGCATGAAATTAAACACTGCATGACCCAAACCACGAGCATTGTTTCAGGCCTGGGGACAGAGACACACACAGAGAGAGAAGCTCCCTTGTCTACTTAATTCTGTCCTGTGTGAAATTTGCCCCCATGTCATCTATTTAGTTCTCTCTGGTAGCTGAGCCCTCTCCTGTTCTCTCCCTCTGGGAGTATTTTTGCAGCACATGTGGCTTCGTTCTTCTGTTCCATGGGAATGCGGCTGGGGAGGGGACAGGCAGCCAAAAGTAGGGAACCAGCAGGTCCTGTTTGAGCTCTGGGCTGCTGGGAGGAAAGCTTTGGATTGGCTGCTGCAAGTGCTGAGTGGGTCTGTGAGGGCCTTTGGAACTCAGCATCCTCCCAGCTTTTCTTCTGTGGCACCAGAGCCAGGCTTCTGCACTGGAGAATGTTTGGCCCAAAATTTTGGGGTGTGCACAATGAATTATCTTTGTTAGGTGATTATTGCTGTCATGTCAAGGCATCCCTGTCTCAACACTGCTCCCTCACTGGTGGAAGAGAAAGACCTTTTCCCAAAGCAAGTCTTTTTTTGAACTTCTAAAATTTTAGAAGGCCTTGCTTTGCGAGAAATAGAACAAAGAGGAGGAGAATTCAGCCAGCCATGGATATGTCATTCCCTTTTTGTGCAGGTGAGTGCAGGCTCTCTGACCCTGCCCAATGGCTGCCTTAGGGACAGCTTCGGCTGGGCCCGAGAGAGGGGTGTGCGGTTCGCGGCACACCCGCCTGCTACCCCCAGAGGGCGCTCCAGGCTCAGGCTCGCCGGGTTCCTGCCGGTTCGATTTCCTCTCCATTATCCCAGGATTTCTGGTGTTCTGAGAGGGTTTATTTGTTCAGTGGAAACAAAAATGGCCATCTTTTATGCCTCGCAGCTATTGATCCCGGCTCCTAGCAGATGGTGGGAGCAAAGTGGCAAGAGGAAAGGCAGGTGTGGAAGGGTCCCTTCTTCTCTTGACTGTCAGCAGTTAAGGACTGTTCTTAGCCAAAGCTGGATTTGGGGCCATTCGGCTTCATAATTGCTAATGGATCTGTCCTCCAGTAATTTGTTTAATCCTCTTTGGAGTCTGTGTGTGTCTAACCTCCCTGGCATCATGTGACAGCAAATCTTGTGTTGTAGGTGGGAAAGATGAATTCTTTGCTTCCAGTGCTGCCTGCTCATTTAAGCATAAAGGAAAACCTTTAGTTTTTACTAGATAATACATAAATCATTCCCTACAGCATTTTTAATTTTTAATTATGTCTCTGTCTGTTCTTTTTCCAACTGTGATTTTTAAGCTCTTTTGCTTGTTTTCCAAAACAGATTGCTTCTCTTCTACAGTAACATGCTTGAAACCTGAAGTCAATGCTGTTTACTTGCACCTGCCTGTGGAATGGCATTCATTGTGTGGGGTGTTCTGTGAAAGCACTTGAGTCAAAGATTGGCTCAGGGAAACTTTTCATGAAGTTTAACTTCTAGCTAAACATAATGATTAACCTTTCAAGAAGATCCAGCACACAGAGAAGGGAGAATTTTCCCTCCCTGACCTGTACATGCAAATAAACAGATTGCAAGGTGGGCCCTTTCTCTCTCCAGTGCTTTGTGTCAATACAGTGACATATTTTCTGTTCCAATCAGTGCTGAAAGGAAGCCTTTAATGCAGAAATATCCTTTCATTTCCCTAATTTCTTCACCACAGATGGATACTTCTTGGAAAGGTCTAAAGGTCACACTGTCTAGTGAGTACAGCCATTAACTGAGAGTCAGGAGATTGGCTTTTTTTCATAATTTTGCCTCTGAGCAGTTGTCTCTTCAAGGGAGGGCTGCTTCCCCTTTCTGTGTAATGGGCTTCCCAGTTCGGGAAATGAGAAAGCTAGTAGTGCCCTGTCTTAACATAGCTCAAGGTCCTTTCTTGAAAGATGTGTAGGCTTGTATAAGGTATATTAAACATGAATGCAGTAGAGCATTATTTAATAAATCAAAAATTAACTGCTCTCTGTCAAAATATACCTGTAAGCAAATGTGCTAAAGATGGAGCATTGCTGTCGTGGCCTCATAGGTCAGATTTTGTCCATATGATAGGCAATACTTCATCAGTGTGTTGGAGAACAGTATTTTCTGCAGGTGGATGTGGCACAGAGGCTGAGGAATGGAAATCATGAAGGGAGGCTGTAGTTGCTGCAGAGCAATTGGAATTGCCCTTTGAGCAGGCACAAGTGTTTAATGGGATCATATAGAGAGAGACAAATAGAGCAGTCTCTGCCTTGTGGCTGAGGGATTTGTGCTGCCAGAAGGGCTTGGAGAAAGATTTGGGATCTCCAGTATCTTAGGGATATTGGTTGACCAGGAGCTCCCACTTTCTGCTGCCCAGATGGGATCCTTGCATGTGGGACAGGGGAGTGCCACGTGCACGTAGCAGCATTAAATAATGGGTATTGCAGTAGTGGAACAGCTGCAGAACTATTATGTCCAGTTATGTTAATAACTGCTTGAGGAAGAAGCGGAAAATTAGATTTAGAGAAAAAACAGTACGTGGATTAATAGCTTGAAAAAGTCTGCCTTGTTGTTAAAGACTGTCTAGCTCATCAAAGACAAGCTTAGGGGCAAATTACCTGGCACAGACTGCAGAAATTTGAAAACTGAAGTCTCTCTGGTTTCACAGACAAGTGTATAATAAGCATTATAAATGCAGGCCAGAAGAAAAGGTGCACATCTCAGTAGAGAGTGTAATTAAATGCTGAAACAGCGTAGCAAGAGTCTATTGCTGGCCACTTGAAAATCAGGACAGAATGTTTTCCCCGGACAGATTCCTTCTTGTTCAGAAGGAAATGATGGAAGAAACAGGGTTGTTCCTGGCTGACTGGCCAAGATGAACTGTGGTGGTAGTTTCTGCTGGCTTCCTATGCAAGAAAACAAGACTCTGCTAGTTCAGAGAATTACTTCCAAGTTGATGATTTTCAGGACAGACTGAAAAATGGAAATTTAAAGCTCAAATTTGTGCCGAAGGCAGGGAAAGCAGAAGTTCTTTTAAGTCATGCACAAACCTGTCCCCCAGGTTAACTTACATAGACTTTTCTAATATGTTCTCACAGATCTCTCTGTTGTTAATGCCTGTGTTTTGAAGGGGGGGGGGGTACCTTCCTGTTGTGACTGTAAGAAGCTCCTGTTTCCGTGTGTTTCTGCTGAGTCCTGTAGCTCATCAGCAGTAAAAGCAGGATGTAGGACTAGAACTGGAGAGAAACAAGCTATAAAATGGCTGTGACAGATGGGACTCAAGGAGATTCCCATGTGAGGGGGAAAAACATCCATTTCCTCCCCCAAGCTCTTTTCAAACATCCAAGTAACTAGAGCTAGGGATTAGCAAGCCAGGCTAGTGCATCTGTCCAGATGCTGTCTCTGGCAGTGGTCAATACCAGTATCTGCAGAGAAAGAAAATACCTTGCTTCTGGAGAGGTGTTCCTGGTTAGAGCTCTGTGCTGGACACCTGAGGTATGGCCGGTGTACTGTGGCTTGGATCCTCTCTTGCCGCTCAGGCATGGCTAAATTTAGATGTGACAGCTGCAGTAATTCTTCTTGGGCATGAGCACGTATGGGTTGCTGCCTGTTGGTAAAGTCATTTCTGGGTGCTGTCTCAGCCTCTGCTCCAACAGATGAAGCAGCACATGGCACGTGCCCTGTCACATCAGGAGCTGCTGCTGTGTGACCAAAGCCAAACTCCTTCCTCCGTATTAGGTGTGCTTTGACATGTTCATCTGTCGCTGCTGATGCCTAAAGCCTCTTTCTCTTTCAGGATCAGTGGCTCCTCTGTAGTTACTCGGGTGCTTTGATCCCCATATGTTTATAGTGGGAGCTCCATGGGCTTTGTGCAACATTGGGTTTGATCCTCACATGGGCTCACTTAAGAGCTGGACTCAATGATCCATGTGGATCCATTTCAGCTCAGAATATTCTGTGATTTTTCTCTTTCCTACTATGGTGCCAGGCAGAAGAGCCCAGGACAAAACCCCTGCCTGTTCACGAAGCAGTGGGCTGGCTTGGTGGCTTGGCTTTGGAAGTGGAATATGTGGCAGGGATCTTCTAGGGCCATTGCCATGGAGTTGGTTTCCAGCTTGGCTCCCTGGTGTTCGTCATGTGCTGATTGGCAGCCAAGTGGGCAAACAAGAGGGGAGAGCTGATTGGGTTAATATCAGATCAGGTTCTGTGGAAAGTCCTGGATTCTGAGAACAGAAATTTCTGGAAAGCACACAAATAAGTAAAACATTCCCAGGAAGTGTGCGAGAGCAGAGAGAAAGTTACCAGGGTTTTTCTGGGCTTTTTGCTTTCCTTGTCCAGTTGACTGACCTGGGAATTTAGAGTCTCCTGCCACCCTGGCTCTTAGCCCTGGAACCTTGTCTTCCCTGCTTTCCCCTGGGGCGTGGAAAAAGGCTGCTTATAGGGAACGCAGTGGGAGTTTGTGACTTCCACCGTTGCCTTTCCCCTTCCTCACTTCCTCTTGTTTCATGTAGTTTGTCCTTTTTTGGTGGCACAAACATATGATGGGTCATTCGCCAGTACTCGGCTGTAGCAGAGGATCCTCTCAGCTCTGTCCCTGGCTCTGCTGCCACCCTTGAGCCCGGGAATCTCTGCTGCCTCCTCGCGGCTGTCTCGAGGCTGGAGCCCGGCTGAGCCTGGGCTAATTCTGCCTGGGCTGCAGCTGTGCAGCCTCTGTGGTTCGGGTGCTGGCAGCCCCTGGCCTCACGCTGCTTTGTGCTGCTGCACTTCCAAGAAATGCAGTGACCGAGAGCCCTGGGCACAGGGCAGAGGTGACACCAAGAGCCTGTGAGAGCAGAGGGGGTGCTGGGGGGCTTTAGGAAACGGCACTTGTGGGTGGAAGGGTGAGGCAGAGGCTCAAGGGAAGCTGGAGGTGTTGGCAAAGTTTTGTACTTGTTGCACTAGAAGAGAAGATGGGGGGTGGAACCCAAATAAATGACAGTGTGAACTCAGGGTGAATCTGGCAATGAAGCAAGACTTCCTGGAATCACAAGGTGAGAACAGCCTGTGAGCGGCTTGGCTGAGAGACAAAAGCTTGAGAGCCTCTTGAGTGCTGGAAATTAAGTAGCATGCGAAGCAAATATTTGTGTCCTGTGTACAAGTAAGCACAAGGTAATCACAGAATAGCACAACAGTTGGGGTAGGAAGGGACCTCTGCAGATCATCCAGTCCAACCCCCATGCCAAGGCAGGGTCACCAGGGGCAGGTGACACAGGAATATGTCCAGGTGGGGTTGGAATATCTCCAAGGGGGAGACTTCATGCCCTCCCTGGGCAGCTGTTCCAGTGTTCTGTCACCATCAATGTAAAGAAGATTTTCCTCATGTTGGGATGAAGCTTCTTGTGTTTAAGTTTATGGCCATGCATAAGATTTGCTTCAAGGAAAAGTAGGGGCTGCTGAGTCCACTCTTCCATGTGACTTCTGTCTCTTCCTCCTGGCTGTTTGAACACCTCTGCTCACCCATCTATGGAATGAAATGTGCATCCTGCCCTTGCATGCAGGTGTCAACAGCTCCATCGTGGCGGCTGCCCAAGCCGTGTCCAGGACCATCCTTCCCTTCCACCTTGCTGCCATTGCTAGCAAAAGCAGGCAGAGAATTTAAAATTTTCTGGTTCTGTCTGTTTGGCATTCAGTCCCTTCACTCCTTCCAAAACTGGCTTTTGCTGCAGGAAGGAGCTTCTTGCACAGACTAGGGGGAAAAATTCTTCAAGATGTTCCATTTCCCCATTCTGACACAAGTATCACACTGATACCCATGTGTGTACACCAGGCTCCAGGATGAAAGTAGTTCTGCCAGTACCTGTAGCACTGGTCAGCGGGAGTTTTTAGTTGTAGATTGGGTTGTAACTGACAATAATGACTCATACTGTAAGCAATAATTTGAATGTTAATAACTACACAACTGAGCGTTCATTTTACCCAGTGGTTGGCATGCTGTGGGCATGGAATTGGGTCACAAAGTGTTTTCTTTTATTTCCCAGTGGAATTTTTGTCATTTCATATCTCAACCTTCAAAGCTGGTGATCAAACCGATGGTTGAAATGGTTTTTGGCAATGTTGGCATTATATTAGTAGGTGTTTGTGCTCTGAATCTGTTCAGTCTGTGAAGACATGGGATGTCCTATCCAGTAAAGACCCCAGCCTTTGGCCAGTTGCTGTTGTCTTGTTCCCTGTTTCTCTGTGCCAGTCCCAGGCACTTTTTAGCACTATTGGCCTCTGTTGCTTTTCTCCAGCTGTGGTTCCAGTCAGATTCTTGTGCAAAGGTTGGGAATGCCTGACTTGCAGGCTAGTTTGTAGTCTTTGTATGAACACTGTAATACTTGGCCAGAAATACTTCATCTCCCAAGATGAGATTTGAAAGGGGCTCTCCTGTGTTCTGCAAAGTGCTGTAATTTACCAATTTTCAGTGGTGATATTTTGGAGGTGATGGTGTGATTGGAGAAGCACAGATTTTGGCTGGATCATTTGCTAGAAGATGAAAATTACTGAGAAGAATCTGACAAATATGGTTTCAAAACAATTTAATCATTCCTGAAACCTAGTGGCAGTGGGAGTGGGATGACTGGGCCTACTCTGTGTCATGGTTGCTGGATTTTCCTGATTCTTTGCCAATTAGAATACATCTTCTTCTTTGCTTGTCAGTCAGGTTGAAAATAATTATTCAACCTTTTGTTGTAGTGAGATACTAATGTTGGGAAAAAGATGCCGTTTCTTTAGGTTGTCCCATTGTTTTTTATGTCTTTTAATTTTGTACTATTATGGTAAATGTGTATTATGAGAAAACCAGCCTTTGCCTCAGTAAGAATTATGATGAAATAACCAAGACAATGAGGTAAGGCAGTCAGAAAGCAGGATACAAAACCGAAGTAATATCAATATCCCATTTTATTTATACTTCATGTGGTAAAACCTGAAATTGGTCATGTTTAAATAGGAGCTTTGGCAAGCATACTAAAATGCTTTCACTGTGGAATGTGCATTCCATTAAAACCCATCAAGCTTGAAATTACTAATGATAAACCATAACGAAGTTAATAAATGGTTAGAATAGTTCCAGTGTATGGAAGTCACATTTGGACGTTTGTAATCAGTAACTTGTGCTACTCTGGGAACAGATGGTTCTGAGTTCCTGTGGAGATTTCCAGGAAATGTTTGTAAGTGTTCAGAAATGGCTGGTATTTAAAGAAGTGATTTAATAGCCAAGTAGAATTTTTTGGGTGCCTTTTCTTCTGTGGTCTTGGAATTCTCAGCACCTCACCTGCTTTGCCAGAGCAGCTGCGGCTGCAGTCTCTGGCTGTCTGCAGTGCCCGAGTGTTTTCAGACTGATTCATCTGGAGCTCTTTGAATGGCCAAAGCCACTTCTCACAAAAGTGGGTAGAGAAGGTGTTTATTTTTCCCTTTTGCTGTCTGAGTCCTATAATAGTTTCCTCCAGCTTGGAAGCCTGTGAGACTGTTTTCATCTATAATTGTCTAGGAAAGGAATCCCAGAGCAGCAGTGAGGAATTTATGATTTTGGAGTCTGTTAGCTAAACTCCCGTATGAGGGCAATGCCAGTAATGACACAGTGACCAGTGCAGGGCACTGTGCTGTGGCTCCTCATCCCTGGCTGAGTATATTTAGATATTAGTCCCCAAACTTGCCTGCTCCAGGGATGATTCATCGAAGTTCATCTCCCTGAACTCTTCAGTTTTATACCTGTTTGCATCTCCCTTCCCACTTACTGCACATGTGGAGTGGCCTGTCGTGAAGGATGACCAACAGCTGTGAATCTCTTCAGAAATACTGCAGCTTTGCAAAGGCATCTCTTATGCTGCACCCCAGTTAGGCTGGGAGATCCAAGGAAGGACTTCTGCCCTTATGTACAAGCCTGCCCAGTCCAGGCTCCTGACAAAGGCCATTGTAAAGCAAAAGAGAAGCTGACCAGCCTGCCAGGACTTGTTCCTTTTAAATACTCCAGCTTATGCTGGTTATTTTTTGTAAATTTTGTTAAACTTTCTGGATTTACAGGAGAGATCCAAGAGCAGCCCTCTCAAGTGGAGAATCCTAGCCATGTTGGGAAAACCTAGGGCAGCAAGGCCTTTGTGTACTGTTGTGCCCTGAAAGCACAAGGATGGGAGGGAGCTTAGAGCACCTACTGAGCTGCTGAAGCACTCAAGGTGTTTGTAAGGTTTCCATTTTACAGCTTTCTCCAGTGAATAACAAAGCAAGTTCATGCTGCAGTCAGAGGGAGGCACTTGTGCTTTCTCTTACAGCTCATGTTCACAAGCCTTAGAAATCTTTAAGACCTCTCCTGCTGTGTTAGATTTTGTATAACATGGCAAAGGGATATGATTAGAAAAGAGTGAGGGGAGGGAGGAGGCAGCAATGGCAGAGCTGCATACAGATCCAGAAGCATGGATGAAAATCTTTTCCATGTGACATTATAGCAACAAAATGTAGTAGGAGTCCACAATCTGAAATCCATGCAGGGAGCTGCTCATTTGGGTCATTTAGTAACTCATTGCCTTGGCTTTTCATTTGCAGGTTGGATTATGGGTTTAGATGCTGTTAGGAGCTGTGCAACTGCCTCCTGGTCACCTACCCTACTGAGGCTGTATAGCATTCCTGAGTTTTGAAGCTTACAAATTCTGAAAGCTGAAATTTTGGAGTAAATAAAATGGTGTTGCAGAAGATAATGTGCTCCAGCTGTCTGGTTATTGTTTTTCCCAACAGTGCTAGAAGATTTCAGAGGATCTGTGGGAGATTGTATCCTGAGGATTTGGTTACTAATCAAAGCACCCTGTGGGGCAGATGGAGCTGAAGCGACTTCTGGCGTGTCAGTTCCATTGCTACCATCTGTGTTTTTAAAACTAGCAACAAAAACACATTTCATTGGGTACAGAGTCAAGAAATTTAAACTTCAGTCCTCAGATCACAAAGGTGTGAGTCAAAACAGCTCCCTTAGTAATTTTGTTTGTTTGTTTTCTTAGGATCTCGTCTCTTTAGTTTTGGAGGAAGAATTTCAGAAATGTGAGAATTCAGCCCTCTGTTTCCCAGCTCCTGTTCCTCATCCTGTGATCCTGGAAATTGGCTGTGGCTCTGGAGCGATTGCTCTGAGTCTGCTCTGCAAACTGCCACAGGTGAGCTCCCTTCAGTGCTCCTGGTGCAATAGATGCCTGAATTAGAGGACATCCCACTCTGCTTATCTTCATTGAGATATCACAAACTTCTCTGGTGGGACTTTGGCTCAGGCCTCTGACAGGCTCTGTAAGTTCATAGTAGGTAGAGGAGGGATATTTGGGAATTGGTCCCTCTCCCCATCTGTCTGCAGGAATAGCAGAGACATGATCAGAATGAAAGAAGTGAATGTGCTTGTTCTTGAGCTGCTGCAGCTCACTATTAATCACCTTACCTTGAAGCACTGTGGGTGTTGGTTTAAGACACTAACCTGGGCTGAGGACAGGAGGGACTGAGGCATGGGCACACACTCCATTAGTTGAATTTATGGGGCAGTCATCTCTTACAAACCACCTTGCTGTGAATCAGAAGATGTTGTCTCTAGGAAACTGAAGACTCAGTGATACAGGAGAGGGATTACCATAGCAGTGTCAGTGCTTGGTATCAATAAAGCAAGCATATCTCACTGCCACAACTGCCAAACCATGGTTTTGTAGTCTTTTGTTCCCTAGTAAGAACCCACAGCTCCTGAACAGAGTGAAAATAGCACAGGAAGGGGACTGAGATCTGGGTGACCAAAGCCCTTCTTGCCTCTGATTCTTGTGGCATGTAACATGTTTATGGAGATACTCTTGGTCAAGAAGAAGAGACATTAATCCAAGATCTCATTGCATGTCTAAGAGAAGAGTATTCAGCTCTCCTCAGAACTGCAGACCAGCCAGTTCCTTCTCAGGAATGAGAATTGCTGTGGCCAGCCCCTCCTCTTGTAGAAGTATAAGCCCTGCTGTGTAAGAATTAAAGGTTGATGCCTCTAATGGAAGGGGTGTTCCTCCTCCCAGTGACCTGAGAAGGTCAGTATTTGAGCTTTATGACTTCAGAGTATAATTGCTCTGATTTCCTGAGCTAGGAGAAATGCTTCATGCTCTTTTCCTTGCTTGTTAACTTAAAGAGCTGTGTCAGTCTGTCCCTGTAATTCCTAACAGTCCTTTCCCAGTCCAAACTGCTGTGCCCAGGGAAATAAGGAGCCTTGACTGATTAGAATTAGTGGTAGCCACACTGACAGCTAAGTGGAGTTACACTCTGGGTAATCTCCTTAGTGTTTGAGACAGAATTTGGCAATAAGGTACTAAGAAAACAGCAGCAACTTTTCATTTATGTTCTTAGCTGTCCTTCGCCTTAAGGGGGAGCTTCATGTGTGTGGGTGCTGGCCTGGGACCAAGAAATTAAACCCCTTAGGAGTGATGGCAAATAATACCATCATCTCCAAATGCAAAGCAATTTCTTCAAGCCTGTGTTCTCTGTGTAAATCCTTACTAACATCTGTGCTTAAAAAAACATCGAGCAAAGCAAAACCAAGTTAGGCCTTTGCCTGTGGTTTTCCCAAGGTAGAATGGAAGGTCAAACAGATCTCTAGGTGTGGAGCCCTGCCTCTTACCATTATGCTGGTGGACTCTCAAATACTTGACACGCAGTCAATACAGGCAGTGAATGTCGTGTAAGGACTGCAGTGGAGTAACTGGGTGAAAGGTGTCTGCATAACAGATGGAAAATGCCAGAATCTCTGTCCAAGTGGTTGTGTTAGTGTTGGGAGGGATTCTGTCTGTGCTAGGGAGGATAAATGCAAGAATATGACCTTCCTGCAGTCTGTACCCAGCCCAGACTAGCCCAGAGTGTTGAGTTTCACCCTGCCAGGAGCAGTGAGGGATCAGATGAGGTGAGTCACTGTGGCTCTGTTGTCTGTTCTGGTGGGCTGTGCTGCAGGGAGCCTTCAGTCACCTTAGTGCCTCACACACATCACTCGTGATCCCTGCTATGCCCTGATGCATTCCTCAGAAGCTGTTCCTTTCAGGAGCCAAGAGTGAGTAGTCTCTTGTCAGTTTTGATCTTGCATGTTTGGGAGAGCATGTCTGCTCAGGAATCTTGATGTTATAACACCTGCTTGGTCGGGTTTGTTGTTTTGTTCTGTTCCAGAGCAGAGTCATAGCCATGGATAAAGAGGAGGCTGCTGTGGATCTCACCAGAGAGAATGCACATAGGTACAATTACTCATTTTTTTGTAAATTGTTGCTTGAGAAAGACCAAGAGTCCTCAATACTTGTACATGTGGTTCATGTTTATCACCACTGGAAACCAGAGGAGAGGATGTTTTGTTGTTGAACTCCTTAAGTGTGTAACAATTCAGAAAAAAAATGCTTGTGTTTACCAGAGTGTTTTTCTTTGACTTATGAATGTGCTTTTGTAAAGACAGCAGCCTAAATAAAGCAGTGGTACTCACATGCTCTTTGTCAAGGGTTTTCAAAGTGTTTTTGGTAACTACTCTTATCCCTGTCTGTGAACTCAGGAAGCTCAGGACTGAAATAGAAATGTTCATGTCACTTAGGAGGTTAAGGGCAAGTGTAGCCTGAACCTTTCTCTCTGTGACTCCCTCGATCATTATTGTTGTGCTTGTTTCTGTCCTTGCTCCTCTAGAAATGCTTGCACAGTAAAGTAACACTTTTCCTCTGATGTGCTATGTGGTGTCCCTCAGCACCCTCCCTGCAGGCTTGGTTAGGTGGGAATGGTGCTGCTGGATCCTGGGCTGTTCAGACACCTGTGCTGTGGCAGGATGGATGTTCAGAGCTGCTGGCTTAAACACCTTGTGATGAAGTCAGAGAGATGTCTGTCAGGTTGTCCTTGTCCTTCCCAGTGGCTCCACTCCCTCAGCCTGTTCTTCTGTCAGGTTATTCTGGAGCATCACTACCACAGAGAACCCCAGAGCTGGAATCCCAGTGTGCTCCTGAGTCTCTGTAGGCTTTGTCAAATGAGCTCCAGATTGCATCCATGTCCTCAGTAACTGCTGGGCCCTAGGTATTCATTAGAGCCATCTCACAAAGAATTCCTGTTGCTATTTCTCATGGAGTCCAGTACAGCTGTGAGTCTCAAGAGATGCTCATTTACTGGGATTTCTGTCCACAGGCTCACTTACCCCTCTTTTCCCAAGCTGCTGCCAGCACTGGTGGGGCTACTTGTGGTGCTGGCTGATCTGGGCTGCATCTCTTCACTTCTTGCAACCAGTCCCAGCTTGTGTGAGAGTCTGAAGAGCTGAGAAGGAACAAGCCCTTCCCAAACTGGTCACCTCACTGTTACCCTTTGCCTCCTAGCCCAGTTACAGGGAATGGGGAGCAGAGGTTTCCTCCTAATGTGTCAGTGTCACACCAAATTCTGTTGCAATTTTTCATAGATATAATAAAAGCTGGCCAGATCTTTGCTTCCTTGATAAACTATAACTCTGGCCTCTGGGGGAAATTGTCTTGCTTATTAATGTTTGTTGGCTCAAGAGTGGATGAGGGAGTATAAATGCCATGTCAGAGAACTTTATATTTCTCCATGGATATTTTCATTGTGTCTTTGTGATCCTGTCCCTGGCATGGTGCCCTGTAGCTCTTGGGAGAGAAGTCAGCAGGATAAGCTGTGTTACTGCTTGACTGAACCCAGCTTGGACCCTGCCTGCTTTTTAGAGCTCCCTTATCCCAGCTGTGTTCTCTCGATGCTTAGATGAGTCTTACTGGATCAATCCCAGTGCCAGATCCATCTGGGCACACACAGTGCAGGAACCCCTCCCTTTCCTGATGCCTGTGTGTCCTGACAGGATAGGACCACAGGCCCTCAGCAAAGGGAGAACTTGGGTGTAGGGCCACTGGTGGGAGGAGAGAATGTGCTAGGAAGATCTTGGCAGTTGTGAATATATGTGTATCAGATAAAAGGTGCAATATTTAATGATCTGTTTATAGAATGTGCTGTTCATGAATCCACACAAACACACCTCCTAATCTTTCTTCTTTCTGTTCTTGCATCTGGAATTTTACAGGCTGCAACTCCAAGACAGGATTCACATCATCCACCAAGATGTTTCACACAGTAACTCCTTTCACTGTTATAATCCCCTTTTTCTTTTTCCCTTTTTATCTTTGATGGGTGGAGGGAGGCATGAGAGACAGCCAAGGGACCGCTCTGGGATGCAGGCAGCAGAAATTAATAGAGAAAAAAGGTCAGTAAGAAGTGAGCCAGTAAAGCTTTTCCACGCAGAGATTTCCAGGGCAGCTGGTCAGCTGAGAGAAATCCCTGACTACATCAGAAGGTGAATTGTCCTGGGTTTAGGTGTCCCAAGGTTGTGTGAGCTGGGAGTCCAGGTGCTCTTTACTGTTACTGGGGAGAGGCAAGTATCTACACAGTGTAATTCATTCCATGCTGACATGGAGGCTTTAGATAAACATGTACATGCCTGTCTCTCCAGTGATGTTAGAGGGAGCCCAGATATTCAGCTTAGATTAAATGCCCAACCTTATTCACCTGAAATTAGGTTAGCTGAACCAGGAAAGGATGCTTTTCTTCCCCAGAGCCAGCTGAAACCAGTTAAAACTAACATTTGGTGGAGCCTATCCAGTTAGGTCAATAGTGCTTGGCTGTTTGTTAGCAGCTGTGGAGGCAGGTGCTGCAGCCCTGTGGGTTCTTTAGCACACCTTTCTAACACTTGTTTTTGACACTCTGCTACCTCTTAGAGCTGAAAGCTCTGTGCCAAGAGACTGCCTGAGGGCAGTGCCACACTCATGTGGTTTCATGAGGTCTGATTCAGGGCTGGCCTGTGCCAGACAGCAGCAGGAGCTGCTCCTGGTCTGCAGAAGAGCAGCCCATTGTTGTCTTTGCTGAGGGGCCCTGGCTCTGCAGCTTGTTGGAGGTCCTGCTGCAGCTCTGTAAGAGGAAGGATGTTCATCTAGACAGCCAGTGTGAGCTCCCACTTAGGTCTTTGTGGGCTCTCTGAGTTCTGGTTGTTGCTTTAGGTCCAGGTGGGCACAGAGCTCCAGGGCATCAAGCTCCTGTGCTTTTTAACATGTTCCTCTAAGCAGGCTCTTGATATGAAAAAATTATACTTTGTCTGTGCTTTCCTTTGTATCACTCTTGCACTCCTGGGACAGGGAACAAGGCAGGCTGTTGCAGAAAGAAATAGGATAAAATTTTATTATCACAAAGCAGAGCCAAACACATTTACATGTGCCTGGAGACAGTTTCCTGGGGAGGCTGTTGACACTGAGCTTATAGGGAAGATGCTGTGGTTGAGAGCTGGTTGTGATTCTTTTTCTTTTCTAGGTTCTGCCAAAGAGCTGCTGCTCTGGGGCCCCATAGATGTCATAGTCAGTAACCCCCCATATGTCTTCCATGAAGACATGGCTTCTTTGGATGCAGAAATCCTCCGGTAATCAGACAAAGATTTTTCCTGCCCTGTTCCTTGAAGCAAGGTTTTCTGTCTGCTTCCTTATACTACACACAATTGCACACAAAACATGCAAATGTAATATACACATGCAAAATGCAGGTGTGTTTATTTGTGATATAATAATACAGGCTTGCTTTGATACTGCTTACAGGCCTGAAGCAATATGGAACTGTTTTAAGGAATTATTAACATGGAAAAAGCACACAATTTGAAAGCAGCAAATTCCAAATCCAAAACTGATTGGCATGCATGTGAGGAGAAAGTCCTGCCCCCACCTCTGTATGAGATGTGCAGCAGAGCAGCTTCTGACAGCTGAGCTTTCTGCATCCCTGCTGGCTCTGCTGAATTAGTGCCAGCCTCAGCTGGTGGTTGGCATGGATGAATCAGGCTGTGATCCCTTGCTGTACAAACCCCTCGCTCCCTGGGCAGCTTAGAGAGAACAGACCTGTTCCTGACAGCCGGAGATCCCGGCTCCAGTTGGCTCCTAATTTTCAGAAATTCTTCAGCGGATGTTTTCTGCTTGTGCTAAATGTGAGGTTTCTCAGCCCAGTGGTAGCTGCCTTCTCCCTCCCTGTATTTCCCATAAAAGGTGTGAGTGCTGTAATCTGCTCTGGGAGCACTGAAGTTGAGGTACACCTTTCTTTGTGGGGTGATGCATTCTCGAGGGCCACAGGATTTGCTGTCAAATGTCTTTTTCTTCCCACACTCCAGCTATGAGGACCTTGATGCACTGGATGGGGGAGATGATGGCATGAGAGTCATCAAAACAATTCTGGCTTTGGCTCCTTCTCTTCTAAAGGTTTCTGGGTAAGCACTGCCCTCTTTTGAATTTATGTCTTTTATCCATCCACTTCTGTAAATTCTGCACTTCCTGTATGAAAACAAAACAGAGGGAAAATAGTTGCAAAATTGTCCCCTCATTGCCCCAGTTAATTATAGCAGTTTAAAAAATGTCATGTGTGTAAGCAAAATAAGCTTGAAATTGGTTATTAAAATGGTATGAGCCCTTTCCTTGGCTGTTGGTGGTGTTTGCTGGTTGTTCAAGAATCTTTGAAGGTCAAAGCAGCAACAAAAAGAAAGTGGAAAAGAGCAGCCAAGAAAGAGAGTGCAGAAAGCAGAGGAGCTTTGTAGGGTGAATAACTGATGGAAGGAGAAGCAATGTAGAACTCTTTGAGGATGGATGTAGATCTCCACTTCCCTCCCGCCCTTTAATTAGGGGAAGCCTGTTTGTTGTGCCAGTATACAATGCTGAATATCCCAGAAGAAGATCAGTCAGGGATAGTTTCTTAAATGCTAAATTTCTCCATGATTAATATTCAAGACTGATTGTTCCTATTCTCTGTCATGTGGGATCCATTTTGAAGATCAGTGTGCTGATACCCAAAAGTCTGAGTGTACTGTTCATGTGCCAGGGCATTCACACATCCTGCTGAATATTCCTGACATTTGGCCAGCATAAGAGAGGTCATTGAAAATCTGCTGTTTTGAGAAGAAGAATGGGAATATTGAGAGGCATACTGCATGCAGAATTCATTCCTTATGCTTTGCATGACCACAAGAGCAGAAGATGCTCCTCAGAACTTCCCAGCAATGGAGACTGGTCCTGTGGGGTTGTTTGTTAAGATTATTTCTTTTTTCTTCTCTTTTTGCTTGTTTAATAAGGTGGAGCCACCATTGAGGAGAGGAAGTTTCTTAAGGTCAGAAATGGGATCCACACCCAGCTTGCAGTTAGCCTGATGAATTTGTAGGGAGTATTCAGTGTGGGATGTTTTAAGAGTTCTCAGGAGAGCATTTGATGTGGTTTGGCCTGTGTCCTTTGCCTGCTAAACTTGTCTCTTGCTGTGTCCCGGGCCATAACCAGCTCCATCACTCCCTGTGCCTGTGAGCTGGGATGGTTCTGCTTTGTCACGGAGGGGACATGGGGAATGAGCCAGTGTCGTAAAGCCTGGCAGAGATGGAAATAGCCCTGCAGTGTCCAGGCCTGGTCCTGGTGCCCTAACTGACGTTATTTGATCGGTTCTGTGTAGGGTTGAATGCTGGTGTTGTTTTCATAACTGATTTATGGAGACATTTACTGTGGAAGAACGTGTGTTCTGACTTGTGTTCATGTCTGTCCTGGTTATACACAGAGGGACTTGAGGCTGCCAGGCCAGTGCTCAGTGTTCTGCAGCCTTCTGCCCTTAAATCTTTGGGGATTTCACATTTCTGGTGGTACCTCGGGGTGGGCTTCAGAAGGGCTCATTACCTCTCCATACAAGTCTTTAACTGCTCACACAGAGTACCATGAGAATTCCCCCCAGGATCAACACTTTCTCCCCTGAAGGAGGCAGCTGGGATCTGCATCTTATGTGGACAGCTATGATCTGGTTTAAGATTGTTGGATTGCACTGTGTTTACTGACCTTTTCATTTCCTGCACTGATCAGAGTCATACAGAAAGAAAGATCTTAATTTTTATCAGTTTAGCAACCTAAATGTGCATCTCCCCAGTTCTATTCCCAAATGTGTCTTTTCAGGAGCGTGTTTCTGGAAGTTGATCCCAGGCATCCAAATATGGTGGAGCACTGGCTACAGGCACACCCAGACTTACTGCTCACCCTCCGTGCCATTCATAAGGACTTCTGTGGCAAGTAAGTCTTTTTTTGCCTTCGGATTTTTGCAGGTTTTGTGTCCTTTTTAGATTATATCCCTGCACCTTTATGCATTGAGTGAACTCAGCCAGAGAGGCTTCACAGCTGAAGCTAGTCTTTGACAAAATAGGGGCTTCCTGGTAGTATCTCAGCCTTCTGATATTCTGAGACAGCCTGGCAAGTGTTTGAGTCAGAAATTCTGACACAGGTGAGCATTTCTGAGGGGGTGATTGGCTCTGGTGGGGTTATTGCTGTTGGAAAACTGCTGCTTTTATAGGATGGAGGTAGAGGCATATTGTCCCTAGTGAGACTTAAAACTCTTGTCTTCCTTTTTCCCACAGGCCTAGATTTCTGCACATCCAGAAAGAAAGCAGCTGACAGCTGTATCAGACATGACTCTCCTTGCAGAGTGCTTTTTGCTCTTGAGCCCAGCTGAACAGCTTGCTGAAAACTCCTTCTGCCTTGTGAGAGGAATCTCCATTCCCCAGAGCACTGGACTCTCCATGCAGTGACAGACCCCTCATTTCCTGACACAGACCTCATCCAGAGATGCAGAAGTTCAGCTGAGCATGTGGAAGTGTTTCCTCTTCCTCAGGGAACTGCATGAAACATTTTAGTCTGCTCTGCTAAAGTGACTCAATCATCTCAGGTCCAAAGACAGAAGAGTTCACAGCTGCAGATTAAAAATACAACTTCTCAACGCACCAGATCACCCATTTAGCCTAGAAATAATTTAATTAAATTTTTTTTAATTGGCCTTGAGATACGTTTCTATAGAATGTGACCAGATGTGATGATAAGCCCAACCCCGGGCTTATACTGGCGCATGGATTTGCAGGTATAACAGGACACAACTGTTGTGCACATTTCAAATGCAGTTCTGTTCCAGGATCCTGATGTTCCAATAGCAGAGCAGCCTTTGTTTCCCGTTCCTGCTGAGTGATTGTCACTGAAGGATCAGGCACACGTTACGGCACCTGAATTTACGGCCTTTGACACTTGGTGGATGCTACCAGAAACAGTCAAAGCATTGTAATAGAAATAGTGCTTCAGATCAGGGTCCTTAAAAGACTTTCACTGCAGCTATTCAGAGATGCTGGCAGGCCTGAATAAACATCTGGCACCCACACATTGCTCTGATAGTAATAGAAATGCCTAAATTCCACATGAGGCATTTAATTGCAAGACTTGAAAGAGAAGGCCAGAGTCACTACTCAGGTTTTGCAGACGGAAAGCTGAAAAATAGGAGGTGAATAGACCTGTACAAAATTTGACAAGCTGAGTTTGGCGTAGGACCCAGTATCTTGACAGGTGTGGGAATAGCTGAGGTCTGTCTCTTTGGGAAGGATGACTAAGACTAGGGCTGCCTGAAACAGCTCTGAGAGGAGTCCCTGAAGTGGACAGTCAACATCATGTCAGTGTAAGTAATGGCAGGATTAAATTCAAGCTACTGCTTGCTGTTTCTGCTGTTTCCAGTGGTGCAAGTTCCCTTCTGGACCATAGCTAGCCAGGGAAGGAAGGAAAAGGAAAGCAAGCCAAGGAAAGGATCTGGTCTGCCTGTCCAGGTGGAAGCAGTTGCTGGGCCAGTGGAGCACTCAGGAGGGGTGGGAGTGTCCAGGCAGGGCCCTGCCGTGTGTGCCAGAGAGGAGCTGTCGGGCTCTGTCCAGGCTGACCTGGGGCTTCACAGCCAGAGAGACAGGGAGGACATGCAGCAGCAAACTGAGTCTGTTGGGAAGCTGCAGCAGGTTCAGAGGGTGTTACAAGAGCACTGATATATCTGCACCCTTTCCCCTCTGCCTCTCCCACACTCACACTCCTCAAATGAGTCTTTCCTTCACCCCCTGAACTCCTGAACATCAGCCCTGCTTTCCCACAGACACCTCAGCTCTCTCTGATGAACCAGCACTTGGTGTTCCAGCTGGAACCTCTCCCTCCTCACGGCTCTGTTCACAGACTTGCCTTTCACCCATTCTACATCTCACCCTACATTTATCCATAGTTTCCCATGTCCTGTACACTCTATACTTGAATTTGTGAGTCTTCTCTGGCCTGCAGTACTTGCCCTGGTTAAACACGGTAAAAGAAGTCTAGGGAAGGAAGGAACAAAAATAGGTCAATTACAGTGCACTTGAGCCTAGGTTTGGAAAAAACAGTTTCAGTACAGCTGATTTCTGGCCTCCTAGAGCCATGAGTACAAACTACAGTCAAAGGGGTCTTTTGTGTGGTTGTGGATTTTTTCTTTAATACTAATTTAGGGATATTTTTCAAGTTCAGTTTGTCAGACTCTATTTAAAAATTCAATGAGTTCTCAGATTTCTTCTGGGTGTGAGCACTGTTTGTGTATGAAACAGCATTATACACAGGAGGCTTATATAAGGCTTCTGCAGGAGGCCTTAGAAGCTGGATAGTCCTTGGGCTGATGGGAATGTTAAACAGCATCATGCTGCTTTCTTCAGGGGGTGTGCTGGTTCCTTGCAGCAGGCTGGAGTTAGATGGCCCTCTGAGATTGCAGAAGCAGTGTGTTTTTTCTTAGAAGCATCAGTCAATCCCTTGTCCAAGCCCTGAGCAGGACAAATTCCCTGTGAGACAGACTACTGGTCTAATCCAGTAGGACAAGTGTTAAATTTCTATATTTATCACTAAAACACTTGCATTTCCATGTATTTGCATTGCACAGTGATTATATATCTTGGAAAATCACATGGTACTGCTGACCTTTTCATAAAAGGGAAAATTGCTGTTCCTCCCAGGAGGCTGGATGTTCCTGTCGGACTTGCATCCGAGGGACTGTGCTGGTGTAGTACAGTGTGTTCCTCCGTGCTTTACACAGATTGGCCCGGGCTCCTCTTGGTACAGAAGCACTGCAAAGCCCTTTGGAGGTTTTAAGGAGCCTGCCTGGAGCCCTGGGCCATGTCTGTGTTGCCTGAGGGCAGGAGGCTGAGCTGACACTGGCAGAGCCCCGGGCACATGAGCTCTGCAGAGGCAGAACTGCTCCCTGGAGAGAGCAGCCTCAAAGGTTGAGGCTTCACTGGGCATTGTGCATAATCCAGCATCTGACATACACTGAATTTTCTGGGAATTTACTGTGTCTTGGGGACTGTATCAAAATGGTGGTTTGATTCCTGAGGTGATGCTTTCAAGAGGGGGGCTTTGTTTGCTTTCAGGACCCTGAGGAGCTTGGTTATGTTTGTGCTCACATCTGTGTTTTGGGGGTTACCAGATGTGCAGTATCTGCTGGGATGACACAGCCCTTCCCCGAGGAGCAGCCGCTTTGGCAGAGCCCTGCAGATGGAGCTGCAGTCCCACTTTAGCTGTGGCCATGCTGGAGACACTCCTGCCTCAGCTTTCCTGTTTTGGGCAAGGTGCAGGCCCAGGGAGAGCAAGAGCTGGGGTCAGCAGAGGGCTGGAGTGTAGGTGCAGCTGCAAATGGGGCTTTAATCTCAGTTCCTGTGCCAGGAAACAGAACTTCCACGCTGGGCTCGTGTCAGGAGGCTGGAAGGGAACTCAGCTGTCACACAGGACTGGGGTTGTACCTCGTGCTATCAATGGGAGGCCCAAAGCCCCCCTAGGGCTGGAGGTCAGAGATAGATCCCATTCTTGTTCTGCTGTAATGTCCATGTGAGCTCCCCGAAGTGCAAGCACTGACCGTGCCTTCAGTCTCCACCTGAGACATGGGGTGAAAGGGACTTTGTAGGGATCTTAGAGAGACAGACATATTTATCCTCAGAGTGTTCTCTGCTGAGCCTGTGCTCTTGTAGGACTGAGACTGCTTTCCATGGGAGGAACTGACAGAGAGTGCCTTAGGGTGACACAGGACATCTCTGGGGACCCACATGACCCATGTATGTGTGGATTACTGGCCAGCACTCAGTTCCTCATTGTAGGGCCATAGATCAAAATGGCTTGGAAGAGAACTTGACAGTCATCTAGCCCATCCAATTTCCCCATCCAAGTAAGCATCAACTTGCCTTACATCATTCCTGACAAATGTTTGCCCAGCCTGACCCAAAAGGCTCCCAGTGCTGATAAGGACTTTATCATGCAATCTGTCCTGCTGCTTTGTGGTTCTGTCTGCTAGAAAGTTTTCTTTTGTCATGTCAGCTCTGCTGTGCCAAAAGCTGAGCACTTCTCCTTGTCCTGAGGTGGAGAACAGCTGACTCTCTCCTTAGAATACCTTCCATGTGGTATTCTGTCCCCATATTTCTTCACAGTCTTCTTTTCTGAGAGAAAGAACTCCAGCACTTCTTTCTGCAGGCTGCTTGCACATCCTTCCCTCCCTGCCTGTGAAATGTGAGGGGGACACTGGTTAGAGGTGATACTTGTGCCTCTGGTGAGTGGGTTAATAAAGCTGCTAGAGCTCACCCTGTTACAGAGCAGTCATTACCCAAGTGAGGATGAAGCCAAAACTTGAATTAACTTTTTTTTTGTCTGGGAAAGTTATCAAAAACTGTATTTAAGTTTTAATAAACTACAGTTTCCACTCCACGCTGCATCCTGAGGAACAAATACCCATTGAAAGAAGGCTTCTTTTTCACACTCAAGAAGATAATGAGGTACCAAGAGAGACTTATTTCCAGTTTCCAGGCTATTTCCTCTTCCATAGATGTTTTGATATACTTTGAGTTCAGTGTCAGAAGTTTCAGATGTTGTTCTGTGGAGGGTCATGTCACAGTCCTTCTCTGTTTCTTTTCTCTGGCAGCTGCTGGCAAATCTCATTGTGGTCCATCCAGTCTCAGGTGAACACAGGGGCACTTGCATGAAACTCATCTCATCTGCTGCTTGGTGACAGGACTCAGCACCCTGCTGCAGAGCGATAAACCAGATTGGCTTTGCTGCTTTCCAGTGCAAAGCCAGAGGATGTGGGACTGAGCAGAGCCCCAGCAGTCACTTCTCTGCAGTGAGTGCCTCTCTGAGCATGATGAGAGCATGACAGGGGCTGCTGCAGAGGGCTGGGAACGTGCATCCTGTGCACAGCAGCCACTGCTGTTCTTACAGTGCACCAGTGGCAAATGTGCTGTGCTGCACACAGGTGCACAGAAGTGCTGCCACATACTCTGATCTCTGTGGTTTGTCTCCTTAGTGTGGTTGATGTCAGAACTGTAGCTTTGTTCAAGTGGCAACTTCTAGCTCTAGAAATCTGCTTCATCTGCTCCCTTCACCAGCACACCAGAATGGTCACCCTTCAGTGTTTTGTGTGCTCCTCTCAGCATTTTGGGCAGAGTGGGCGTCAGTGTGATTTCAGTGGCAGCTGCCCTGTCAGCATTACAGAGCAAGGCTACCACAGGGTGGAAGGCCTTAGAACCACTGCATATGAACAAACTGCTGCCTGGGGAGGAAGGGGCCTTGGCCACATTTAATACTTGTTCTGAGTTCAGCTTGCTTCAAAGGTCTACATAAGTAGTTTCACACTTCATCCTTTCTTTTGTGACAGCTGGGATGTCCATGGCAGGGATTTGCAGTTCCTGGGTTGAAATTTGCAGCATGACAAAGAAGAGTTTGCCATCCAAATATCCAGTAGCAACAGGTGTGGTGAGAAACTGAGGCACAGCAAAAGGAAAGTCATGGGAGAGTCATAACAAGAGGTCACATGCTCCTAATGGTCGTTCTGGCAAACCCAGCTGTAGCTGTACTTGTTCCTCCCTTTACTGGTGTTTTAAATAGTGTACATCCCAGCTGTTCCTTGGAAAGATGATGGTCCCTTGAGAGCAGAAAGCAGTGATTGTTATTCCTTGATGGAGAGTTACCAGAGAAATGTTTGATTTTACATTAAGCTCATCTAGGGAAGACAAGATTCTTGGGAAAGGGTGTGTTAAAATGAAGCTGAGGTTTTGGAAGGGAAGGCCTGTGCTGCCACATTCCTGCTTTGCCACTCTGAAATCCTAAGTAGAAGCGTGGGACTGAGTCTCTGTAAGGTGCAAGTTGTATATAGGAGGCAAACTGAACATTTCTGCTCAATGCACTTCAGCAGGTGAGTGGAGCTCCTTCTGCACTGTGGATGGATTCCTGGTGGACCACAGGTGATGGGCAAGCAACAGTGGACAGAGCACAGCACTCTTGTTCATCAAGATCAGAGCACTCCCAGTGTGTCACAAAGGTGCCACTGGCCTGAGTTTCTACAGAAGTTGCCTGGCTGAGTGTGAGTATAGGGGAGGCAGAACTCTGCTTCTTGAGGCATGTCCTCAGCAATGGGAGATTTTGATTCCCCCTTTATGCCAGCTGCTGCCTATAGTTTTAGCTCCCCACCTGCCGCTTCTTCCTTTCTTGGTGGTCAGCTTGTCTTCTGTGTTTTGTATGTACACAGCAGCTTGCTCACAGTGGACATGTCCATCAGCTTGGTAGCACAGTGCCCGTGGCCATGGAGTCTTTACCTGGCAGCCTGAGCTGCTGCAGGAGCTGCAGTGCCCAGCAGGGCTGGTGAGAGAGTGGCTTCTGCCATCCTTTCTGTTCTTACTGGAATACTCATGCAAGACTGTCTGGAATGTGACCACAGTTGCTTGGGTTGTTGAAAAAGGCTTGAATTATTATAAAATTCCTGGCCTGGTATTTGGCTGATGGTTAATTACTTAGGTTTGCATAGTGCTTTGATGTTCCAGATGTACACCCAGAGCAAGCTGTTACAACTGTGTTGACCTCAGTGGAGTCATCCCAGTCATTCCAGCTGGCACACCTGGTGCTGTGTGGTATTTGTATTCTGTGAAACCAGCATCCAGTCATTGATCTAAGTCTTTCCAGGGACTGGAGGCTGTTAAGCTGTTAATCTTTTTTCCTCTCCTCTTTTGATTGCTGTGCCACTTACCAGCAGTGACCTTCCCACCACACCTTTTGACTTTGAGCTTACTGCCTCTCTGGAATTCTTCTCTGAGCCTTTGCAGTTTGTGGTGTGTTTGTATTGCTACAGTGCTAAGAAACTCCTCACAGGTTGCTCCATTTCTCTCTAAGTTTTCCCTCTTCTACTCCCCCGCCAGTATCTTGTTGTGTAACTCTCCCCCAGCCAATGTTGATGGCTTGCATAGATAAATTTCTTGATGCTGGATAATTTGGAGTAACCTTGTGACAGAAAAATCCCCCTCTAAAAGGCAGCTGAGTCTTGCATTGTCCTTCAGTGATTTGGCAGCTGGCGGAGTTTGCTGGGTGGAGTCCTGGTGCTGGCATGTGCTCTCTCTGCTTGAGAAGAGCAGATTAAATTCATATTTCACTCAAAAAAGGCTTCTTTTAATGTGGATGGGCAGCAGGCACTCAGGCTGAAAGTAGATTTTGTACTTTAACTTCCAGGTCAGTGGGTTTTTTGTCTTGTTTGTGTCAGCAGACAGTAGCCCTTTGTTCAGCAGCACAGCTTTTTCCACCTCAGCAATGCACACACGCACGTGATGCAGGTCCTGAGTTGTGCAATAAAATCCAGGAAATAAATTATTTGTTCCACTTCAGGGCTTGATTGTGTGCCCTATTGCCCAGCAATAAAGCCAACAGTATGGAGGTAGTAATTTATTCATTTATTTTGGCCCTCCCATCTACTGTTGCCTATGTTGGGAAGAAAAAGGCCATAAGTGCTTTGAGAGTGAAAATTTCGTCTTTAGAGAGGTGGTCTTGGTAACCTGTGCAAGCTGGATAATTTAATAGCATTAGTTAAGTATTAAATTAAGTATTTAATTTAGTAATTATGTAGTTTTGTTGCTAAGTAGGGCCAGGGTTAAGGCCAGGGTAGTCTTCAGCACAAAAATTAGAAGATAAGGTGTCCATATGAATGTCCTGTGGCCTGTTGGAGTCCTGATCACAAAAAGACTGCTTGGAATCCCATCTTTGCAGGGGTTGGTGCTTGCTGGCACCTTCCTCTGCAGAGTCTGGAAAGGCAGGAGGGGAGGCCCCATCCCTCTCTGATGCTGGGCCTTTTCCTGAGTCCCTCTGGAAGGTGTGGGCACTTGCCAGTAGAGCCATGAGCATTCCCATGTGGATGGGCGTCCATCCCACCCAGAGCACGACACCTCTCCCTGTCTGGTCTGAGCTGCTGCTCTCTGCAGCCCGTGGGCAGAGGGGTGAAGGGAACCCTCTCCTCCTTCCCCTTCTCCTCTGGCAGTGCCTCACTGCTCCAGCAAGGCTCTGCTCAGCCTGGGGCCAGCTGTGCCTGCCCTGCTGTAACCTCCCTGGTCATGCTCTGGATCCCTGCAGAATTCCCTCCATCCAGATCCTCTTGGACTTTGTTCCCAGCAGAAAATCCTGCTCCAGCTTCTTGGAATTAAGGCACATTAGCCTAACTCAGAATTGCTTTTCCTGGGAAGTTCTGACGCTGTAAAGCTTGTTTGGCTTTTTTTTTCTTTTCCATGTAATCAGAATGAAATAATGTTTAAAATTTCCTATGAGAACATTGTGTCCCAGATTTTGAGTTTTAGAGATATTTTGCTCTGGGATTTCTGAATTTTTGTTTTGAGTTATATCCATTTTAAGTTGTACTGCTTATGCTTCTTGTTGATTTGCTAAGTAAAGCCTAGTAGCAGGTCACAGTATGTGTATTATATAAAAAAAATGGTAGTTAGTTATTTTTTTTAATCAATAAGAACAGCAGCTGCTTAATATGATTGAAACATCTTATTCCCTAGAACAAGAACTGCCTTGTTGGCAATGTAATGAGAATCTGGCACTGCCATTACAACACCCAGCAATGGCTTAATCTAGAACACTGAGTAACATTTTATTATGGATTAAAGAGCAATTCATTTTAATGATCTGAAAAGTAATAAAATATTTCACTACTTTTATCATGTTAGGACAAGGTAATAATGATGCATGTGGGATAAAGACCTCTTAAGATAAAATTTGGAAGTTCTGGAATAGATCTTCTGAGCTGCCAGAAGCAAGGCTGTTACAAGGAGCTTTGGCAGGAACTTTTATCAATGTTCTTTCAAAAAACAAATTAAAGAAAAGGTCTGTTCTTAAAAGAAGTTATTCTCAAGAGGTTGTTTTGCTGGGGTTTTTCTCCTGTCCTGTCCCAGCAAAGGGCTCTTCATTGCACTCCTGAGCACTGTCAGTAGAGAAGCCTTGGATGTTCTCACTTAAACCCAAGACTCCATAGTGAAAGCCCTGAAAATCGCCTCACTGCCCCAGCTGCCCTTCCCTGGCTCTGCACTGCTTGTGGCACATCATGTCAGGTGTGAGGGATTGCAAGGAATTCTCCTTCTCCTGAGGCAGGAATGTGCTGCTGTCCCTTGTGCCCCTCACAGGGGACAGGACAGCCTGCTTTCCCTGCTGGACTTCTTCATGGAGCCTCCTCCACCTGGAGGAAATGCCAAATGTCACCATGCCTGTTTCTCTTCTCCAAAGTGCTGCCCAAACGTTCAGCACAACTAAGTACCACAAAGCCCCAGGATGTCCTGAGCAGGGAAGATGGCTTGCATGACTGGGAGGCCGCAAAATTAATGAAGCCAGAGTTTCCTTTCCTGCCCTGCTTTGTATTGAAATGGGATGTCTGGTGGGTGGGCCTTGGCTGCTCTTCTGGAGGAAGGTGTTCTGTGGTTACCATGCAGCCTTTGTCCCTGCAGACACTGCTGGGAACCCATGTTTGGGGTACCAATTTGCAATGTGGATCCCAGCACAGCTGAAGGGTGTATCAGTCTTAAATTAAATTCATGCAGCTATTACTCTGTGTAGTTAAAAGAAAATTAACTGATACTGCAGAAGCAGCTTGTTTGTTATGAACAAATATGTTCAGTTTGGGAGTAGCATCCATAATGGAGGAGGAGATCTGGACTATGGAAGAATTTATTCCCTAGGCTAAACTCTGGGTCTAGCTAAGTCCAAATTGATTCTTCAAGCATGTATGAGAATGCCTTTGCTTGTTCTTAACTGGTGTTTCATATGCCATTGTTCCCAGCCTGGGTTTATACTGAAAGTGGATCTTGGAAAGGTGAGGCAGAGGCTGGGATCTGGGAGACAGCAGAGCTACGTACATGATATTAAAAACTGCAGGGAAAGCCCAGTGAAATGCAGGCAGCAGGGAGTTTGCTCATGAGGAGGGAACAGATGTTTCATTAGCAGGGAAGCCTGAGGGAAACTGAGCCTTGTTAGGAGAAGGATTCCTGGCAGCAGAGAGGGTTCAGTGGGTATATGTGTTTGGCTGCAGTTTAGAACTTGCAGAGTCCAGGTAAGGGCTGTGAACTTCTCTGCAGGACTGGTCTGAGATTTGAGGGTCTAATGGAAAATCTGTCCTTCCGTCACCACTGCCTGAGCCAGAGAAGCTCCAAAATTTGTAAGGAGGATATGGTGGGGAAGAGTCAGGGCACACATGGCTGTGGGATGGTTTCAGGAGACAGCCCTGCTGCCATCAGGGAGTTTGAATGGAGCTGCAGGACTGTGCCAAGGACTCTGCATGAGGTTCAGTCCAAAAAATGGGCAGGTGCAGGACAGGGCTGGGAGGAGGAATGAGGGACAGAAAGCCTGGCAGATGAGGGAAAACCAAAAGAGAGGAATTTGTTTTGCCCACAGAACAAAGCCTGGGAGAGAGTGGGATGTCTCCCTGTAAACACTTCATTGACAAGTAAATACTAGAGGGGAAGAAAAGTCCTTCGTAATAAAGATCAATGGCACAAGGACAAAGTGGTACAAATTTGCTATTAATAAACTTAGCCTGGAAATTAGATTTTCAACCACTGGAGTGAGATTCTAGAGCAGTGTCTCAAAGGGAGAAATGGAAACCAAGGGAGCTCTGAGGAGCCTGCAGTAGCAAATTTTCTCTCTGACACAGTCTCATTTCATTTCATTCATGCAGTTGCCTTAGACAGCCTGACCCAGCAGTCCAGGCAGGAGGGTGACTTGCAGGAGCAGGTGAAGCAGCTGCAATTAGGAATCAATAGCCAAGGTACAAGTCAGCTGCAGGAAAGGAGAGTTTCAGGAAGCTGAGTTCTGCAGACATCCAGTTTTGACTCTATCCAGTGGTTGGATTCTGTGAGTGCTACATCTGTAGTCTGCAGGGAGAAGGGATTTTCTTTCACTTTTCTTTTTCTCCAGTAATTGAAAAATGGAGTTAGAGGCTTATTATTCTGTAGAGACAAAAGTTTTCTCCTCAGTTGTCCAAACAATGCCTGTTCAGCTATGACAAGAATATCTTTGCTCTAAGCTGTCATGGGATGTTTGCCTTAGCAACACAGGCATTTGGAGAAGCTGCCTACATACAGTCTTCTCTCTTGGCAAATAGAAGAGGGGAATACAACGAATGCTCCTCACTTAGAAGTTGAAAACCTCGAGAAATCATAACCAAAAATATCCCCGTCTGAGATTTCCACCAAATTCTTTTGTACTTCTGTCAATTTAATGTAGAGAATAGTCTGTACAGGGGATAGTCAACACAAATTTCTGGATTTCTTTCCATGTTTTGTTTTCTTCCTCTGCCACTCCATTCTTTCTCTTATTTCCCGCATATTATAAATGAAACCAAGAAAGGTGCTTTTGTTGTACTGGTTTTATGCCTTTTCTTTGTAATTCTCTTAGTTGATGTAAGAAACTTTTGCCCATTGAGGGGCTATTTTTATTATATTAGTACCAGCAAACACCAGTAAGAGAAACAAAGGGCTCAAATCTCATTTGCCTTCCCTTTTTGCTACTGTTTACTCCAAACCAGAGCAGTGAATGTAATAAATTTCAGTGGATGTACGAGAGGACTGAAAGAATTCTGAAAAATGAGTAGTTGTAAACTTGGAATTTTACCCTGAGCACACGCTCAGTTTTGAAACTTTCAGGGTTTTGCAGGGTGTTTGAGCTGAGAACAGTAAATCCTCAAGAGTTTGTGTATTTCTGTAAATCCTATTGAGAATCCCTCAACTATGGACAGTCCAGAGTGGCAGCACCCTCAGAATAATGGAAAGAGTTTGGAAAATGTTTTCTGTGTCTCTTTATGTTGTGTCACTGCCACATCTCTCTGCTGTCTGTAGGACTGAGCCACAAAATCCTGTTTAGCCTGGTTGACACAACCACAGGGCCGCCCTACAGACCTGGGAGCTTGTGAAAGCCAGCAGTGTGTGTCAGACCCCACTCTCAGCTGGATGGAGAGGCTGTGGAGCAGCCCAGGCACACTTCTCCAGTAAGAGAGGGAAGGTGAATGGTGTTTGCTGGTTCGTAGCCATAACTGGGTTGAAAGAAATTTCAGGGTGTTATTTTCCAATTAAGGGTTCCTTTTACCACCATTCCTGCTTATCCTATCAGAATGACCTGCTCAGCTCCTCCCTCAAGCTGTGTTTCATTCTTTCCACAGGTGCCAGGGGTGAGGGTCATTGCAATGAGGTTCTCCTCAAACCTATGCAGCTGTGGTTGCATCAGCCTCAGTTGAACAGTAAGTAATGCAGGGTGGAGTACATGAATGCCCAAAGGTGTGTTCATAAATCCCATTGAAGGAACTTAGAACAATTTCTTCAGTCAAAACAAACTGAGTTTGGAGTGTGTTGCACAAGATAAATTGAAAAACACAGCTATTGTTGCCCTGTTATCTGAATGCTCCCACTCATGATTGTCAAGATTTTTCTATTAAAGGGATAAAACCCTTGCACTGAATGAATCCCTTCACTTTCCCTAACGAAAGACCTTTATCCGTGAAGTTATGTCCCCCATTTGTGTCTCAGGACATCAGTGCAGCTCTGGTGCAAAGGACACCCCATCTCCTGTCCTGTGCTCCCACCAGCTGTTCTGTCTCCACACTCAGCTTGGCCACTGGGGTTGTTCTTTGTGCCAGTGCAGTTGGTCACTTGTGCTGAGATTATTTCTTCCAGCTGTGAAGGAAAGGTGAAGAACTAAAACGAGCTCTGCCATTATCCATAGGGCTTTGGGAGCCTGGTGCTACTTCTGCAGTGCAGAATTCCAACACCCAGTGGACTGGACCTTGCCACTTTCTCTGAAAGACAAGCCATCTAGGGGGACTTATAAACACCCTTCCAAATGGCAGATGGGGCGTGTGGCAGGAGGGAACTTGGCACAACTCTGTGGCTTGCTTCAGATTCAAGTGATGTGAGCCTGTTCTTGGAGTATGTCAGTTATAAACAGTGCCACGTCCTCAGATTTTGTACCACTTCATTGTAGAAATACCTGAGGGGGCAAAATATCTGGTCACTTTGGATGTGTAGAGTCTCCCATGCTCAGCGTGAGGATGCAGCGGATCAAAACAAGGAGCAGATGGCATTAGAAGATGGATTAATGAAATGAGGAAGAAGGCAGCAGGCAGTGGGGATTACCCCCATCTTTGCTTTTCCTGGCTAGGCCTGGGCTTCTACAGTCTTGGTAAAACAGAGCTCAGTGCCCAGCTGGAAAGTATGGCCCGGGTCTTAAGGAGGAGGTAGATTTTAATGTCCACTTCTGTGTCTAGGATTGTGGATACTGGCACTTCTTTTGAGCATCTGTCTGCAAGGGAGTCTGGGCAGCAGTCAGCAAAGGTGGGATTTAAATGTAGCTGAACAGTCAGGAAGGATGAGAAGGAAGGGCTGTTCGTATGATGCTGCAGTCTGTGTTGAAGGCAGTGGTACCAGACCCTGGAGAGGAAATCCCCTCAAGGAAGTGAGTTAACATGATGTAATGCCCTGAAAAGAACTCCAGAAATCAGGAACTACTCCAGCCTCGGGGTTGTGCCTTTTGTTCTGACTCCTCTGTGCTGCTGCTGACCAGGAGAAGCAGTGCTGGGCAGTCCCTGCAGGCATTTGCCTTTCATTTCACTGGCTCAGAGTTAGGGATATCACACAGAGACAGGCCATCATCTGGTAAAAGTTCAGCTGCAAATGTCATCGAATATCACCATGATATTTGTGTGAGGTGCTTCTACCCTGTTACTATGAAGGTGTAGTGCTTCTTGTTTTACCCATTTTCTGAGGGCTTTACACCTTCATGGTTCACTTTGACACCTGGTGAAACATCTGCAGCACAACCCCTCAGAGTGACCTGTTACACAGCCTGGATCTGCAACACACCTGTAATTTTCCACCGTCAGCCCTGATACCACTGGGAGGGGTTAATGGGAGGTGACTCCTGCCAAGTGACTCAGGCCCTGCCTGGTGCCTGCCCAGCTCTGATAAAATCTCTGCCAAACGGTTTGGAGGATCCCTAACTCTGATCACAGTAGCTCACGTGGGTGTTGTCTCCACACCCCTGGCTCTGCTGGCTGACAGCTCGCATCAAGTTCCTTGGCTTTGCAGTGACTTTACCTGAATGAAAAAGATCTAAGAGCTATATTTATGATGTAACACACAGTGTCAGAGGTTGTGGAGCACCAAAGAGTTTGGTGGGTTTTTTTTCATTTCTAAGTGACAACAGAAACAATGACCAGATTATCTGGGTTTTGGTTTATTTGTTATTGGGTTCTGCCAGTGCTCTGCGCTGAGCTTGGTTCATGATGGGGATGGTTGACCTCTGTGTTTACTGACTGATGGGGTAGGTGGGGACACCTGTGGCAAATGGCCTTTTCCTGGCTGGTGAGAGCTGTTAAGTGCTTGCCCTTGGTGCAGGTGTTACTCAGGTGCTGGGTGTAAATCAGGAGTTTATCTCGTGCAGAGGGTGTGTGAGGCAGCTTGGGCACAGGTCTGGTTTGTAGAAGTGCTCCTTCACATCTCTCTGGCAGAGTAAAGGTATCTCAAAGCAGGTTTTGATTACTTTTTCATCTGTTTGACCTTTCCTCCCTGACAGTGGTGGAAAGACACTGTGGCAGGATCAGTGCTGCTCAGCACAGAGTGGGGATGAGGCTGCAGCAAAATAGTGCTGTGTATTGACTTTGTGCTGATTAATTCCAAATATTTATTCCTCAATAGCACTGTTCGTTTCTATGTGAGCAGGGAAAGAAGTGGAGAATTGTGCTTAATATCAATTTTCAGTGTTGCAGTTAATTGTAGAGTTCTCTGAAAAGTGAATATATTCCCTTTCCTAGTGTTCTTCCTCCATTAACCTAAGCATAGGTGGAAGCTTTGACTTCCCAAGGTAACTGTATCAGCACAGAGTTTTAACTGTTTTGTCTCTCAGTTCCATGTGTATTGAAAGGAAACAAATCCAGCCTTACCTGTGTGTCTGAAATACGAGGATTGGTCAGAAGAGAACAAGAAAGTGGGATAGAAGCTCCTTGGTTTCCTCAAAGAGGCTTCCCATTATGCCAAGCATTCTCACTCCTGCTCCTTCAAGCTTCCTCTGCATAGAAGGCAGCCTTACACTGAATTTCAGTGCCTTTCTCCTGGATGGAGGGTCAGGGTGCTGAGCTGGAAAAACTTATCCACAAAGACACCTTTTTAGTCTGGGCATCAGCACAGAATTCCCTGATCACTGTCAATAGTGAGTTGTTGCTGAAGACCTCTGTGACCTCCAGCACCAGGCATGGCTGGGGAGGGGAGGGGAAGGGAAGGTGCCTTGTGGGTTTCTGGTGAGAGTGGCTCTACAGCCTTTACAGAGTGACAGCACTGTGAGTGAGGACATAGCATGGCTGAGGTGTCAGACACCTAAACTGACCTCAGTGGTGGCTGCTTGCTAAAGCCAGGCTGTCACCAGAGTCTCAGAGATGAGGGGGGTTGCTTTTTAAGGCTTAGGGACAGATCAGAGGGCCTAAGTGAGACCCAAAGGACAGAAGCCTTCCTGGTACCACAGCCCTGAGTACCACTGCTCCTGTTCATTTGCAGCTAGAAGAATATTTAGATGTCTTCATAGACATGACTATTGCCATATTTGCCCAGCTCTGGTCTCTCCCTTGCAAGGCATTGATTGTGGGACCCCACACTGCAATCACTCTGAAAGCGAAGCCAGCACTGAGTAGGAGCTGCTGGTTAAGCACTGCGTCATGGAGGGAACATGTGGCAGCAGTTTCTCAGAACTCCTCCTGGCTTAAGTGGTAGCAAAGAGGAATTCTGCCTGTGTAACTGTGCCAGGGATTCCTAGAGTTGTGCTGCTCCAGTGCAAAGGTAGCAAGAACAGCCACCACAGGTATTGGTGACAGCTGTCACCAGCCCTGGAGTCCAGGGCAGAGCTGCAGAGGGGCTGTTTCATGCCTCTAGGAAGCTGTGCCTTTAGTGTCATTTACTTCCTCCCATTGTTTGCTTTTCTAATCCTTGATGGGCCTAACAGCAGCCTGCTGAAGGTGTCCTGTGCAGTTGGGACTGGCCACCCTGAGGAGCTTTGTCTTTTTCTTTGCATAGGATGATTCAGTGAAGGTGCCAGGAGGGAACAGTTTGACCAAACACTTCATCAGAGACTGAGAGCAGTAATTTCTTGTTGGGTGGCATGAGATCCCCATGGTCCTAGGAGTTAAAAGCTTTTCAGGAAAGGCTGTTGTTCATATGGTCTTCTTCCATTCTTGTTTTCGCCTCTTATGTTCACCTAGAAGGGTTTTGTGCCAAAAGAGACCGAAGAAGATATTTCTACTCCTTTTATTGATTATCTCTTCCCTTGCCTGTCCTTTTGTCCTTGCTGAAGTCCCCCTGAGGCAGTGGGGTCTCAATCCCCAGCTGCCAGCCTGCATCAGGATCAGCACTGTGCAGGACTCAGGCTCTTAGTTCTAGGCCCAGTACCAGTGAGAGCAGTGGGAGGATTCTCTGCCTGCCAAGGAGATCAGAAATGTCCTCAGCCAGTGCTGGGGGTGAAGGCACATGTTAGTCCCTGGTGCCACACTGACTCAGTGACAATGGGAGTCCAGCAATGTGCATGCTGAGGAGATAAATGTGGGATGGTTGGTTACACAAATCAGCAGGTACAGCTTCTTGGAGTGGAAGGATGTGCTGTGTGGACTTCCAAGAAATCATTAAATTGTGTTTTAACAGGCTCAGCACACCTGAGAGCAAAGAATTTCAGAGCTGGATTGGAAGCTGGTAGTGGCTGCATAAAGACTCTCCCAGCTAATACTGTAACATAAGCAAATTTAAAAGACTTCTTGAGTTAAACTTGGCAAGTGTTTTGTAAGAAAACAATATTAGAATTATGTATTCTTTAAAAACAGTGCAAAAAAAGTGTGATTTGCCCTCAGGAAAGAGTTATCTTCATAAAAGCTGATCGTTGTTCGGTGGGGAAAACATTAGGAACAAAAAGGTGAAAGCAATGTGGAAGGGGAGGGTGAGCTAGGCATGGTTAATATAAATTAGAAATGAAGTGCAGGAAACTAGAAATGAAAAAGGAAAATGTGACATTATCCTTGGCTACTATCTTCAAGGACGCTAAAGAATTTCAACATTCTGCTTGAAACAGAAAAAGGAATTGTGTCAGGTCTCTTTGAAATGGAAATGCTGCAATTGTTAATGATGATGAAAATAAGTAGAAGCATTTAGTAAGTATTTCTGATCCGTATTTGGATGACAGCAGAATAATACACTAGACTCACAGGAGGACAATGAATTAATTTCTCAATTATTAGGCACCAGGAAGAGAAAAGTATTATAAAATACTAACTAGTAATAAGCATTTTGGAAAGTGCGTGCTCAGATAATGTGCAGACAAGGGCCCCAGCAGAGGGATTGAGAGGATAGGTGGTGTGCATGTGGCAGTTCTTAACACTGGGGAAATCCAGGATGCTGGGGCTTTATAATGTGCCAAAAGGAAAATTGGATTAGTCAAAAACAATCATGAGGGGAGCTCAGAGGGAAGGGCTCCTTCCCTGTCTCCCTCCTTCTCTATGGGCTTAGGGAGAAGCCCTGAGGGAGATGATCCCTTCATGCAGTTTCTGGATTTAAGGCCTCTCATGACTCTTACAGGACAGAATGACAAGTCAGCTTCTATAGGAACAGGTTGTTTGGAGGCACTGAATCAAATAAATAAATTTTTAAAAGGCTCTGGGTCAAGAAAAGCCCTGAAGTGCTGCTGACTTGAGAGACAAGTGGGCTGGCTGAGGTTCCAGGCCACCATTCCCCAAAGCAATGTCAATTTTGGATTCACTGGTGGTGGGGATGGTCCCATCCTGCTTATTCTTGGATATTCTGTCCACCAGTGAGTAAAGCTCCTGCTTAGATAGGAACTAATTTCCTGTGGAAATCTTCTGAATGATGCTACAGATGCAGAAAACAGCAATTCCTCCTCTGAAGGAGGAAGGGGGCATGGAGTATGTAAAGCTTGGAGCCTCCCTCTGAAGAAAAAGTCTGCTTGCAGGTGAGCTTTGGGGTTGCCATGGACTGTCCAGCTGCAGGGCTTGGAAGCTCTGTGGAGCATCTGTGAGCTGAGGGAATTTTCCCACCTTTGCACCTGCTCCAGGATGTGATTTCCAAGATGAACTCCAGGAAGGTTCTGTGTGCTGGCTGTGTCTCCACTGGGACACTACCAGGGGTTTTCCTGCTACGGGCTGGAGGCCTGGATGGGATCTGGCAGCCCAGACTGCTCCTGCATAACAAATTTGGGCATAAAAGGGTGAGATGCTGCCCAAAGGAAGCTCCAAAGATTCAAGACAGACATGCCTGGGTGCTGCTTCCAAGCCAAGGCTGTTGAGCTCCTCACTCACAAGGGTGGAGCAGGAAAGAGGAACCTCATCAAAGGAGCAGCCTTTGCCTGCTTGTCTCCCTGCCAAGAAGGCAAGGCTAAGGGTGAAGCATTACACCATTCACATGCTCATTCTCCTTTGAATGGTATGATAAAAGATATTTATTGTATTTTTATTATATAAATATATGTATGCACAGTCATCCACCTCCCCATCAGCTTTGTCTTGCAGCTTCTCCCACGCCTCTGCTTGGATGGGTTCAGCAGAGGCAGAGGTGGTAATTGCACTTTATGTCCTTAATGCTGCCTTGCTAGGAAGGTAATTTGGTTTTTCTTAAAACGCTGGAGTGCTTTTCCCTGAATTGTTATTTAACGTGTATTTTTCAGATGTACTGACATCTCCAGTGAGTGTTTCATAATTTAAGGGCAAATTATTTCTTCTCAGTCTTCTAGGAAATGCCAGTACCTGTGAATATCAGACAGAGAGGCCTTTGTATGTTCAGTTAGCTCTGAGATAGGCATTGAGTTTCTGTACTCTTGGACTTTGCACCTGATATTATTCATCTCCATTCATTACAAATGAGCTTCTCAGCCTAATCTTTTGTTCCGGTTATCAGGCTGATGTCTGTAATGCTTATGTAAAAGCAATATTAATTACTGGATGAATGGTAGGAACTAGAAATTGCATTACAAATGGAATTATTAATATTTATGGAAGCTTAATTATGCTGTAATATTTTGTAGACCTGCACTGGAAAAGATCTGCACCATACAAGGAGTGCTTTCTCTGGTGCAGCTTTACATAATCAGTTCTCAGTATCTGGAGCTCTCAGTGGGTGATTTTTAGATGCAGCTTTAGAGCCAGTGCTGCTTTTGCTCTGTGGGGTGAGGGAGGGGAGTGAGCTTGGGGCCCTGCTTGTCCTTATCTTCGGGGGGTGGGAATACAGTAAATGAAACCAGTTCAGGGAAACTCTTAATCTTTCTACATTATCTGTCTGATCTAGCAGAGATCCCATGTTATGAGGAAAGAGTTTTCCAGGAATCATTAGCTTCTACATCTGGGGAGTAACTTCAGTCCTAAAACTTCTTTGGCAAAAGCTGCTTGGAGGATGTTTTCAGGGGCATACTGTGAGCATGACAAGCTGTTCCATCTGTTTGCAGAACAGTTGCAGGCTGTGAGCAGAAGAGATGGGGAGGTACAACTGACCTCTTCAAGGGTATTGCCAAAGCTGGAGAATACAGCTCAAAAATACATATTGAAACACCTCCTTAGGTGTTAGCTCTGCGTCAGTCTTTGCATGTCCTGACTGGCACTGTGAGGGTTGGGGTGCTGATATGGCAGAAATCCATAAAAATGAAGCTCCAGATGTCAGCCACAAGTTTTGCAGTTTCTGAAGCATTTCAGTTCTTCTTAAATGTCTGACTATGTATCTGCTTACCAAATATTTTCTTTGTCTTACTCTTTTAGCAGTTGTTAGGTCAGAATGTGAAGAGGATATTTTTCCTAATAATCACATGAAAACTGGTAACAGAAAATAATTCTTTTAAAATTTAATTCTCCTATTTAGCACCCCTCAATAAAAATTATATTATCAAGAAGAAAAGGCCAGGAAATGAAGTCTTCTAGTTTATCTTCTAAGACCTGTTATTAGTGAATCTGAACAAGTGCTGTGCTACTGCCATTTTTCCTGCTGCAGTGTGATTGCTGCCTGGTTTATGCATTTTGCAGTTTGCACAGTGGGTTTGTCTTTCAGTCACTTCTTTCTTTACCTGTTGCTGTTCACAAACTGACAGATTAGCATTGCTGCAGAGGTACCTGTTATTGCAGAAGTACCTTGGAGCTGTTGTTTCCTTCATCCATTACAGATGGGGGCTTCAAGGACATTTTTATTGTTCAGTGACTCACAGACCATGATTTGTATCTGCTCACTAATTCCCCGTACGTGGGCTGTGCATTCTCAAGTGGTTCATGCAGTGTGACCCTGGCCTGGGTCACTGTAAAGCCACATTTAATTTAAATAAGGGTACATTCAGCTAGCCAGAGTGTGTGTTTGGAGTTTAAACTCATGGTGGTTTCCTCCTGCCTCCATGGGGCTGATTACCACACATTCCTTTCTTTTAATTTCAGCCCACTGCAGTTCTAGGAAAAGGTCCTTGATTAAGTACTCAGAAACCAGTCTATTTGTGGGTCTGATTTTATTGCTTCAATTACATTACTGTATGCTAAATATAGGAAGGCACCAAGCAAAGCCCAGATCCAGGGCAGAACAGGGTGTTCAAGAGCACTGTTCAAGTTTAAATGGCAAGGTTTGGGCCTCTGTTTAATTCTAGCTAATGAACCAATTTCTCACAGCATAAATGAGCACATCTACATTGATTTATAGGCAAGGAGCTGGGTCATCAGTTTGGCACAGCTAAAAATGAGCCCAGTGCCCATTTCTGTGCTTCCTGCTCCTAATTGAAGGGAGCAGAGACAAATGATGTGTCATGCTATGGAGTTCAGAAGTCCTGGAGGGATGGCAGGGTGCTTCAATCTCTAAGCTGGTGCCTGAGAACCTGAAAATCAGAGAGAGGAAAACCTTCAACAGCCTGTAACCTGGTCTCATGATTTGCTGCTCACTCTACGCTGCTTTTTGTGCTACTCCCTGGGTATATCCCGATTTTTGAATATCCCAAAAATCCATGTAAGATGGCAATGAAGCCTGCTTGTCTCCCAGCCCTGGGCATGTGGCCTTGGCATGGCAAGGACCTCCAGCATCCTGTGTAACCAGGCAGATTGGAACTTTCCTTCTGTCCAGCAGCTGAAAGAAACACCCAACACACACAGAGCCAGAGCATGGAGCCCTTGCAGTGTCTGAGAGACTGATTATAGGGGAGACAGAGCCTTATCTGTGAGCTGAGCAGCTCCTGTATCTCGGGGAGCAGCTCTGGGGCAGCCCTTGGTGGCAGCGGGCCGGGCCAGGTGGGGACATTCACTGCCACCCCGGGGGCTGGCTCAGGGCACTCAGTGACACATGGCTGTCACGCCTCCCTCGCAGCACAGCTGGCACAGGATTTCTTGTGTTTTCCAGCAAGGCCAGGTTTGTACAAAAGCTGGGTGAATTCTCACCCAGCTGTGCCACTGACTGCAAACTTTGCAGCAGGATTTCTCCCTCTGTTCATAGCTCTGTGCTGCTGCTTTGTATTTCTAGGGCAGCTTGTGAGGAATCCTGAAACAAACTCATCCTGGTTCCTGTTTTCTTTTTTTCTGTGCCTCAAGGCCATTCTCACATTCCTCACAGCTGGTGACTGCTCTGTTTCCCCGAGTCTCATTCAGGATGCTGTACCTACAAGCCAGATACTTGTCATGTCTAAAAGATGTTTGTTTCCACAGAAGAATAGCAATGAGGTTACTGTCTGCTCCCTTCACAGTTAGCCAGGCTGGGAGAAGTCCAAATATCCAATCATCCCTTGGAATTCATAATGCTTGAAGATAAAGCGGCCAAAAATAGTTTTTCTGAGCTGGATGGCTCTATAACTTTGTGTTTATCTAACAGGAAAACGTTAAGAAGTACAGTAGGTCATGCACTAAACTGAGCGACATCATGGGGCATGTGGGAGCTCATGGAGATGAGCTTATTGGTTATTTATTTGATTAACTTAACCTCGCTCTGCTTGAGAATTGCTTTCTTGCATTGCTCTTATGTTTGCTTGATGCTAAAAGGAAAAGCAACCCAGCTGTACTGTGAGGCATTAAGAGATGCTGAAAAGAATCTTTTGGGGAAAGAAGGGGGGAGAGAGGAGAGTTTGCACAGCTCTGCCAGAGCCTTATTTTTTCCTGCCTTCCAAGAACAGGCTGTGTTCCATCCCTTGCCGCCCCCTCAGCTGGTGCTGGGAAGAGCAGCTGAGTTTAGCTCACTGTTCCTGGAAGTCACTGAGACAATGAGCATCGAGAAAGCAGCATTTTCTCTAGCACTCCCTGCTTCAATGGAAAAGATGAGCTGATCTTGATCCTGCTTGTTCACTAGCCAGGATTAACCCTCACTGCACCAAGAGAGGCTATAAAATGTGCCCTTTCAGAAAAGGGCCAAGTGTCTGGAAGCCACTCTGAAATGCAGTGTCACACCATCAGCAAATGTAACTCAAGCTGTCCAGGTTTATGCTGGGACACCTTTCATTGGTTTTTTTGCCCATCAGAATTAAAGCAGAGCAACTGTTCAGCCAGGCTGTGCCTGGCCATGTCCTCCTCTGTGCTCAGTGAGAGAAGTGCCTTTTGTAGAGCAGAGAACTCAGTCATAGACTTCCCCAGAACTGCCCTAGTTAAGAAAAACCTTGAGAGGGCAACTACAGCTTGGTGCTGTGCACTGATGCACAGAACGTTTAATTTTGTGCTTTTAGAGCCATATAACAACCGTGCCATCGGGTAAATTCCAGTCAGTTAAATGAAATTACTTTTATGAGGGTTGCAGATAGGGAGGAGGAGTTTATAGTTAAAGATCCTGTAGTTTGGATTCTGTTTCTTGCTGCATGATGGGTTCTCCAGTGCCTCAGTTTCCCTGGGTAGTGTAGGATACACTGATACTGTGGTTCAGCTGGGCATCCTGAGGGTTTATTAGAGCCTGTGGGGTCCCCAGGCAGAGAGATCTCCAGAAACACCATCTATTACCAGACCACTGGAAATGCACTGGTTCATTTGCTTCTTTACTTAGACTGATTCAAAGCTTGTTATTCCCCAGCTGTGAGTGTCACAGCCATAGTCCAGTGCCAAATTTAGCTGAGTCTGATGAGATCAGGAAACAGCTTAAAGTGACCAGAACAGGCAGATATAGGCATGTCTAGTGTTATTTCCATGGATGCAATTAATAGAAGTAGTCCAAAGGTTTTTCTCTTTCAGTGTTTTTGGCTTTCTTTATTCAAAGGATAAAAAAAATCCATTTCTTTCCCTGTGCTTAAAATTGGCTTAGACTTCTCAAATGACAGAGGTCATCACTGACATTTTACTTTCTCAGTGGAGCTGGGATGTGAACTGGCCCCTGATTTCAGCTGCTCTTTGCAGTAACCTGGGAAAGAAAACAAACTCACCATGACTGCCAGCATGGGCATCTGTCACAGGGCACCCAAAGGAGAGAAGGTGTTGGGGTAACCTGGGCTGTCAAAACCACCCTTTCTGGTAGCTGCATGGAATGAGACAACTTCTTGAGATGATTTTTGTGCCTGTGTAGTTCATGGAAGTGACTGGGTTTTTTTTTTTTTCTGTTGTGGAGGGTGGAAGAAGAAGGGCTGAAACACTTGGATCCTACAAGACTCTACTTTGACCCATCCTGCCCCCTAAAGGGATTTTACTGCTATTCCCTTGAGTTTCAAGCTTCAGAGCCAGCATCCCATAGTCCTGTGAGGCAGGGAAGAGGCTGTGGGGTGTGATCCCTGTGCAAGGGTCTGGCCTCTGGGGAAGGAGCTGAGTGACCAAGCCCATCTGCAGCCTGCTCCCATCACTGCTATGCTTTGGGCAGCTGCTTGCACCAGCAGCTTTCTCCTGGATTCCAGGGAAGAAGAGACACAGTGCTGGAGCTGTGGGTGCACAGAGGGGCTGGAGGTGCTGTGGCTGGCAGTCCCTGAGTGCAGAGCTCAGCCCTTCTGTTGCGTGTGGTCTTATTTTGGTTTGTGCTCATTCTTGTTACAGCGTGGGAAGTTGCCAGAGCAGCAATGCTCGTGCTGCTGATCAGCCTATAAGGGTTTCTTTGTTTGACTGCCTCAGTTCTTGGAATTGATCTAGGCCAGCAGCATCTTGAAAAACACTAGCTAGAAAAATAGCTTCCACCTGATATTTTCCTTTTAGCTCAGATTCAAAGGGAAAGATAGAACTGCTGCAAAAGACTGCAGGCATCCTGTGTGGTGAGGAGGTGTCAGCAGCTGAGTCAGGCCCACAAAACATCATTCAAACAGAAATCTATACGTGTCTGCTTGTCTGGACACAGCTCCAGCCCTGTGCTGTGCTCACAAGGTGGGTGAGTGTTTGCAGGGTGCAGATTAACTAACACACACTTAGCAGGCGTGATACTGATGGGTTTGGTCCTTGCACTGTGGCCTTGCAGAGACCACCCACAAGAATAAAATACAATAATCCTATTTCTGAGTAACAGGCTGATCCCAGTGAAATAAGGAATGAACCCCTGATAGCAGTCATAAGTTTCCAACAAATTTGTTTTCCAGCAGCCTTGAATTTTCATGGGTGAAAATGAGATTTACATTTTATGATAAACATGTTCCTCTTTTGTAACGAGAAGTTGCAGGGTCAGTTGCTCCCTGCACACAGGTCCTGTCCACACAGGTTGTATGCTTGGTTATACCAGCTGTGACAATTGTCCTAGAAATAGAAGGCTTGAAACCTAAAGTGCTCATCATCATTTCTATTACAGACCCATTTAGCAGTTTGCAATCTGGAATGCATCTAATGTTAGAGGAAGCCATCTCCCAGGAAGCTTGCATTTAATACCAATGAGGTAAATAAAGGGGGGAAAGGGGCCTGGAAGCCCAGGGTGCACAAGTGATTTGTCTCAGGATAGCTGACAGGTCTGGGTAGAAAGGGAAATAGGCTCTAGGTCTTCTGAGTCTCAGCCAGCAGCTTTGCTGCCCCTCACCTGGGGGTAAAAGTCTGAAATGGATGGCTTGATCACTGCTGGCTCCTGCTTCCTTCTCTCTTCATTCATATTCAGTAGCTTGTTTGGCAAACAATTTTGTAGGGTCTCCAGAAAGGTTGGAATTTGAGAGTTCGGCTGACATCAGGCTCCCAAAGGTGCCTGGGAGCTTTATTTGTACAGCAGAAATTTCCAGAAGCCTGCCTGTGTCCTAGACCCTTTGCACCCAGTGCTGTACTGGCACGGCTTGTGCCAGCAGGAGAGAGAGAGGATCCTGGACAGCTGGAAAAGGGCAATGGTTTGTGTTGTGTTCTATCCCCTGGCTTTAGGGCTTCAGTTGTTTTTCAGGAATGGCACTTAGAGGTGAACAGAGACCCAGAAAGGCAAGCTCTGGCTCTGGTGTGTACTGGGAACTCAGAAGGGATGGAGGCCTCTTTCCCTCAGTTCTTGGAACTCCCTCGGTGGGAGGGTTCTTTGCTCTCTCCATCCCAGGGGCATTTTGTTATCTCTGCACTCATCACTCCTGAGGGACTCTCCCTGAGATCTTATCTGCATCCTCCCTGCTCTTCCTTTGCTTGGCCTGCACTCTTGGCTTCTTTCCTCCAGTATCTTGTGCTCCTGACTGTCCCCCCCCCCAGTCCTGAGCAGCACAGACTGCCTCCTCCCTCCTGTGTCCACCACATTTGTCCTTTCTTAAATTCTCTCTTTCTTATCATTCCCTCCACTTTCTACCTGGTTCCTCTGTGGCTGTCAAGTACTCCTGTAGCTACCCCATGTGTTGGAGAAGAACAAACAGACCAAACAAGGTTTGCCAGGTCTTTGCTGTGCTCTTGATAAATTCGGTGTTTCTGTTGCTCCTGGTTGTTCTGAGAGCGCAGGCAGGGAGCCCAGCACCCCCTCCCACACGATGAGCTCACAGGGAGCTGTCACAGTTTATTCTAAGAAATCAGCTAATGTACAGTACTCGGCAGAAGCACCCCTCCCCTGGGAGGATCAGCAGAATTAGGATGTGCAGCAAGTTATCTTGGGGATTACACAATCTTATCACCTCCTCCAGGGCACCAGGGAGAGGCGAGCTCTGCTCCGAGCACTCTGAGTCACACTTCCCCTGAAACATGGTACAGGTTTCCTGACTCACTTCCTCCCAGGACTTTTGTTTCCTTAGGTTTTTTCACCAACATCACAAGCAAAAAAAGGAAAATGACAAAGAAAGAGAAGTCAAAGCAGCCATGGCCTCTGAGCCATGGGAGTGCCTGCCCCATGCTCCTTGTCTGTTCTGAGGTGGGAAGGCAATTCTGCTCAGCAGGCAGTGCAGGAAGAGCCACTCACTGCTCAGGAGATGGTGGGGATTTTGTTTGGCTCCCTGAGACAGCTGGGATGTAGCTGAGGACTTTCAGTTACATGCCTCGTTTCTGTTATTTAATTTGAAAACACCCCATCATATATGTACAAACTAAATGCAGCAGTGCTCATCCTCCTGTGACTGGCAGCTTGTTCTTGCATCATCTGAGTCTGGAATGGAGAGAAGGAGTAGGAGCTGGGAGTGGGCAGAGCTGCTGTGCTGTACACATCCTGCCCAGGAGCTGCTGATTACTAAAACCAGATATTCTAAGCAATGATGGTGGGCTTGCCTTGCCGCTGGCTCTTAGTTTGGGCTGGTGCCAGCTCTCAGTCTCCAGCATCAGGGGATTCTCTCTGCATAGTTGCTGTTTTTCTTCAAGCCTCTGGTTTTATAAGTCTCTCTTGTCATGAGGTAGTCTAGGATATGATTTCTTTTTTCTTTTATTTTTGAGCATATTCTCAGCTCTTGTAGTGACAGAGCGAGCTTGGAAAATACAACTCTGTGAGGGATCAGCAGCCTGAAGGCCACTAACCAGTCCCATGCAGCTGTTCCACCCTGACACCCCAACTCTGAGCATTTGTTCTATTGTGCTCTTGAGAGCCAACTCTTGCATTAAGTGCACTTGGAATAAGCCTTGTGCACTTGCTCACCTACTTCTGTGGAGTGGGAGGGGATTGCTGAGTGACTGAAATAGCTGCCTCTTCAGTACCTGGAAATATTCTCTCTGCATCACAGCCTAGTTCTAGGGTGCACTTTGTGACATGGATAAGTTCAGGTTGCCAGTCATCCCCAGGGCTCAATTTTGTCAAACCTTTATGATAGAGAAAGGATCTATCTGAGGTCTAAGAAGTCCTGCTTATCTCCACTGCCTGGCAGTGTGGGTTTCCAGGACATGCTGATAGAAAGTCAGAGCCTGCTTTGGTGTAGCACTGCCCTGCCGAGCTCTGGATCAGGCTGTAGCTGCTGCTGGACTTCTGGCACCTGCCCCAAATACCACCTGTGTGGCAGCAATAGGAAATCACCCTCTTGACCTCCAGCTTGTGTCTCCCTGCTGGGAGAGGCCAAGTGGAAATGAGCAGGCCTTTCCATTCTGCGTGGGATGACTTCTCTGAAAACACTGGAAGGAGCTGAGAAGAGAATAAATGTGACACCGGTGCCTGTGTTTGTGTGCTTGTAGCTTGACAGGGGAGGGGAGAGACAGGGGAGGGAAGTGTGACTGTGTGAGGACTCCCTCCTCCTACCCAGGGTGTATCTCATTCAATGAAGATTTACTCACAGTAGTCAGTGAATAGCTTGTCCCAGGGAACTGGATGTGGATTAGATCTTTGGGAAGTTTGGCATTCTGTGCAGGTCAGAAGGTGAACATGGACAGCCAGACCCTGTTGAGATGCCAGGAATTTGCATTCTGCCTCCCAAAACAACAGTTTACAAGGGATGAAACACTTTGGCCTGGGTTGAGCATAGAATTTTCTATTGCTCTGACAGCAGAGATCACAGAAAGTTTGTTTTGGTTTTTTTGTTGGCTTGATTTTGTTTTGTTTTGCTTTTGTGTTCATTAGCAGGGCATATGCTGCTCATCTTGTTAGCTACTAATAGCCCAGGAATGCTGCATCCCAGCAGTGCTGGCCCCGTGCCTGAGCCAGAGATAATAGTCATGTTTTTCACTCAATTACAGGTGTACAAAGCCAACAACAGTACTCCTGCAAGAACCAAAAAGTACCAGCTGGAGTGTCTTACAAGACTGAGACATACCAAAGGTTTCCCAGCTTCCAGAAGGGGGAAGAAGGAGAGCCTATGAGCACATCTGTGTTTGGAAAACAGGAATTAAGAGCTTTGGCCACTGCTTTAGGTGGAGGGAGATGGTCTGGAGATGCTCAGTGGCAGGGGAATAGGAGAGCTGTGTTGTGGAATGTCCCAGCCAGTGTCAGGTTTATTGCTGTCAAAAGGAGGGATCACAGATAGGGTCAGATCTTAACTGTGAGCATGTGAGGTGACTGGCATCTCCTCTTGGAAATCTGTAGCAGGTGATTACCTGTGCCCATTTCTGGGTGCATTATGTGACTGCTCCTTTTCTCTTTGTCTCTTATTTACTGACCTTTAAAAAAAAGCTATAGGTTTTAATAGAGTGTCAAATTTATATTAGGAATGATATAATCTTACAGTGACTGTTGTAGGTGTATCTTAAAGGGCCTTTCTAGCAGGGAAAGCCTGACCTAACACAGCAAATTCTGCTGCAGGTCCCTCTTCCCCTGTGCTCCCACTGGGTAGCTTGTGTTGGGGGCAGGGAGTCAGGTGGATGGAAAGGACAAGGAATAGTTTGTGTGTGTCCAGGTCACCGTGACTAGTGGAGGAGAGGCCCCTCTGCTAACTCTGGAGAACAAGCAGTTTGGCTCTAGTTGTGCCACGTTTGGAGGGGTGGAAGGATTTTGTAATAGAACCTGGTCTCATTCTTTCTTCCCCCTCTGACATCCCTGAGCACTCTCTGGAACTCTGGGAGTTTATCCCCCACTCTGAAAGGATTTTCTTGTAATAGATCTGATAGCTAAGGAAGTAGTTTTACAGCCTTGTCTTACGGGAAGAATCTTTGCTTGGCAGCACTTGCAATCTAAATAATGCAAGATAAAACCACAGCTGATAAAACCCAAGTGCCATTCCTAACGAAAGGTTAGCAAAAGGGCGGCTCAGACGTAAAACAAATTAGACACACTGAACTATTTTTTTTTTTCCACTGGAATGGTTGACATTAGTAACGTGGGGAGGGGAATTTCCTTGAAGGCTTGTGTTGAGTTTTCAGATCTGGTCAGTGTGCAGCTCTCTGCCCATCTGCTCCAGTGCCTCATCTGCTAAACCTACACCAGGGGAAAGTCTGTGCAGCAAACAAAAGGCAGCTTTGACGTCAAGACCTGGTACTGTTGCCCTGACACTGGGAGGTGGAGCCCAGAAAGGAATCTGCAGCTAATGGGCTCTGGACTGGAGTGCACTTTGGCAGAGGGACAGCTACTATCCCTTCTTTCCAGGAATAATGATGTTTATTTCTATCTCACTCTCTGGCTAGATTTACCCTACTCAGGTTTCACTTCACCTGTCTCTACCACAAAGTCATCAGAGCCCAGGAAAAATTGAATCTGCAGACTCCCTGTTCTCCAGGCCTTCTCCCTGAACAGGGATACGTCAATACTGCATATTTATTTTATTTCTTTGCTTTGCTGATTTCATGACTGCAACTATCTCATACTGAAGCTCTTGCTGGTACAATTCAATAAACACCTGCACATGCAGTTTGCTCTGTTTGCTTGTGGCTGCATCCATGTGCACATGCTCAAGCAAGTGCCATTCCTGCTGAGGAGCATTGGGGGCTGTGGCCATGTGTGTGCAGGACTCACTGTGTGACAGCAGTGGCTGTGTGTGTGCAGGATTCACTGTGTGTGTGCAGGACTCACTGTGGGTGTGTGCAGGACTCACTGTGGGTGTGCAGGACTCACTGTGGGTGTGCAGGATTCACTGTGGGTGTGTGCAGGACTCACTGTGGGTGTGCAGGACTCACTGTGGGTGTGCAGGATTCTCTGTGGGTGTGCAGGACTCACTGTGGGTGTGTGCAGGACTCACTGTGGGTGTGCAGGATTCTCTGTGGGTGTTTCTGCTTTGCGCAAGTGCCTCTGTCCTGGGACAGAAGCTTTGTTCTGGGAAGTTCCAAAATGTCGCAACACAGCACGGTGACAACCTGAAGTTCAGTGGATTTGTTACAGGGGTTTGATTGGCTCTGGAATTATTTTAAAAGGCTCTATTTTTACATCAGTTTCAGGTTGCCAGGCTTTCCTGGGCAGACTGTACAAACTGTTGAGTCATAGATCAAGTCTGTAGTAAACTGTTCCATATTTTCTGTTTTATTAATCTTTCCCTGCAGCTCAGGTCAGTGCGTGTTTGCCCCCTCTGCCCCTGGGGACACTCTGCAGCCTTTGAAAGTTTAGGAGTTGAATCCCAACCTCTGGACAGGATGGCAAAGGCACTCTCAGGTGTAGCTGTATTTGGCTATATATGATCCAGGGGGAGATGAAAGGGAATTTTATGACCAGCTTTGGAAAGCTTCACTCAATAAACCGAATCAAGTTTGCCAGAGTCCTGAGAGTTGTAATCCCTGATCACTTGTTCTTTAGGTTGGCAGCAGGGAGCAACCTGTAAATAAGCATTCCCTCTGCTGCACAAGGCAGTACTGCTACCCAGACTATAGAATTAAAGACTTTTTCACCAGGTCTTGTTTAACTCTTCCAAGATTTAAGCTCACAAAAGTGCATTGCACCTCTTTTTACGTACACATATCATATGGATGAGAAGTATTGAAAATAAGCCTACAAGATATTAATGGCATAGGAGTTAGAGCTCTGTCTGGTTTTGAGATTCTTTTAACTCAAAGTCACCCCTTCAGAAGACATGAGTTCATTTTTTCCATTCAAGATCACTTACTCAGGATTGTCCCTGGTGAGATCTGACTTGCTTTGCTGTGTTGGCAACCATTTGCTTCCTCCTCCCACCTCAAATTCAGGCATGGAGATTGTCTGTGTCAAAAAAACCCCAACAGTTTAAACCAAGTTTTCAGCAGCTCCTCAAGCAGGAGCATTTAACAGAGGTTGTTTTTTCCTTCTAGTTCCTAGAACAAGCCTGTTGAGGATCTGCAAGTTTTCAAGCTTGGGTCAGAGCTGTCTCTGCCTCTCTCTGTACTTCCCTAATCTGAATTCCTCACTCTGTGTGTTGTAAGAGTTTCTTTGTGTGTCATTCTACACAGAAGCCAGATCCCAAGAAACAGTAAAAAGTTTCTTTTTTAAACAGTGAGTTTCCTCTTGCTATCTCTTGCCCCACTGTCTGATTGGGTGGTTGGCAGATGAGGGATTCCACTCTTCCCTGGTTTCCTGGAAGAGCCTGGCTGCTGGCTGAAGTGACTGCAGCAAGGAGGATGGGAGGGACTGCCTTGCAAAAAAGGTGGTGATGGATGAGTGTTAATGGAGAAGAACAAGTTCTTGGAGCTGATATAATTTCCTCAGCCTTCCTAGGAAAGGGAGGAGAATGGATGTATCTCTCCCACACTGCACTGTTCCAGCTGCCTCCTACCCTTCCATATAGGCACTAGCTCCATCTTTCTGTGTTGAGCAACAGAGAAGATGCTCCACTCTGGAGCTAAAGCATCTTAACAATTATGCCATGGCTTGTCATTCTGTTTTCCACTGTGTTTAATTACAGCCTGTTCCTTAGAGCCCTTGTTGTCTCTATAAAGTACACTGTGAGAAGAGAAGGTGCCACCCAGATGTTTCAGCAGGGGAGGAAGGAAAGGTGGAGCACTTGGAGATACAGGAGAGGACTGGAAAGATGAGCACACTGGCTGGGTGCTCCTGATAAACTGATTGGCAGTGGAGTAATTAGCACTGGCACACTGCCACTGCTGAGCATTGGTGCAAGTTGCTTGGATCAGACTTTCAAGGTTTTTTGCCCAAGTCTTGGTTCCAGCAACCCCAGCAGGGAACTGCAGTTCATCACAGGAGAGGGGTGATAAACTGGTGTGATAAATCTCATGGCTGCCCAGCTGTGATAGGTGTAGCTGGGGATGAAAAGTGGAGAATTTCTGAGTATCGATAAAGTCAAATCCTGGCAATGCAAACCCTGTTTGGAAACCAGCTCTGTGGGGAATGACTCTACATTTTATGCTCTCTGAGCAGAAGGACCTGCTGGGGGTGTGTACAGAATTAAAGTCCTGTGAGGTGAGCCTGGCACACTAATGGTTTGCTGGAAAAATTCAGCAGTTACCTGAGTGCTAGCTGAAGGAGTTCTCTCAGAAATGTGCTAAGGCTGTTTGGACAGACTTAGAGTTGTGCTTAAACTGAGAATCCAAAAGGACTAAAGAGGGCTGTGGAGAACAGCTCTTCTCTACTAGATGCTTGCTTTCTTATACTCCCATCCCATGGGACATGGGTACAAGGCAGGTGTCTGATGCTGTAGCAGTGATGAGCAACTTTTATCACCATCTTGAGGAGTAAATATTATTTATAGTTGTGCCTTGATAGCTTCAGAAAGAGTACATCCAGAATGAAGAAGTAAAGAAGGAACGCCTTGTTCAGCTGATTCAGTTGTTTTCTGAGAAAAGGTGGAAGCTCTGAGCTCCAGTCAAAGGCAAGAAAAAGCAGCAGCACAAAGTTGTGGAGAAAGAATTAAGGACAATGATTTATCAGGCTTGAGTACACTGTGTGTGCAAATTGGCAGCAGTGATGGTACACACTGTATTAAGAAGTTAATATGTAAAGACAGGGTTATGTACTCAATTTGTGCAGTTTTACGTTGTTTAAAGAGTGGAATTGCATGAGGGATTGTTTTTCTGGGATTCAAAATGGCACTTTTTTGGCTAGCAGAATTGGAGTGAAGAGTAAGGAAAAATAATGGCTGGGTTTGTAAATAGAAAGAAAAAAGGATGGTGGTTTTGTTTTGGAGTGCTTCCTGCATCTTTCTTCTCCCATATCAATGAAATCACCTCACATGCCCTGCCTGAGTGAGAGTTAAATTTGCTGTATTGCCTGTAACTTAATAGCAGTTTGAGTTACAGCAGCTGTAACTTAAATGAAGACATTTTCTATGTAATTGTCTATTACATGTTTATCCCACATTTATCATACATTAATACCTAATAGGAAGGTTTCTCCTAGGACTCTCATAGTAGAGCTAATGAGGTCCAGCTCCCAACCCACAAAGAATTTTCCTTAAAGCTGTTGCCCCTTCTGCCACTCCAAAAAGGGGTTCTGCTTTACATTATGTTGGTGCAGAGGGGGTTATGAACATGGTTTACCTTTTCATATATCTGGGATGAATCTGTAGCCTATTTCACATTTCTGGACCTGCTGTATTGTAGTCTCAGTTTTAGAGACGACTACTCAAGTAAGCTGCTTGGAATTTAAGAGGAGGAGCTAAATTAGGAAGGAGTGAATATAATTCAGTCTATGGGTGGAGGAAGAGAAGCATCACCTGTCAGCTCCCACCCAAGGCATTCAAAGACTCAGGGAAACTGTTTGCCACTCATTACTAGGGGACTGGTTGTCAACACATCCGACATGAGTAACTCAAGACTTGCCACCAGAAAGTCCTCCTGACAGTAGGCATCCTCTAGTTAGTGACTTTTTCTGGATGACAGCAGTAATCCATGGAAAACCCCTGTCCTAAGGGCTGCAGCTTGAAAACCACTGGTTAAGACAGCTTAATGGTGCCTCTGGTGATGTTGGTGTGTATTTTATCATGCCTTTTTTTCTTCTCTTTCTGTGTCAGAGAGAGGCTTGGATCTGAGGGAAGTCAGGCTCCGCATTCCCATTCGGTCACTGTAGACATTGCGCTGCTGGGTCAAGGCCAGTGCAGGCTTATCCAGAGTCAGTGTGGGTGGGTTTTCAGCAAGAGCTCCTGGCCTTCCCTATTTGACATGCTCTGACCTCTGGAGGTGTCTCAGAAATGTGGATTTTTGCTGTTTGTTCTCCACTTGTGTAGCAAGGGATGGTTTCCTTTGTAGTTGTTTCTTCTGGAAAAGTGCAGCCAAGTTGTGGTCCAGTGTCAGGCTCACAGTCCTCTTGACTGTGTTTCTTGCTGTTTCCTTGGTCACTACAAGCAGGAAAAGGACTGTCACTAGATAGACCATGGAGACCATGGGGCTGTGAAGAGCAGGCCAGGGTGCCTTTAGGGCACTGTGCATGCTCAATGGCCTGATTTTACAAACCACATCTCGAGGTGTGCAAGTACACCAAGTTCCAGCCTGTTGAGGTTTCCAAGGAAAGTAAGCTGATAAGCCAAGCCAGTGTTTCTTTGGATGCCATGGAAAAGGCAGTATTGCATGTCACTTGCTTACTGCAGCTCCTGCCCACCCATTTAAACTGGTGCGTGAGCATGGAGGCCTCATGTTCCTGCTCTCTAACAACAGTGCTTATTGCTGGAATTCTTCCACACAGACCAATGCAAGTAACTCCTGGGTGTGCCTCACTAGTCTGTGATTGGTGGCTTGAAAGGATCAGCATTGTGTTCTGGGATCATTGTACAGTCTAAATCTTGACATTTTCTTCCATTTCCTCTTGTGTGTAATAAGTGATATTTAAGGAAGCTGTTGAGAAGAATGTGGGATTGAAAGCCCTCTTTCTTCCAAAAGCCCCCCTCCCCAATATGTGTAGACAGCTGTAAATATTTTTCATTGCAGTTGTCACATTTGGTTTAAGATCCCAAAGGTGAAAGTCCATAGTAAACTTTCTGTTTTACCCAAATACGCTTCTTTGACCTTATGAAAAACTAAATAAACACACAGTATTGTGGCCTTGGGGACAGGCCAGGAAAAACGCAGTAAATGGAGCAATATCATCACCTTTCATAGCAGTGCAGATGATTGAAGGAAAAATATGTGCTGTCAACAGCAGGGAAATCCATTTAGTTTATTCACTTTCCTTCAGCTCCTGATTTTCATCCACCATGTTCTGGGCTTTTTTGGCTGTTACTTGTCAGCCAGGTGCTCAGAGAGCTTCCTTCTGTAAACCCTAAATCTGTCTGCAGCTAAATGCTGTGCTGGGGGAACCCAGACTGTGGCCAGGCTCCTGCTCCATCGGCTTGGCAGAGTTTTCTTGAACCAGAGAAATTGCATGGGATTAGCTAAGAACTTGGTCCCAGCCACATCTGGCTCATGCTATAGCCATCTATTTATCTAGAAATAAATTTTATAGCTAGGTGTGTGCTGGGCTGTGCACACAGCTGCTTGCAGCAGAGTTAAGAGCCAAGGTGGCTCCTGAAAAAGCCTGTGGTGGAAAAGGTGCTCTATAAAATAAAGGCACACCCTGGTGTGTGGGCCTTGTGCACACCTGGCCTAATGGTATTGGAGATCATGCCCAGCCTGGATGGCCTGTTTTAGACTCAGCCTAGTTCAGACCTCGCTGTTACATGGCAGATTTCCATCTTGATGATATTATTATCACTGATGTTTCCTGGTATAATGTGTGCTGACGTGGATTTTCAGTGTGATACCCAGGCGTGGCTGCTGCCTTTGGCAGAGTCGTTTTCAATTCCAGCGGCTGGAATTACAGAAAGCACGGCTGGGATATGGCAGGAGCAGGGGAGGCAGCGGCGGGAGAGAGGTGGGAGCTGCCCGTGCGGCCAGGCTGCAGCTGGGCTCATCCACACTGCCGGCACTGAGCAAAGGAGGCCAGAACAATCCTGGAACTGACGTGAAGAAGGAGAGGGGAATGTCTGGAGAGCCCAAGGGTCTGTGCAGTGAGGCCTGTTTGCTGCCATCCTTCCCCCTGGCCTGCCCGCCGTGTCCCGCAGCCCCGGGGGGAGCGCAGCCCCGGCGGTTCTGAGAACAGCTCGGCCCGAGTCAGCAGCCGCCAATTCCGGGAACCGCGGCCCCGGGCCCTGCGGGACGCTTCAGGGAATTCTCGCTGCCATTCCAAGCATGGCAAAAGAGCTCGTCCAGTGACCTGAGGCTCCCCCGTGGCCAGGGGCAAAAGTTTGGAGTCAGGCCACGGGACTGGGAAGATTACCAGAGATTGGAGGGGCTGGAGATTTATGCCCCGCTCAGCTCTTTACTACAGAATGTTGTTTGGCTTCTTGAGGGATTGAGAGAAGGAATTTGCTGCATAAGAGACAGCAGTAGTGACCACAGGAATTTAGAAAAGGGATATGGAGTTAAAAGGTCAAAATTTCCCGCCACCAGTCATAATCTCCATGGTAGGAGTCGGAGAGGGTGCCAGGAGCTCAGACAGAGATTTTGGGACCCTGAAACCTCCCACAGCCCCATGACCTTGAATAAGTGAAGCAAGACAGATTGGGTACCACTGCCTGGTGCTGCTGTCTCCCAGTGCTACAACTCATCAGTCCTTGGCCTGTCCCGGGTTCAGGCCTCTGCTCTGTGTTCCCTCCTTCGAGAGCAGGAGACGATGGGAACTTTTCTCCCAAGCCCTGCAGAGCTTCTAAGGAAAATAGTCAGCATGACACTGACAAATTAATGTTATTCTTACTGCCCACTTAGAAATTAAAATTATTTCACATGGTGCTGGCAGCCTGGGAGGAGTCAATTTCTCACAGCACTTGGCTTTAAACACATCTTTTACATAAAGTTACTGAGTTGCTCTGGGTGAACTTCAAATTAGCGGGGAATTGAGGAAGTATTTAAGTTGGATATTGGCTTCCAAGGCATTTTTCTCAGTCACTGTAGCAATGCTGCAGACAGTGCCTGCCTTCTCATTTTTTGGGTAGGGCACACATGAGGGGTCTCTCCTGGAGAGATGGGCTAAGCTACCACGAGTTCCTCCAAGACAGGAGGGAAGGACTCACATTTTCTGGCCTTCTGGCTAGAGCAGATGAGTGCCCTAGGCCTTGACTTCATCAGTACTGTGAAGTTCATAGGGATGTTATGGTTTTGCACACTATTTCCAGTGTAGTCGTACTCTTTGAAGACCTGTGAACTCTGTTCCAACTCTGACCCTGAATTTTGCTACTCTTTTTTGACTTGAGCTGACAAGCACAGCTCTGTCACATTGTGCTCCAGTCAGCAAGTGTGTTGTCTTCTGGGGCTGTTTGTTTAATGCCATCAGCTTTCCCCTAGACATTGGAATAGATTGTTCTTCTATTTTCACATTTAATGCCTTTCTCAGGTACCAGTCAGCCCCCAAACCTCTTTCTGCCCATGTATTGATTGCGATTCTACTTTTAATGTTTGATCAGACTTTCTGATACTGCTTTTGAGCCTTTCCTCCTCTTCATTCTTTGTTATTTCCTCTGTATTTTTCCACTGTGGAGAAACTTTCATAAAATGAGAGCCGACAAAGTCTTTTCAGCTCACGTGTGCCCTGGGTTTGGAAAGAAGCATATGCTTGTGTTTGTGGGGGAGGCAGCTGTTCTTGCTCTTCATGTAAAAGACCTTAATGCATTCACAGGATTATGCTGCTGGAGTAGCTGTTCCATCAAAGCCATAGCAACTTCCTTGTTGCCTTTCATTTTCTTAGTCTATTATATGTGTTTGGTTTCTATGAACAGCTAATTAAAATGCAGAAGAGTAGCTCTTTATTAAGGTTTTATTAACATTTAATTTGCTTTCCAGCTTTTGTTAGGAGATCAAAAGGCTTAGCTCTTTCCTAGAAAGATTACAAAAGAGTTGCAGTGCTGTGCTAGGATAATGCCCCTCTAACAACTTCATGTGCTGTGCAGGGAGGTGGGCAGAGACCCCCTGCCATCAGGGGTACGTGGAAGGAGGGCTCAGTGGGGTGTTCACCAGATTTTGGGGTCTCCGGTTGCCCCAGGCGGAGCAGCTCTGCCGGCTGCACTCGGAGCATCCTTCCTGCCCGTGGTCTGCAGGTTCTCTCGCTTCTTGCTCACCTGAATGCACCTGAAATCCTGAACTCAGGCCCTCCAGTCCACCCTCCCTCAGCCCCTCTCCCTGCTGTGCTTTTGTACCACAAGGGTGAGTGCTGGGTAGAGGGTGATTCCTTGGCACAGCTTCCTGGTCTCCCCAGTTTTTGCTGGTGTGTAGTTGAGGTGCTGGTGAATAAAGCTGTTGAAGAAAAGATCACCTCTGGACTCTTTAGCTGGAGTCCTCCTTTTTCCCCATACAGGTTCAGTTTCCCTTTTGATACCTTTCTGTGCAAAGTCCTTGAGGAACTGGGAGATCAATTATATTTGCTTTGTTTGTAGATGCTCTGCTCTAAGGGAGTTATTCCCAGGTCTTAAAGAGCATCTCCACTGAACCTGAATGTAGCTAAAACAGCATAAGTAGCTCTTCTTTCATGTTCACATTTTTCCCTTGTTCAGCAAATATTCTCCTTTTGGATGCAGACATGTGTTTAAAACACACAGGACTCCTTGGGTTTGTGACTTGTTGCTTTGCTGCAGCAAAGAGACAGGATGAAGCTAAGGGGAAATCAGAAAATTCTATAAAGATGGAGAGAAAAAAAAATATTTATTTCTTTTCTCCTTTTCCCTTTCTCCAGCTGATGCAGGTGCTCCATGTCATTATTCTCTCAGTTATCAGCTGCTGCTTATGTGGATAGACCCTGCATTTCAGGTGTTGCTGAGTACCAAGAAAGAGGGATGGTTTGATGACAGAAACTTCTTGCTGCTGTTGTAGATCAGTGGCAGAGAAGTAGAGTAATTATCTTGTTTGTTTTATGAAGTCTCGAGGGACTTTTGATCCATGCATTGTTGCATTTTCTATCGACTTTCGTTCTACCAAAGGTTTGCTTTGAAGTTGGCACATAACTCATTTGTTACATGCATCTGCAAAGGGTGAAACAAGTCTCAACTTTTCCACCTGCTCACTTTCAAACAAGCTGTGCAATGATTCCTCAAAGGAGCTGTCAAGGAGTTAACTTTTTTAATGAATTTGTTACCTAATCTGAAGGATAAGGAAGATGTTCAGCTTGCTTTTCCTATGGGAAACTGAAATCCTAAAGCCAACAGATCCTCCCCCTCCCCAAACACATAAATTTATTGCTATAATGCTTCCTTTGTCCTGTAAGAGACCCCCCTTTCTTTCAGCTATTAAATGCAGAGGTAGTTCCTGCCTGAGCAAGTTTCCTTGTGAGTTGTGAGCAATGCCTGGGACTGGGACACTGAGCATGGCTGTGTCCCCTGCAGCTTGGACTGGCTGCCCGTGGCCCTTTGGCTAACTGGGTTGTGCCATGGGCCGTTTTGGCTCCTAGAGTAAGGCAGCATTTGCCCTTCCTCCTCTGGGGTGTTCTCTGTGCCACGTTGTCACGGCAAGAGTTGCAGTGGAAAATCCCACTTGCTGGGCTCCATGGAGCTGCCGGCTGTCAGCTGGGGCTGGCACAGCAAGGAGTGTGGAGCAGCTGCAGAGAAGTGGGAATAGTTACAGTGTAATGTTTAAAGACTGTCATAGCCTCTTTGTGGTGTCCTAAAGAAGGTGCAGAAGGCATGAGACTCTCTCTGCCTCATTGGCCAGGGGAGACATCTGTTCAACCTGAAATTAGTGCTGTCCTTGGGAGAGGGTTTTCCCTGTGAGCTGGCTCCCAGGTGGGATTTGGGGAAGGCCTGTGCATATTTCTTGCTCATCAGTGGATAGAAAGCTTCCAGAGGTATTCACAGCACCATATGGCTGCAATGTGATGTAGTGCCAGTATATTAATTCCCTCCTGAGACTGCGTATCTCTCCCTCTTTGTTTGCCTTCTCATTTGTCAGGTTATTCTCCTGTTGCACGAGACTGTGTAGGAGAAGGCTGAAGGCAGCAGAAGCAGGTGAAACATTTAGAAACAACACAATTTCCTAGAATAAGGCATTAGCAGTTGTCTTTATCGATGCTTCTCAGTCCCAAGGGGATGTTTAAGCAGCTCAAAGGCTGTACAAACCATCTGTGATAACAGCAAAGGGTAATGCAGGGGCCAAAGCCCTCCCTGACCCCACAGCCGGAAACACAGAGCCCCTAAAGCTGCCAGGATGCAACTAGGGGGTGTTTGCATGATTTGCTCCCCCCAGTTTGGCAGGCAGACCCCCTGGTGCTGCAGTGCCACAGCTCGGAGCCATCTGCTCCAGCAGCCCAGGGCAGGAGAGCTCACACCACTGGAGCTCCACAAATAAAGGCAAATAAATGTGTGCCTGGTGTCCTTGGCCTCACTTCCCCCACCTCGCTGTGTGATCACTGGGGATGGGTTTGCACAGAGAGCAGCAATTTCTGTCACAGGGTGAATTCTGAGTGGATTTTTGCCCTGCAGCTCTCACTGAAAGTGTGTGTGAGGCTTCCATCTTACCTCCTTTCTAGGCACTGCTTCCCAAACTGAGACCCCCTTGTCAATGTCAGGTGCAGGCCAGGTGTGGGTCTTATGCTCCTTCCAGACTCCAGGGAAAATTCATTTTCAGCTTTGTGTGCTTCCCTAGGCAATATTTCCAGCTGATCCATCTTCCTTTCTGTGCTTTCATAGAATTTGCTCATAGAGCAAAGCAGTGGATTTTATTTGAGGTTCTTTTTTTCCTTTTTTCTTTCTTTGTGATAAAGCTGTTCAATTACCCTCCTTAGAAGTCCCTCCCTCGGTGTGCTGATTGGGCGTGTGGCAGAGGAGGGACTGCTGTCAGCATGGCTCAGTTCCTGGAAGAGCTGAAGAGCAATGGAAATGACCCCAGGGAGCAATGGGCTTTCCACAGAAACCTGGTGGGGGAAGGGCTGCCAGAGCCTGGATGGCTTTGAGAGCTCATTTAGTTTCCTTTCTGAGCCTGACAGGGAAAGGGAGGGAGTGACAGTGTTGCACACAGCTTCAATCACATCGGTAGGGTCTTAATGCAGCATCCTGCATGGTAAAGACACTGGGCCATCTTTTCATGGTTCTGTGCCCCCGGGCACCCTGTGGGTGCTGTCAGCATCCTTCTCATCTCCAGAGAACCAAAGGCTCAGTAGATAAATTTGTCCACTCCTTCTTTACACAAGAGATTTGTAATTCTACATCATATTCCCATTTGTATGATGTTTTCCTTCACCTGTCACTGTTTTACTTGCACTGCTCCTGCCTCTCTGCTTTTAAGGGAATAAACATGAATTGCAAATTTCAGAGCTGTGATTTAACCTTTTTCCTCACTTGTACTTCTGGGCTGGGCCGGTGACAGGGCCTGGACTGATCTTTTTGGATCAGTCATCCCACAGATGTTTTGATATTTATGGAATCACTTGTATTTTCTTTTATCTGGACCAAATATCTGTTGCCTGGTGCTTGAGGGCAACCAGGGAAGAAGGGAACAATACCACCTCAGTCCTTGTGACAGAGGCCTAAGGGAGTTAACAATAAATAAAAAATCTGCCTGTGCCACAATCTGGAAATAAGACAGGGGTGGAAAGATCTGGAAGCTTCTTCCCACCCCAGCCTGCTTTGAGTGCAGTGTCCTGTGGTGCAGCCTGAGGTGTGAGCAAGCACGGGAAGGTCCTGCAGCCTCAGTGCTGCCAGACTGAACCTGCCATGTAGGAAAATGCTGCTTTGCATAGGAGCATTCCTGAAGGCTGCAAACCTTTGGAGCCAAGAGCTTCAGCTGCCCTGAGCTGAGGAGTTTGTCAGGGTGAATTAAGGCAGTGCCTGGATTTAAAGTGTTTGTGCTCTGTGTACTTAGTGTCTTCTGAGAGGTCAATTTTATGTAACTCACTGAAATGACTTAATTACCTTGTGTCTGAAACTGAGACCAGAACATGGGGGGCTCTGGGGTGCTCTGAGGTGCAGGGCTGTGCCACCCTCCTGCAGGGTCTGCTGGGCTCTCAGCAGGACAGACCACTGCTGTGAGAAATTATCCACTTGGGACTCAGTCCCACTCCTGTGGTGTGGGGTGAGCCTCACTGGACTTCAGGTGCCACTGGCACTAAGATTTAAAGTTTCTTGCCTGCACAGGTGGCTCTTCAGAGATCAAGCAGAAGAAAGAGATACTGCTATGGATGTCACACTTGATCCATGGATGGATCCTGCTCAACCAGCAGCAAATATAACCCTGCTTCTTGGCTAGAGAAAATCAGAAAGGACTCTGCTTTTGTTTCCTGCCCCAGGAACTTGAGTTTCCCCCACTGGCTCCTCCATTCTCACATCAAAGCCTTTGGTTAGGCTGTCTGCAGCCACTGCTGCACAGAGTGCTTGTGACTTGCCCTTTCCCACACACTTGGGTGACTTATCTGGAAGCTGCACCACATTTTCCACAATATGGGAGGAATTCTTCATACATTACAAAGTATTAGTGCACCATATAGGAGAGGCAAAAAGTACTTTTCCAAGCGGGGGGGGGGGGG
>VZTZ01000074.1:452966-471773 GCA_013400955.1 Drymodes brunneopygia
GGTAAGTATAATTAAAAATTTATTTTTCCAAGCTCCTTTGGTCTATGTTGGAGACTCAAAAAAATAAGGATAGTACTTACACATATCTGTGTGTATATATATATATATATATAAGTCTGGTATTCATTACAAAAGGCCTTGACATTTAACAGCACAGGGAAGTGAAACTAATCAAATACATTGTATGAAGGCAGCACGAGGAAATGCTGGTTTGTAGTTGGTTCCTTTCCAGGCAAATCCTCTTAACTCTCTTCTCTCAAGTAAACACAGGGTAGAAGAGGTGTTTGTCACGAGAAGCGTGTAGCTAGATGTAATTAGTAACAGAATCCAACTTTCCATGAAAAGCTTATTAGCTTATTAGTGATGAGTCAGAACTGTTCAGGTGCTCCAGTGCTGCACTGCTCCTGCTCCATCAGGGTGAGCTCCCTGGGAGCAGCAGCGATCCCTTGGTCAGCAGAGCTGCTCCAGCATGGCTCGGGAGGAAGGGCTCGGCAGTACTGAGCACAGCACTGGGGTTTGTGCAAGAGCAGCAGAGCACAGGGTGTGAGCTCTGGGATCAGAGGTCAAGCCAGAATTTGCAGTTTGAGAGGGAAAGGACCAAGGGAAGACTTCATATGGTGAGAACCCAGGGACAGCTTTGCCTCCCAAGCATATAAAGCCAGGGTCAGAAATGTGGCATTGATTGCCATAAGGAAAAGTGAAACCACTGGTGCCTTCCTTTATGGTCCTACCCCTCCGATGCACTTGTCTCCTGTGGCAGGGCAGGGAAGGAGGGAGTTTGGGTCACTTACAAATCGCTCTGCTTGGACTTCAGGCAGCGTTGCAAGGGCAAGAAAGAGTCACCTTTGCACAGAGTAACTTTGGGCCTGACTTGCTTTGTGTCGAGGTTGCTGGTGCGGCGCTGAGCTCAGCGGAGGCGGCGGCACGGAGAACCAGCCCCTTTATGTGCTGCCATAAGCATTTCTCTGGGATTGCTGTCGGGGCTGTTTGGAAGCTGCCCTGGGTGAGGCTCTTCAGGCCTGAGTCGAGTCCTGCCTGTTCTGGCGCCGGGCGCTTTGCCCACTGTCCATAAAGGCCGTTCTCGCTGCGGCGGCGCCAGCCGGGCGCCAATGAGATTCTGGGTCAGAGGAGGCAGCCTGGGGGACTTGAGCTCGGTTTGGTCCCCTGGCCCCTCACCCAGGGTCCTCTCCAGGCCACCCATGGGCAGTCCCTGTCTTCATACCACCATCTGTAAAGCCGCTGAGAACGAGAGGACACTGTCTTAAGCTGCACCATGGGAAATACAGGTTGGATATTAGGAAAAAGTTTTTTACAGAAAGAGTGGTAAAATACTGGAATTGTCTGCCCAGGGAGGTGGTGGTGGAGTCACCATCCCAGATGTGTTTAACAATAGACTGGATGTGGCACTCGGTGCTATGGTTTAGTGGAGGTGTTGGGGCATGGGTTGGACTTGATGATCTTGAAGGTCTCTTCCAACACAGTGATTCTGTGATTTGTGTAGCCCTGTGTCATCCCTGGGGATAAAGGAATGATTCAAACTCTGTTCTTTGGTGGTTCAAGGATTTTGGACAAGTTGCACTGGATAGCTTTTAGTGTAAGACAGTAGTAGGAGATGCCTGGTATAGGCAGAATAACTGGTTTGAGTGAACACAGCTGGGGCTGCTTTAACTTTGATGTAGAAGAAGTGACCCACTTTCACCAGGGACAGCTGTCCTCTGAAAATAGAAGTTAAATTGTTACTTGGTAACTGTGTAGGGTTTGAAGTGCCTTTAACACCCTAGTTTGTCCTCAGCTGCTCAGCCTTGTGGTTGCCTTTGTGTGTCTCGAGGTCAGGCTGGTCACCACTGATAATTTTGCACCACTCAGGTATTTTCTGATGATGTGGAAGAAGATCACCTGAACAGGGAGCAAAAATGAGGAATAACATGAAAATTTTACCTATTCAGGCACTTCTGTCAAGTACCATGGAGGAGATGTACACTGAGTCCTTGTGTCCTCGGCCTTTTTTGTTCCTGCCTCCCCACTGGAGGTCATGGGGAGGACACACAAAGGCCCAACATCTCTGCAAAACAAAAAGAGGAACCAAAGAGGAGACTTCCTCTATTTGCCAGTTTTCCTCATGTTTCTTGAACATGCACATAGTTCAAGTGCAAAAGGAAGAGAAGAAGAAGAAAATAAGTGTTGCTGAGGTTCATAGATCTAAACAATCAAAAAATAAAAAAATCCAGAGACTTTGCAGTGCAGATTGTCAATGTCTGACATTTTGCTGTAGTGATACTCATTGCTTAAACTATTTACAGGTTTTCTTCTAAGGTTGGAAGGTATCCCAGCCATGGTTCCTTTAGGATAAGGGTCAAATTAAGAGGTTTGTGTCCATGGGGCAGGACTTCGGAACACGTTTCATGTTGATTTTTAATGTAGTCATCTTGGCATATGAACTGGTCCCAAGGTTTAAAACTGGTGCTGGGAGATGAAGCCATAGAGAGTCTGTGGGAACCATCTTTGCTCATCGGCATTCTTCACACGGGTGGAGTTTTGGGGGTGTCTTCCCCAGTCATGAGTTGGGTTCTTTCTTTGGCAGTGATTCCAACTGGCTCAAATACCTAATGGCAGAGAGGCTAAAGGGCCTAGGTTTTCCCCTTTTCCTTTGACTGGCAGCATAACATATAAATCTCATTTGACTTATTTCCATTTGCATCAAAAAGCAATCTCTACAAGGCAAAAGAGACATGAAAAGTCTGTGTTCCCTGACAGAACCTGATGTGCCTCCTGTTGTAGGCTTTAATCATCAGCTGCCTCCAAACAAGCACTGCTGCACTGATTATATCAGCCTTGGGAAAGCTTGAGGGAAAGGGTAAAAAAATAATTCCTTTATACTTTGGTTTCTGTGACATCATGGTTTGAAGGGCCCATCTTGGAAAGCAAACACCCTGGAACAGCCAAGGACTGGGAATATTTATATCTCTGGAGCTGGGCAAGGTGAGCCCTGTGAGGAGTGTGACCTCAGCTGGCTGTGTCACACGGTGTTTGTTGGGCTGTTCCACAAGATCCAGGGCTACCTGGAATCACCAGTGCCTGTAACATGTTCCCTTTGCCTTAGGTCGTGTGTTTTGAAAGTATCTGGGAATTTTGAGAGCTTTCTGTTTCTGCTCCAGCAAGAATTGATAATACTAGTTACAGTTATATGATTGTAGGATATACAGTATTTCCTGTAAACTTTTTGGGTTTTAACTCACTTGAGTGACAGGCTGAAGAGGAATACTGCTGCTGGCAATGGGAAGAGAGAAAAAGCAGCTTCTTTGACAGTTTCCTATTTCACTCAAGCATAAGAAGAGAATGTTTCTTTTGACTCACAGGACAAAGATTGTCCTTGGTTTAAGAAGTTCTTTGATAGGAGTGTTGTTCTTGCATCGGCTAATTCCTCTAAGAAGAGCTGAGAGTAAGGAGGTGATTATTGGAGTAATAATAAGCCAAAAGGCAAATACTAAATAAACTGCAAAATAAACATGCAAAATCCTGCCTGCTGCCTCCTGCAAACAGGGTAGAGAAATATAAGCACAATAATATATTCTTTTTATTGTTTATTAGTCAAGTAGGTCTGGATTGATAATACGTGATGGGGTTGTCTGGTTATGTTATGGAGTGGATGTCTCTGATCCCAAGATAGGTGGAGTATTTCCACTTCCAGTAGCTGAAATTCCATCCCTTTGGAATGATGGTTTGTGTAAGCACTAATACCAACATGATGATCAATGCATATTTTCTGTAAATGCCAATGCACTTCTATGTTAGGAAACAGCAGAACCCAGCATGTGACATCTTCACTTACTGCACCAGTCAGCGTCACACTGTCACTTGACACTGGCACAAGTTATTTTCTTTTCAGCTGCATGCCTGACTTGTTCTAGCTTATGTGGTGAAGTTTCCTCTTTCAGGAAAGGCTCTCCAGCCAGGCAGGAGAGATCTAAGGGATGCAAAAACTGCCTTCAGGTGCCTTCTTCATGTGGCACTTCTGAACAAGTGGGACCCACACACCAGGGCAGGTGTGGACCAGGCCTGCTCCCCGCCTGCCGTGGGTTGGCAAGGCATAGGAAAATTCCTTCCTTAACCCAGAGCCAAGCTAGAAGGTTGTGTGCAGCTGGGGTGCATGAGCATGTCAGATGGAAGCTGCTGTGGGTGAAGAGAGGTAATTGAAGGAGTATCCTCCTATGGTGGGGACCATAGGAGTGGGAGCCCAGTCTGGTTTGTGTCATCAGAGGGCTCTGCACTGAGAGTGGAGAGTGGGGAGTGCAGCTCTTCCCTGTGTAACACAATCCACACCTTCTATACCAAAGTGTTTCCCTGCAAGCTCCATGGCAAACTCTTCCTCCCAGCGGGTTTTCAGTATCTGGGGGCACGGAGGGCGTTCCAACATCTGCACACTCTGGCTTGGAGCGGCTGTTTGCGGACAGCCCTGAGTCAGCTCCTGGCAGGTCACACTGACCCCGCTCCAAAGGCTTTCATCAGCAACAAAAGGTTCTGCATGCACTGGGAAGCCTTCAATCTCCTGTTTCTTGAAAAGAAAAGAGTAATATGGAGTCTTCATGTCGGCCCATACCTGGATTTTTCTGCTCCTGCTGATCCATCCCCGCCTTGCAGTGCTGTTTTGTCCCTGTTCTTCCCAAAATGCTGCCCAGTGCCTCTCAGCCAAGGTGATTTCCATGGCACAGGACTGGAGGGAGCAGCACTAAAAGGGTGAATTACAAAGAGTCTTAAAAGAATGTAAGGACTATTCCAAAACCAAGGGCGTAGAAGAGAGTGAGATATTTTCAAAAAGTTAGAGATTTTCCAAAAGGTTCCCTGGAAATAATAAATAATATTAGGTCATCCTTTAGGCTATTTCAGATTCATGTTTTAATTTTAACACCTTTTATTAGTGCTGAGCACTTTCAGACAAGTGCAAACATATAGCCTGTGTGCTGAGGAATATATTTCTTCATCATATTTCCAGGCTTGGAGGTAGTGTTTTGAACTCTGCCTCTGCAGTGTTTGGCAATGACTGTGGTGACACTTGCATGATGGGAAGAATCCTTGCCAAATTGGGTAACTTCTGACTAGTATAAACACAGCTCTGCCTTCTGTTAGCTGGATTTCAAACCATATTGCTGTTCTAGGGAGGAAACAGCCCTGACATTAAAGAGTCCACAGTCTCTGATCAGCTATTAAATCTCTGCTCCTTTGCGCTGAGTGAGCCCACAAGGAACAGGCAGTGAGGGACAGCTGGCAGGGAAGTGTGTCCCAGGAGATGAGCAGTGCTGTCTCTTTGTCCCAGGTAGAACCCAGATATGTTGTTTTTAGGAGCTGTCATCACAGAAAGCTCTGTCCTAGCCAAGGTGAAACGAGTTTGCTGAGATCAATCCAGGCTTGGCTGCTCAGTTTTCCACGGGCTGATGTTTACGTCCTGAAGTGGCATTGCACATGTTCTGACTGGAATATTGGTAGGTGAATTCAAGAAAGCCAGAACTTAATTGTAAACTGCACCATGGGCTTTCCTTCTACTTTTAGAAGGAAAACCTCCATGCTGGATTTATGCATGCTGGGGACAGTGTGTGAGAGAAGGGTTTTCTTGTGTTAAATCAGCAGCACTTCAGTGTTACAATTTCCCTTGAAGACAAATCTGTGTCAGAATTTCACCAGGGATAAAATTCTTGTCTCTAAAACTAGGAAGTGGACCAAATTCAGCCCTGAAGTAAATGAATGCCCATCCCACTCCTTGGGAAAGGAACCTGGATTTAGCCCGTTGTGTTTTACAGGTTTCCATGGCAGGGCTGTTTCTGCAAGGGCTCAGTTGGAAAAGCTGCAGCCTATCTTCCAGGCCAAGGCAGTCACATGCTGGAGTAACTGGCCAGGCCAGAGTCCAAGGAACTCCAGTCCTGGCTGAGCTCTGCCACCAAGTTTTGATTGACCAGCTCTTCATTTGTCCTTCCATCTGGCATATTTATATCAGGTTTTTGAGAAATACCAAGTCTCGAATGATCTGTTTGGGCAATCTAATGCTGCAATAACCAGTATTATTTCCAGCTTTTATTGTCACTGTAGTACCATGGGGGGACATTAAAACAAATGCCTTTCCTGGCTAGATAGTGTTCTCTTAAAATAGCCATTTTGACAAAAACTAACATTGTATTCGGTTTTTGCGACTCAAATCTGAGCTGCTGCAAAGTGCATTTACACTGCATTTAGGAAGTAATGGCATTTGAGGGGAAAACCCTGTCAGTGAGGTCTGAGGAAGAGAAGCAAAAGAGGGAAGGTAGTTCATGTTCACAAAAAGAAACCTTTCTCTGCAAATCTAGGTTGGTATGTCAGGCTGGAGCAGTTCTGACTGAACCCTTTACTCTGCTGGGCCAGGCTGCTTCCCCTGGGTCTGTTCTTTTCTATATTTAAATTAATCAAATTATGATTTTGCAACGGGGGGACCAACAGCCTGTCTCCAGCTGTGACCACTGCCACAACTGGTTACAGGGGAATTGAAGGACTAAGCCAGCAGTGGTTTGCAGTAAAACTTCCTTTTTTGTTGTCTCATCTGTAGTGCATATTAGCTGGAGTTCTGAAACTTTGTTGTTTTCCCTCCCCTCTCCAAATCCGAAAAAAACACTCTGAATTATTATGTTAAGATTGTTATTATGTAAAGCCCATATTGTATTTTACTTTCCATAGTTTTCTTTTGAATTTTAATGCCCAGGCTAACAGTGAAGCCCTTAAAATTACTTTTCTTCTCTCTCATTAACATGTTGCCTACCAATAGCCTTTTCTTCTGAACAGTACATTATTTTTCAAGTAGAAAAATATTCCTAGGTCTTGCTAAAGTTTGGAGGAGTATGTTTGTGTAGACTCCTTAGTCCACAATAATTGAACACTGAAAGGCTCTAATTTTATTGCTAGGGCCACTTTGTCATTTTTCCCTGAGCTTGTTTTCTGCTGCGTAGCAGAGGTGATGACAGATGTCTGATGGATGCTGCAGGGTCGTGCCTGCTCCCGAGGGCCACTTGCTGCACTTGTTTGTGCCGTGAGCAGCAGGAGCCACATGATGGTTGTGTTTCTCGGGAAGCGGCAGTGGGAGATCAACACGAGGTTCATCCGAGGCAGTATTAGCCTCCAGATAAAGCCTTGCCTCCATGTGTTCCTGCTCCCTGATCTCTGGCACCCAGCATTATAAAAAGCCCACAGAGGCAGGCCTGGGTGTGGGCAGGGAACAGACATGTCTGAGTCTGAACATGTTATCAACGCTCTGAGCAGTGCCGGGGCCTCCTCCAACGCTGGCAGCACTGCCTCCCCTTGGACTCCCTCTTCCAAAGTCAAAGCTGGCTTGCTGTGAACAGACAGAAGGTGAATGTTTCTGCCCAAGGACAGGGCAGATCTCTAAGTAATACCTTATTTTTATCCCAGGCTGGTTTGTTTCATAAGGAGCTGCCCAGACTGATGGGTTTTTCTCCCATTTCCCCTGTGAACGATGGGTGAGGGTCACTGACAGCAAGATGTGAATGTTGTGACGATGCTGCCCAGAACTGAGGGAGCTGGAGGATGTTACTTGGCATCCAAAGTTGTTCTGGCACTGCTTCACTGGATATTGCTTTACCCTCCACTCCAGACCTTTGGACTGCTGATGATTTCTGGGCTGGGGAAGAGGATACTGCAATTCCATCAGGATTGCAAGGGTCTCAGCAGCCATTAGGGAGAGACAGGGGAGGGCTGTGATATTTGGCTTCTGACAGATTTGAACAGGAGAACATCTTTAGCAGAAAAGCCACACATACAGTGTCCAGTTAATTTTGGTTTTAATTCCCTTAATTTCATAGACAGCAGGTAAAACTGACAATGGAATTTGGACTAAAAATGACATGTAATGGGTCAATAACTGGAGACACCTGTCCATGTCTGTCCTGAGAGAATTCAATATACTCTGCTGATTCACTTGATTTGATGCTGGGTCCCCTGGCTTGGGCTGGGGGATATTGTGCACTTGAGAGGATGGGGAAAAGGACTAAGATTTCAGTAAGTTAAAAAGGATAGGGATATGTGCATGTAAACTGGTTATTTTACCCTGGCATGTGTTGCTTTTTCAGAAGGCTGATGATTTAAGACAGAAAATGATACTATATGTGCCTGACAAACTGCAGGGGAGTTCTGCTGTGGCATTGGGCCATGGGAATGTGGTTTCACTCATGGACTGGGGTTTCTATTCCCAGTCCTATCAGTCTGCTTTTCAGACTCTGTGAGGGCTCTACAGCCATGTTTCTATCTGTAGACAGAAACTGTAAACCAAGAGAGAATCCAAATTGTTGTGAATTGGCTCAAAAAACCATACAGGTGTCACTGGGAGAGGAGTTGCAGCTGTACCTCAGTGCTGATAAAGGCCAGTCTGCATTGCCACAAATGCTCCTGGTTCCAGAGATGTGGAGCTCAACTGTAAAAATCAGCTCAGTCTGCACAGAGGTTTGGCAGAGGAGTTTTCAGAACATGAACCTGTTTTCTTTAATGAAATTAGCTGAAGGTGCAGGAGTGGGAGTTGTTAAGGTAACAGCTGATGAGGTAAAACCATGTGTGACTGCAGCTCTGGACCAGCCTGGCTCATGCCAATCATCTCCACCTTCAGCCTGTGGAAAGGGAACGGCAGGGTTTCCACAGAGGAAGAGTTTAGCCCAGCTAAGAAATTAGGAAATCACTCAAAAATGTGTCATAAATGCTGCATTTTTCTTTCCAGGTTTTTCTGGGGTGTGCAGTTTCTTTTTAAAGATGGTTGGAGCTTTTCCTTCTTCTGTTTCTGTGTTTCCACTTTTTTTGTGTTTTGCTTCTACCCTGTGGAGTTATCTTTCCGTATTTCCCATTAAACCAAGAGGGATGTGATTGTTTTTGTTTAACAACTTGATCTGGAACAGATTATAGCATTGCCAACATTTCCTGGTTTGGTGTGCAATGGAAATCTACCCATGGACTCACGTTGGTGAGACTGTGGAAACAATATTTGCTAGGGAATGCCAGCTCCATGGCTGGCATAGGAAGCACAGCACGTGCCTCAGGAATACCTTAAAGAGGTACTTTTGACTTTGAAGCCAGAGGGAAAAGGATGGGAGAGGAACTAGTTCAATTTGTTGGACTGTTTTTTTTTTCTGAGCATGTTTTCCATTTTGCAGTGGTTGGGAGTACATTATGCTTGCTCTGGGAAGGATGGGGGGACATCTCTTGGGCATCTCTCCTTGAAGAGGAGCATGGAAGGGCCACAGTGGAGTCACCTCCCAGTGGTGGCATTACCTCAGTGTGTTCCCTGTGTTTCAGAGGCTGGACAGATGGGGTGGCCTCTGTCTCCCTCTCCCATTATAGGGCAGATCCACATCCCCGTGGTTTCCCCATCTGCTGTCTGGTGTCTCAGGTGATGGGAGGGGAAAGGCTGCAGGGCCAAACCACAGGTACAGGGACACTGCAGCCCAATGGTGCCAGCAAAGGGGAAAATGGATCTGCTCTGGATCTCCCACCCAAAGCATCAACTGCCTGTTCATGTTCTGACTTCTTTCCCCTGCACTGTATTGACTTTCTGTGGCACTCAGAAACAATGCAAGAATCATACCTGTGTTCTTCCACATCATGAACAAATGTGCCTTCAGTCCTTATTAACTTGGGACTTGGGATCTGCCACTGCTCATTTGTGGGCAGTAGAAACCAAGCCCACACTGAGGAGGATTCTGGTGTTTATTCTCCCAGTATCTGAAGGGCCATTTTTTTGTTAAAAGGCTTTTTGTCTTGTTTGAAAAAAATAGTCAAGTGTTTGCCCTGTGTTCTTGGGGAGGATTTCTCTAAATAGAAAACTAATTCATCCATTTGGATTTTACCCAAGACTTTTACATTGAGTGGCTTTAAAGTATATTTAAAATGTTTATTTAAAATCCAATCAAATGATTTTTAACAAACTGTCTCAAGATAGAAGAAACTGACTTTTTGGAGTAACTGTATTGTTTATTTGTTGTATTGCAGTAGCACCTAGAGATCCCTACTGTGCTAAATGCAGAACAAACACAGAACAGAGCTGGTCCCTGCCCGTGGGAGCTCACAGCCTTTAGCTTGGGGCCAACCAGGAGCTCCTGGGCTCTCTTGGGGCAGTGAGTCAAACCCACAGCTCAACCTCCCCATCAGCCCCAACACAGAACAGATCAAGCAGGAGGCAAGTTTCAGAGAGCTGAACAACCTGCACTTTCCTGCTGTATGCTTCTCCAACTGATTTTTCCCAAGCTGTAGTTACCAGGCCTGTGGCTGAGCTGTGTGAGCTTCCTGAGATCACTGCTGCTCCTTGGAGAGCCGTGGTTTCCTTGTTCCCAGTGTCCTCAGGCAGATAGAGGTGTTTGGATAAAAGGAAGCCTTTTCAGTGGTTTATCATTTATATTATTTTTAAAAAGTTTTCCTTTTTGCTTTCTAAATTTTCATTCTCATTCAGTACCTTCCCATGGTTGCTGCCATAGGGGGCAAGGGGGAAGGATATACCAAAAAAGCAAACCTGACATCACACATGCACACTGTCAATCATCAAAGTATCAAAAACAAAGCTTGCAACAGCACAAACTTGTATAAATGTGGAAAGGAAAAAAAAAGTACACTGACTAAGCACATCAGGCCATCTTGTCCCTTTTGGCAGCTTTAAGATAGGGTGGAAGAAACTCACCCATTTTTTGAGTTTGTTTCCTGGGTCACCATCCCATCCTTTTTCCATCTTCTCTTCCAATACTCAGCTATAGCTGGGGGTTTGTCCATTCTGATTTACAGAGCCTTAGAGAGAGTCCCAGGGAAGGATGAACAAGGAATCCTTAATGTTCGTTCATGCTAGAACAAGTCAGGGGGTCTTAGGGGCAAAATAAGCCAAATTATAATTTCTGTAGACCTTTCTGTTCCCTCCTCTACTCTCACTCAGTGGCAAGGCTGGAAAGGTGATGGGATTCAGCAAATTAACAGGAAGGGGCAACTTGTCTGTGCTGGTTTGGAGCAGATCCAATCTGCTGTCTGTCCCTCTGTGTGTAAAAGAGCAGGGGCAGAGCCATTGTGCCTCATCTGCAGGGGGTGAAAGGGATGGGGTGTGAGAAGGAAACCCAGAGCCAAAAGCCTAATTATGGATAACAAACATGCAAGTCTGAGCAGGGGGGAGGAGAGGTCTGGACCTTGGCAAACAGAAACGTTGGATTGTGGTTTGCAGTGTGTGCTCCAGGCTGGAGCTGGCGGAAGCCGCGTGGCCGGTGAGTAATGCTGGCAGGAGCAGAGCACGCGGCAGTCTGGCAGCGTGTGAGCAGGGAGCAAGGACAGCTCTTTGGGCTGGGGTGCCTCTGAGTGTTACCCCAGAAATAAATAAATAAATATCCTGAAGCTGTGTGTGTCACTGGTGCAGCCCAGCAGAGCTGTGTCGGAGCCCCTGCTCGAGGAGATCCTGGACCTGCCTTGTGTCTCAGGGAAGGGCAAGCTCAGGGAACTCTGAAAACACAAGCCAAACACAGGGTGCTCTGAAACCAAATCCTTCTGCCTGCATATGAGAAAATTTGGTTTCTAATCACTTGTTTCTAAATGTTTTGTCACAAACTTCCTTTGGAGATGGAGAAGATGGAAAAAAATGGGATGAGTGCTCCCTGGCCCAACCTCACTATGCAGATCTCTGCTTAGAGCTCTCAAGGAAGAAAAGCTTCCTCAAAGAAGTCTCTTGTCCACAACATGTGATGCAGCACACATCTCTGGGAGCTCCCACCATGCTCTGAGGTTGTGATACCCTCTGTAGCGAAGGAAGAAAAAACAAATAGTCTTTACCTCTGTAGAGGTGGGTCTTGATAGAGTCATCTGAGTCTCACATACCCCAGAAGCCTGGGAGAGCTTGGTTGTGGACTCCTGTAACCTGTCACAGGGACAGGCTCAAACAGAAGCTGTTTGGATGTTAATCCAAATCCAAATTTCCACAGAGCTTCAGCTGCCAGTTGGCTGGGAGCCTTTATGCTATCTCTGATTCCACAAAAGAAACAAAAAAAACCAATAAAGTAAAAGGTGCTTTAAAAATATCATGAGGAGAGAACTGCCATGGAAATAAATAGCAAAAATAACAATGTTAACATGTCCGGTGTCACAGCTACTCTGACATTCAAGTAGTGTGGCCATGCCCACAGAGCTTCTCACAGCCACTGCCAGCATGGCCTGAGGGTCAGAGCTCAGCTGGTGCTCCATTGCTCACTGAAACAACCCACTCCTCCCTGGGGCTGGAATGGATGTGAAGAGAAGGGGAGAGGAAAGATGGATGCAGTCTTTGCTGATAATCAGGTCTTCACTGTGCCCACCTTTAGCAGGACGGAGACACGAAGTTCTCGCAGCTGTGTCTCTGTGGTTTGTGCCTGAGAGAGGGCGGCCAGGCTTCAGAGCTGGAAAGGATATTGCTTCAGGTAGTCCCCCATGCGCCGGGGCAGGGGCAGCTGCTCCACGTCAGCCGTGCATTTGTTGATGCGCAGCCGGCACAGGTGCTGCAGGCTGGGAATGCTGTCCTTGCGGCCCAGCGGCCGCAGCAGCTTCAAGTGCACCGCGGCTGCTGCCATCTCTTTCTGCAGGGGAGGTAGAGGAGACGGAGGCGGGTAAGGAGCCTCGGTCTTGCTTTCCGTTGTGCAGGACATGACATAGTGCTGGATGAGACTGACCACGTCTGGGAAGGCCAGGATGCGAGGTTTAGACAGGTAGTTGGAGTCCAGGCGGAACTTGCTGTCAGTGTACTCGATGCGCACGTTGGTGGGCCCGCGGTTGGTCTTGACGGACAGTGTGAACAGGTAGCTGGGGTGGGTGCTGTCCCGCACCAGGAAGGTGCCCTCAGGCATCTTCTGCAGATGCTGCTTGGCCTCGCTGGCAGTGATGGAACCCCAGTACCAACCTGGAAAAACATCCAAGAAAGAATTTGTTAGGGAAAGAACATATTATAGGACTGGAGTATATTTAGGGAAGCCTTGAAGACAACCACATTCAGGGCCTGGGGAACAACTCTGGTTTTTCCAGAGTTGGCAAAACCTTCAGAAATTAAGACCAAGTTCTAAGGGTTTCCTGCCTATGCTTGTCATTGCTGTGCTGGGGCTTGGTATGAGGCTGGCAGCTGCTGCAGCAGCTGCAGTTTAGAGAAAAACCAATCTGCTTTTTGCATTTCCCTCTCCCAGTTCAGTTACAAAAGATAAAGCAAAAATTTAGTTAATATGTTTGTAGAGACTGCAGATACACTTGCTATGTGCACAAGAGTCATGGCTGTGACAGAACTAGGTTCCTGTCTGAAGTGGCATCAGGAGATTTTCCTGGTGCTCAGATTGTGGAGTTGGGTCCCTGCACCCTTCTGACTCTGTGACTTTGCAATTGAGTCTTACCAGATTCTCGCAGGTAAGAGAAGGTTTTTGCAATGCAGAGAAGGTCTTCTTCAGGGTCCCGTGTCTGAGGTGGGTTGCTGTCTGGAACTGGAGCTGCAAGGGCAGGCGCAGACTCCTCCTGGAAGGCCATAACTGGGAGAGGCTGCATGATGGGCTCTGACAATTCCTCAATACCCCTGAGTGACAGTCTCCTGATCTTTTCCTCTGCCAGCAAAGGATGAGGTCTGAAATGAAAGGCACATTCTGCTATTTCTCCCTGCCTTGGGATAGGTTGCAGGGTCTGTTCAGTGCATGCTACATTGTACTACAACATGTTATGTTATACAAACAGATCGTCAGCACTGTTGTTTCTGAGAGAAGCAAGGGAGGAGGAAGGAACACAGCTAAAGATGAACCCTTAGAAACAGGGAGTTTGCCTCTTTGGCCTTATAAAAGGTGGTCTGCCCATTTAGGATGATTTGAACCTGGTATTTATAGATGTTGCCTTTTAATACATAGTTTCAGGGGTAGTAAGGTTTAAAGCAGCATTATGGCTTCATTTACATGATTACAATGTTGGAGCATTTCTGTCTCTGTCAGTGGGATTGTCATTTACTGCAGTATAATTAGAAGCAGAATTGGGAATAGCTTGGGTTTCATCCTATCCACTTTCTGTTCAAAGATGACCTGATCCCAAATGAATCTGTCAGAACTCAGAGTGAGCTGACAGTGTAGGAGAACAATGGGAATTCTTGTTTTAGCCAAGCCTGTGCACTACACCCACCCCCCACTGTTCCACAGCTCGATGGAGAAGTCAGCATGGCTGTACTCCCTGCAGGACTGCAGCAAGAGGAGGCTCTGTCATGGCCAGGCTGCTAAAACATGTATTCCCGTGGCCCAAATCTCATGGGTCACGGGTGCTCCTCCTCGGCAGCACAGAGATTCCTAAAGGAAAGCAGAGCTCCAGGGGGAGGATGGATGTCAGAGGCCAGAAAAGTCTTCATTCCCAGGCAAGCTCCTGAGAAAAAATTAGTTTCTGTCCAAGTGTGTGTAGGCTCTTTGCCTCTGTGTCCCCTGTCCTGCTACATGTCCTGTGTTACATCCCTCCATCATCCCCAACACACCTGAGATGTTCTTTCAGATACTTTAAAGAAAAGATGGCCAAGAGAAATACACTCAGTCCTCAGTGTGACACTGCCACAGCACCTGTGGAGCTGATGGTGATGGCACAGGGTGCAGGCACCCCCCCACATTACTGAAGAGAAGCAGAAGGACACTGAAGTCGCAAGTGCTTCCCTTTGGATCTTCCTCCTTCCCTGGGCTCTATGTGAACAGGGACACTTCAGGTACATAAATAAATGTGCTGTAAACTGATCTGCACCTGATCGTAGCTGCACTCCACCACCTCAAACTGCTGAGACTCAAGTGTGGGACACACAACAAGATGAAGGGCTGTGGGAGGAAAGTAGATTGGGAGAGAACCTGAAAGCACCTTCACACCTTGTAAGTGAGAGCCATGATCAGTTCCACAGCTCTGCATTTCTAAACAAACTGTGCAGGTTTGGAGTAAAGTTTTGTAAAACCACTGGTAAATTTAAATCTGCAGAGAGAGACTTCTTGTCCTTGCAATACCTAGCAAACCTCCTGCTATTCTGTTGGTATTTAGGAAAGAACATTTTTTTTCCATTGTCAAATCACATTTCAGAAGCAGGATACCTGCTTGGCTTTGATGGCATCTAATCTATGTTTCTTAATTTCTATTAATGGGTAGGAAGCCAGGCTGAATAAAAGTGATTGCTGGCCCTTGTCCTCATCAGGGACCCTTGGTCACAGGACCTGCATTTTCAGGGGCTTTGACCGAACTGTGCATCTAGATATATTTTTATACCTGGAGATCATTGTTGGGAAAGCCCCAAGGTCTCTTTTAAATCCTCTTTGAGATACATTTATACGTGTTGAGGGCTCCATTTTTCAAAATATTGGATGTCTCCCTCTTAATGTCATAGTCTTCACAAATGCCTAGCTACCTGTCTCATAGGGGAAAGGAGATTCCCAATTCTCCATTACCCCTCTTTTGCACAAGAAGGACCAGAAACCAGCTCAGCTGCTTGGAGCATGGTGCAAATAACACCAAGATCATGAATTTGATCCCCATACAAGTCATTCAGAGTTGGACTTGATCATCCTTGTGGGTCCCTTTCAACTCAGGATGTTCTGCAATTCTGATCCTTCCCTGTGCTGAACCTAATTAACAATTGGTGCCGTGCAAAGAGGGTGTCCCAGGCCTGCTGGCAGAGCTGTGTCTCTCTTACACCAACTGTTCCCTGAGCTGAAAATGACTGTGACTTATACTAAGGAAAACCAGTCCTGCACCATTCACTCCCCGGAACTTGAATACCGCAGTCCAAGTGCCAAATCTCTCTGAACTCATTTTCTCTTGGAAAATTTTTCTGGCCTACCCTTCCAGAAGGGTTTGGAACATAAACAAAACTTTTCATCGCGTGGAACTTTTTTCTTTTTATATACCAACTTTGGAGAGGAAATTGGGAACTGGCTAAGAGGCGGGGAAGGAAGGGAGAGATAGCAAAGCTACACAGGGAAATGTCTGCCATGAATCAGGAGGAAAGCTGTTCCTTTCAAGGGCTGTACCAGTTCACAGTTAGGTTCTCCAGAAACCACATCAGCTGTGTGAATTGGTCAGTAGGTTTCTTTTACAGAGCCCATGTGCTTGAGATGAGGTTTCCCACTGCAGTTGTGCTCTGCTGCCTTACACTTTGTGCCACGTGAGGCTGGAGGAGCCCAGAGCCCGTGCAGGCACTGTGGGGATCCTTCCACCGCAGCCAGAGAAGGGCTGGGCTCACACATTTCCTATCTTCCTTCTATACACCGGCCTTATGCCCCTATAAAACCTCCCAGTGCGGCTGTAGGCTCAAAGGGGCACCGCAGAAGAGAGGAGAAGGATTAGAAATTTTGACAGACTGGGAGGTGCTGGTGTCCTAAACAACTTTGTATGTAGGTTGAAGAAAGAAGAGCTGCTGCTGGGAGCAAACAGAGCAGCTCCAAGCACAGGAAAGGGAGAGTAGAGGGATCAGCAAGTAATGGCACACTACAACTTTTAATGCAAGAACATTTCCAAGAGGGTTAAGAAGAGTTTGCTGGGATAGGGACAGGTTGAAAAAGGTTTGCTGACATGAAAACTTCAGCCCTTTGGTGGGGCAAAGAAAGGATTTGGAAATCGTGCTTGTAAGAAAGAAAGCAGAGGAAAAACGTGGAGAAATCAGGACTGAATAGAGCAAAGTGTTCATACAACACCTGTGAGGAGGAAGCAAACAACCATATGAAATTTGGCACATCCCGCTGGGAGTCTGGGTGCACTCTCAGGAGAAACAGCAAATGAACTTCTTGTGCTTTGGCAATTAGTGTTTCAGAAAGCCTTGGAACGGCAGGAACGTTCAGGAGAATCAGATACGTCTGATACCATTTAGTGTTGGCTTTGTAGTTCCTGTGCTGATAAGCTAAACTTCCTAACACAATATAAACACTACAAGAAAAAGCGTGGAGCTGCTCTCCCTTCCATCCACCACATCCCAATGCTCCAGTGGGAGCTTAGAGTATGGAGTCCAGGATAGATGAAATCCTAGAGGATAATGAAAATGGAGCAACAAATGGTCTTCAAAACAGACATTAAAAGTGAAACATCTACACATCTGGCTCTATAATAAGTTCTTGGTGAGTAAGGGAAGTAGTAGCTCTGGTATGTTGACCGTGGAGAAAAGCTTCAGATCAGGGCTTCCCAAAGGCCAAGCTGAAAACTGAATTCCCTTCACTGTGGCTATAGGAACTGCAGCTGCAGACTGAAAATAACAGTGAAAACAAACCCTCTTCCGTAGTAGGAAATCAGTGGTAAGCATGAGATCTCCTTGTCTGTGGAACAGACAAGGGGGGGAAATGACAGAAAAATCCCCATGCTTCGGTCATTGCAAGCAGACAAGGAAGATTTTACTCTGAGGAAAACCCACCATATACCAGTGATAAGAAAATCTGACATGATGGCTCAGACTGAAACAAATGCTCACAATTTCCAAGTATGAAGCATGTGTAAAATAACCAGGTGATTCCTCCACACCAGGTATTCCTCAGCCGATGAACTAAGCTGGTCACAGGGACACTGAAGTGCCAACACATCAGTCCTGATACCAGAGAAGGCACTTGGATGTCACCTGTTCTTCTGAAGGCAGATGTGGAACTATCCGTGTGCCCCCTGTGGCTCTCACTCTACAGAATGCTGCGTACATACACTTAAATTTACACAAAGCTGTTAATCATTTAGCATAAATATCTCCTTAGAAATAGACCAAAGCATCTAAACTCCAGGGAAGTTTTTCCCTGTAAGCAGTTTGCTTCCAAAAGGACTTTAGGGAGCACCTATGGTGTTGGGCTGGTGTCCGCGCTGGTGCTGCATCCAACACACTCTGAGTTATTTTTACTCTCCCAAAGACTTTGAATACCGTGTATTTTGTTTTTCAGCAGTAGAAAGCACGGAAATCAGGAATACTTTATGGTTCCATGATTTCGGCCTTGGAATCTAAAACAGACACATAAGATAGACGCATAGAACTCAGCACTCGGCCAGCCGAAGTCATTCCCATTCCATTACAGTCACACATGGCAACACACACGAGCTAAAAAACCATCCCAGAGAACCTTTCTAATTACAATTATCAAAACACAGCTTTTCACAGAAGGCTGCAAAGTATCTTACCCCTGAACACAGAGGATCATGTCACTCCCGGACCAAGGGAAAAGCATTAAGTCTTCAGGAACGTGGGAAATTATTTCTCCTCTTCTTGCCTTTGCTTCCCCGAAGCAGCGAGTTCAGCCTCTAGCTGGGGTTCACGGTGAGAGAAGGCTGGCGAGTCCCAGCAAACCCCTTCTGCAGGTTGTTTCAGACACAGGAAAAGCCAAGCAGAAGACGAGCTGTCCGACAGACTTCAGGAACTTCGGCCAAGAAAATGCGTGCACTCTCAGTGCTTTAGAAAAAATAATGTATTCTTGTTCTGCTTTTCAGAAAAAAGCAGCAAAAAAAAAGTTTAAAAAAATAACCAGAGAAAAAGGAAATTACATATATTTAAAGAGGAACTGATCTTCCTTCAGAGCACTCTGAAATAGTAATAAATAGGTACCAATAAATAAGATCTCCCCGAGTGCTGCGGGAAGAGCCGGAGCAGCGACCTGTCTCAGCGCTGGCTCCGGAGAAATGAAGCTCTGTGGAAGAAGAAAAAAAGAAAAAAAAAAAAAAAGCAAACCTCCTTAGTAATCTTTTGTGTGTCCCTTTTAATCTGTTCCAGGAAGTGAGGGATTCCTGGAATCGTATTGTGTTCGCATCACTCTTCCTATATCAGCCACGAGGGGAGTGGAATAAAAAAAAAAGAGAAGGTATAAA
>VZTZ01000074.1:471942-572538 GCA_013400955.1 Drymodes brunneopygia
GGCCCGCCCGGGGCGGGGCCGGCAGCGCCCAGCGCCTCCTGCCCGGGCTTGTACACGGCTCCCTGTGATTCAGTCGCGGCTATGTGCTATTTTCCTTCCATTTGTTGTTAAGCATTTGTAGTTTTGCCGTGTCATTTTATGCCTCCCGACCCCGGCGGTTCAGCATTCTTCCCGAGCTGGCGGCGCCTCTCCTGGTCGCTTGAGCAGGGGATGCTCGGGGAGGGGCAAGGCCGGGGACTGGAGGGGCAAACAGGGACTGGGGCAATTTCCAGTGAAACCTGGGGAGTAGGAGGAGGGGATGCTGCAGGGTCTGCTACTCTGGGCACCGGTTGTGTGGTTGTCACGCTGCATGAGTTATCTTGAAAGGGTTGTCTCGGTCACCTGGGAGTCCCCTGTGAATCAGGTATCAGCTCAGCAAAGTCTCTTGGAAAAGGCTACACCACCACCACCGTTTTGTCCTGCATTTATAGATCACTGTCAAGTTTAAATCTGGCAAACCACGAGGAAATATTTCGGTTTCTTTCAGGGTTATTGAACCTTTTGGTTTTGAAGACTTTATAAGAAAAGCTGAGTTGCTTTTGTCTTTTACTGCCACGAGTAGCCACCTCTTCACTTATTAGAGATAAGAGAGAATAAGAGTAGTCTGTCTGCCACCTCCATTGGAGTAGATTGAATATTTAAAAATATTAGTAATNCTCCTTAGTAATCTTTTGTGTGTCCCTTTTAATCTGTTCCAGGAAGTGAGGGATTCCTGGAATCGTATTGTGTTCGCATCACTCTTCCTATATCAGCCACGAGGGGAGTGGAATAAAAAAAAAAGAGAAGGTATAAATAGCTGCGTCCAGCACGGCCGCGTCCATGCTGCCATGGCCAGGGGAGGGAGGGAGGGAAGGGGAGCNTACTCTGGGCACCGGTTGTGTGGTTGTCACGCTGCATGAGTTATCTTGAAAGGGTTGTCTCGGTCACCTGGGAGTCCCCTGTGAATCAGGTATCAGCTCAGCAAAGTCTCTTGGAAAAGGCTACACCACCACCACCGTTTTGTCCTGCATTTATAGATCACTGTCAAGTTTAAATCTGGCAAACCACGAGGAAATATTTCGGTTTCTTTCAGGGTTATTGAACCTTTTGGTTTTGAAGACTTTATAAGAAAAGCTGAGTTGCTTTTGTCTTTTACTGCCACGAGTAGCCACCTCTTCACTTATTAGAGATAAGAGAGAATAAGAGTAGTCTGTCTGCCACCTCCATTGGAGTAGATTGAATATTTAAAAATATTAGTAATCATTCAGAAGTGGATGAGGCCGGGAGACGAGGGGAAGGCAGGATGCTGATAAGGGTGAGGCTAGAAGGGTGTTCCCCTGGGCATGAGCCTGAGAGCAGCAGGCTGTGTTCGGCTCCTGACTCAGCCTTTCACTCCCTGCAGTTTCATTTGGTAGCTACTCAGCCTTCTGCACACTTCTATCCGTTTTCTGTCCTGAATCAGCGGCAGTGCAGTAATGAGTGCTGCTAATAATACCCAGCTATGCCAAGAAAGAGGTGCTGAGGGCCATCTAAGTATCCTGAGTATCCATAAGGACTCTGAGGTCCTTCTAAAGGGGGTGGGAACGTCAGCCTGCAGGCATTCCTTGACCGGTTTGCTTCTGAGCCTAAGACTTCAGTTTATGCTTTCTCTGAATATGTGTAAATTCGAAGGGGAGGCGAGGGGCTGGCAGAGGGATTTCAGTCCTCACCTTTCCTGTGCACAGCAAGCACAACATTCAGACGATCATTCGGAGGCCCCTTTGTAGTCCTGGCTCAGGGCTGCAGGGAACACCTGCGTGCCTGTGCCCCTCGACATCTAAATCCGAGGTTCTTTAATCCTTCTGTGGGTGGTGCAGCAGCACGATGGATTTGAACAGATCTAGACCATAGAGGTGGGAGCAGCTCATGTCTCCGGCAAACCACAGTGAACCTGCACATTCAGAAGGTATTGAACTCGTTGTCAGCGTCGGAGGGGACGCTGAGAGCGCAGCTTGGTGTGCCGGCAGGAGCGCAGCTGCCCGGCGCCGGCAGTGAGGAGCTGCCTGCATCTTTCACCTAGAATTGGGCTCCATCTAGCGATCCTCGCCTGGAGAGGCCTTTTGTACGGGCTCTGTGCTGGGGGCTGAGCAGCCATTTGTATCTTCAGCTCAGGGAAGCCACGCTCAGAGCTGTGCAGAGGAAATATCCCCGAAGAGCGCGGTCTGCTGGCAGCTCTGCGCTGTGCAGGCAGCGGCTGCTCCCAGTCCACGTCCCGCTCCCCTGCCGTGGTTTTCCAGCCGCTGTCACCGGACCCTCACCCTCTGCCCACGGTTCTGCAGGACCCGGAGAGATGAGCATGGACTCGAAGGAGCTGTTGCGTGTGAGCATCAATGAAATGCATTCGCATTGGAAACTTCTTTAGGGGACCACCTCAAAAAAATATTCAGTCTAATGCCTGGGCTGTTTTATCTACAAAATCAGTGATCGGTTTGAAGTCAGGAACACTCAGCAGTGCTTCATCACTCCACATGAACGCTGTGCTCGTTTGCACTCCTCGGGCACAAGGCCAATGCCCCAAGAGGGGAGCAGCACAGTGTGCCCGACGTGCCAGTGTCCCAGGCCCTGCACAGTCAATATAAATTGTTGCCGTTCACACAAATTAGTTGTTTAAACGCACTTTAAATACATATAAACGGCTCTCCAGAGTTCTGTCTTGAATAATAAGGACATTACAGAGGCAGTAGCAAGAAATATTGCTGAGTGATATCATTGACTGCTAGGCTTTAGTCATGAAAAGTATCAAAGAAAGCTCAAAGCTCGCAGTAAAGTGAGGGAAGAAAATCCAGAAATCGTGAGGCAGTTAATCGCTCAGGAAAGTTCACCGACACAACAGCACCATCTGCTGCTAAATGTGTGCTTGGGAAACCCGGTGGCCAAAGTCCCTTCCCACTGCGGGTGGCACAGGGCTGTGCAGTTGGACCTTCCTGTGATCTTGTAGAGTTGGCATAAATTAAAAGTGACATCCAGAATCGTAACTCTTGAGAGGGGTCTCTGTGCCTGGAGACTGGATTTACCTTCACCAGTAGCTTAGAAGACTGAAAGTCGTCCCTTTTGTTACTGCCTGGCCCTTACCCTGAGCTGCACTGTAGGGAATCGCACGGAGTGACCCAACGTTACCAATAACAAGCAGCTGCTCCTTGTTTAGAGGGACCAGCTCATTATTCGAGCAGGACACACCAATTTCTGTAATCAACAACAGGCGGTGAACTTACTCTTGTGGTCTTGATTTCCCAACCTTGTGAAGAACAATGGAGGAGTCTCCAGGGTGTGGGTGAGCTGTGCCATGAAAACAGGAACATCTGAACTGGCTCCACTAGAAGTAGGATGTGCAGAAAGGAGTAGTTTTCGTTTCAAGCTGTGAAAAAATACCCTGGGTTATTATAAGGAACTCAGCATATTTGCTGTCCCAAGGCTTGTGGCATGTGGTGACCTAGAAGGTGATGGCAGTGTGGCATCTGTTAGGAGTTTTGCTGCTTGATTAGAATGCTGCAAAAATTGTATTCCTGAGTGGCCTGGAAGGCCACCCCAGGACTACCAGGCAATTCTGTCATACCCATTAGTTGCAGGATGTTTCAATGAAAGAGATTAATTTCTTCTGCTCCACTGCAGCATAAAATGAAGCATCATCTCCTGTAGACAGATTAGAAGGTTTTTTTATGCTTTTGATTTATGATTCTTCTATGAAAAAAATCTATCTTTTTTCTTCCTCTCTGCTGAAATGAAATGTCCAGCTGGTATCTCTCTGACTCCCCCATCAATAAGCTGTGGTGGAACATGGATGGAGCCTCCCAAAACCTTCTCAATGACCAAGACAAGATACCTGTCTGAGGCCAGGCATAAAAAAAAGCAGCTTTTCTATCCTTATCTGTATTTCTATAGGAAAATACCTGCTATGTGCTAAGGTGGAGGAATTAATCTGGAGGAACAAAGTCAGGTACTAGGACAGGCTCTCCAGGTGGTGAGAGTGGTGTCCTTGAGACTTCCCTTTCCTTAACTAGAAGCTGCTTCATAGCCAGAATTCTAATTCCTCATGGAAGCCATGTTATAATCCCAGGTTAGGACAGAGGGTGTTGAGAATAAAAGAGAAGTTGTTCCAGCAACAAAGCATCAGTAAAGATCATTGCCTATGAAAGAGCTTTATAAACCTGGTTTTGTGTCAGCCAGGAGAGAAAAGAGCCAGGCTGTTTGTTGATGAGCTTTTTGAGTTTGGTTTTTTTTCATGCTTTTTTGATAAGTCTGAGACAGACACCTCCAGAGCGCAGCCAAAAGACAGACAAAAAAACATGCATATAGTTTGTGTTTCAGACCACAGTGTACATGACAGACTAAACTAAAGATCCTACAAGAGGCTGCTTTTGTTCTCCTTCATATCAAAATATTACTCTGTAGAGCTGCCCTTTCTTTCTTTTAATATCACAGATGCAGTTTCTGAAGAACTTCCTGGGGGATTTAATAAGGTTGTTGCAACCGCCCAACCAGACAAAGCTGTGTCCTCACTTCAACCTGACAGTACAGAGGATTTTCTCTTTGGTGACATCTATATAATACATCCCAGAGTGTGGATTTCTCATAACAGCATAAAAAAATAGAGAGCTGTTATTCAGACAAAGCGAAGTTTCAGAAAAAAAAAATCCCTAGTTTTCAGCTGATAATTTCTTTATCATAGCTGATGGGATTTCCATGAGACATTGCTATCAAAGGGCTGACCCCCAAGCAAATCACTTTTGTATATAAGGAAACTGAGATCCCTGTACCATTCAGATAGCACTCCTCAAGCTCTGCCATCCCTCAGAGAATATTTGATGACGTCAGCTTTCCTAGATCTCCAGATGACAGCAAACTCTGTTATTTAATTTCGTTTTTATTAGGAAATGAGACATCTGAAAGTCTGAAATGTCTTTGATCCCAGTTATTGAATTGCTACACCATGGCAAAGAGGCAGTGAAAATACCCAGTGGAATAGCCAAAATTAACCTTCTCTGTTTAAACAGAGTAGTGCTGTCTGTCTGTAAAGCAGGTATCTATGATATCCAAGACATGATAAAAATCAGGGAGAATGTATCCAAACCATGTGCTGGCTAAAATAAAAAGCTTCAGCAGATTAAGACACTTGTTAGAGGAAAGGGGCTACTGCCCCAAAGCTTATTGAAAGAACAAGGCCTTAATAGCAAACTATTTTCTCTTATAAGTTGTTTTTTATTTTGGGACAAAGCAGGCATAACTGAACTACTACATTCTCTTTTGAAATGTAAGTTGTTTTGTGTTGTTGCTGTTGGGGACTTCTGGTAAAAATAGGATTAATGTTTAATTCACAGTGCTAGGGATTTTTGTGAAGATGAAAGAACTTTTGTTGAGTGGGCTCTTAGCCTGTAATAGTAGTGTTTTGGGGTTTGGTTTTTTTTTTAACTTCAAAAAGCAAACACCAATAAATAAATAAAAATATCTGTTTGAATGAAAAACGTCCCCTGGCTCAACGAACTTCAGTGGGCCTGTCACTGTATTCTCCATCAGCAGCTCCAGAGGATGCTAAAGAAGCTCCACCTGCCAGGAGCACAAAGAGAGGCTTCAGGAGCTGGTTTTTTATTTTGGGGTCATCCTTGTGTAGAATGATGCTGTCTGATACTTGGGCTGGTGCTAGAAAGGCTTTTTAGGAGTTTGTGGTGGTTGAAATTAGCAGAGGGTTAATATAAGGCCTTATTAACCATGATTCATGCTGGGTTTTTGTGTTTGCTCTGTTTAATCTTATTACTGGCTGCTAGTAAAATTATGAACTTTGCCAAGAGCATATCCAGGCAATATCAGGTGGTGAACCCAAACAAGCTTTTCATCCAGTGAGATACCCCAAGACTTGAAAAATGTGTTTTGTATCCTCCCAGTTTAACTCTTCTCATCAGGAGACGTAACTCATAACTGAGACATGTAGAACCAATTCATTTCACACATCCTGCCTTATTCCCTCATCTTTCCTCCTAACTTTCCATGCACAGCTTATTTTTTTAGAAACTCATTCTTGTAATAAAGTCATAGTTTCTTAATGAAATTCCTTACTTCTGACACACTGTAAAAAATAGCAACCCTTTAAGTAGACATCTGCTTGGAATTTTTGCAGTGTTTAATATTTCCTAGAATAGAGCCATAAATCGCCTTCTACCAGCTTCAATGTGCTAGTCAGTGTAACTCCTGCCTGCTTTGGGCAGCCATAGGCTTTTGGGTGAGAGTTACATGGAAAGATCCAAAGTGGGGCCAGGAATGAGAGCTACAGATGGGTGTGAGCAAGTATGTTTTTCAAATTAAAAAATGCAGAAGAGAGCAGAGATTTTGGAGTTTTCTGAAGGGTCTGGCCCCCAGTGACTGAGCGCAGAGAAGAGGACTAATAGTTACCTGTTGCAAAGAGAAGAAAGTTACCCTCCAGGACAAACCGAACAGCAAACACAGGCAGAAGCCATGGGGAAGAAAATCAGAGCAAGCTGCTGACTGCAGAACCATGTTATTGAAGGTTTGCAACCTGGGAGCTCACAGTTACATATATACATTTCTCTGAGACTACCGCAGTGGGAGGTGATGCAAAGACTAAAAAGGCTGGCAGCTAAAGCTGAAAAGGTTGGAAATAACTGTTTTCCTCAGGGATTTGATTAGCCCAGAATAGGTGAACTGAATCAGGGGCCAGGCCCTCCAGCAGCTGAACTGCTGAAAGCCTGGAAGGGAAACCTGAGGCAGAATAGCTGTAGCGTCACATCACATGGTGATGTACGGCAGATCTGCATCCTGCTAAGTTGAACCACTTTTTATTCCTTGGAGAAAGGGTTCATTAGCCCTTTTAATTATTTTCCTAACCACTAGAACTCCAGATGCCATTATGTTACGTAAAATGACAAATGTATTTTTAACTTGTAAAGCATGTGAACTTTAAGCTCCTTCCACTGATATGAATACAGCTCCATTTCGATGCATGACTCATCTTCACATGTAGGGAAAAAAGCTCAGCATTTCACATCCCTGGAACCACACTCTGTGCACCAGTGATGAGCATCAGTTGCTGTGGGAACCATCACTTTTAGTATCCAGACGGTGCATCTGAAAGTGTCGAGAAACACTGACCACGTCTTCGGTCGCATTTAGTGGCTGCGTGTAGCGAGAGCACCGTTTTGGTGGCCAAGTGCCTGAAGGATCATTGCTCGCTATGGAGTCTCATTGCAACAGCCTGTTTAACACAGGGTTTGGAGCGAACGTGGCGATTCTTCCTCTTCCCAGAGGAGCCATCGGGGGAAGGGCCGGCAGTGCCACCGCGCGGGCGCGCTGCGATACCAGCCCGGAGCTGCCGCCGCTGCAGCCTCGTTTCCCCCCTCTCTCAGGGCCGTTTACCCCAATAAATGAATATCCTTCTTAAAATCACCGCCCTAAATCACCTTAAAATCACCGCGGGGCTTGTTCCCCAGCAGGGTTGTGGAGGGGAACCCGAACAGTGAAGCCTGAACGCGAGGCAGCTCCCGCTCCCGGAGCGGGCCCGGCCCAGTCCCGGCCGCTTGTCGGGGGCTCNCTGCCCCGGGGCGGCGGGGCGGACCCAGGCAGAGCCCGCCTTCCCCGAGCCGCTGCGGGAAGCCTCGGCTGGGGCCGCGCCGCCACAGGCAGGTAATGGAGCTCCGGCGTGGAGCTGCCCCCGCCCGGCTCCCGCCGCCGCCACCCCTCGCTCTCCCGGCTTCGCCTCAGGGCTTTCCCGCCCTCCGCCGCCGCCTCAGCGCGGGGGGCTGAGCGAGCGGCCCCTCTGCTCGTGCTAACGGGGCTGCCGGCACCGGGACCCGCCCCGGGGATCCCCTTCAATCCCCAGCGGGACTCGCTCGGCTTTGGGAGCCAAGCCATGGCATCTCCACGGACTCCAGTTGTTGGGTGGTTTGGTGGTCCCTGCCCCTCGCTTGTGGAGCCAGGCAGTTAAAGCACTGTCCCAGGGTTCGGTGCCTGCCCAGGCAGTGCCACTCTGGGGTTCAGTCCAGGTATTCGTGGTTCTCTTGCGTAATTTGGGAGTGTCGGGATGAGGCAGAGGACCATTGTGAGGATTTCTACATAAAACATTGAGGCAACAAGTGGTTGATGCGGGTTTATAAGCTCGAAGCTCTGCTCTGTTTGTACAGAGTTTAGCTGTAGTGTTATTCCAAGTCTCAGCAGTTACTCAGTTACTTTTTGTTACAGTAAACCTACAGACTGAGAGCTGTGTGTATTGGACCTGGGGTGACGGGTCGGTAAAGCCAAAGTGTGCTTTCCTGAGGTGATCCTGCATTTCTGTTCTCTCTAGCACCTGGTCATCTTGTTAAAAACAAGAGAAAAGCCGTGAGGTGGGACAACAGTTAGTTGACATCAATTACTAACACTTGTTTACATTTTTACTCAGGACTAAATGGCGAGCAAATGGACTGTTTGAAGTGCTGGGTTTGATTGCTTAAGAGAAGGGGCTCTGCTGAGGATACCCCGCAGGAATCTGTCGGGTATCTGTGCCATCCCAGACTCTCCCCTGATATGGAACAAAGTGAAGGTGAACAGGAATCCCAGGCAGAGAGTCACGTGGAGAGCAAGAGCAGCGTGAAATCCTTGCCTGGAGGAACAGCCCATGTCAAACTAGAGATAAAAAAACATGCAGTTACAGACGACTACAAACTCTCCAAACGTGTGCTAGGGTTAGGAATCAATGGCAAAGTGCTGGAGTGTTTCAACAAGGCGACAGGCCAGAAATGTGCTTTGAAGGTATGTGTGTTTTGTCTTTTTTTCCTTATTTATGGTTTGGAGTCCAGAGTTCACTCCCAGAACACTGTAAAAGCTGCTTGTTCTGTTCCTTACCTTTCACAAAGAGTGATGCATAAAGAATCTGAATATGTGGAAACTTTTGCTACTGCAACCCTGGTGTCCCAGCTTGAGCCTTTTCCAGAATATTCTGTGTAGTTTCCAGAATAATGTTATCAGCTGTGAAATTCTCGTGTTCATATTTAAAGTTCAAAAAAGGCAGGGGAGAGAACCGTGTCTTAGTGTGTTCTGGGAGAAAACTTGCTAGATTTTGAATCAACGTATTATGCAATACTCATGAAGGAAACTGTTTTGGATCTTGTGCAATGAATAGGCCTAAGCTGTGAAATATTTAAATGTTCATTCTTCAGTTTTTCCTCCGTTTGAAGACTTCTCTGAAGGAACGTTTCTAGTTGTTCATTTATTTTCCTACTTTATTTTTCCAATCCGTTTACCAAAGGATATTTCCTGGGAAAGCACTGATTACACCAGTATGGCAAGTGAGTTTAGTAGATATTTATGGTGATAAGTACCACTTAAATAAATGGAGCAATAACCATTCATTAGAGAGCATAAAGCTTACTTGCCTTTTGTTCTGCAGCTTTTAAACTTGAAAATTTCCCTGATGCTCTTAAACCACATCATTAGGGGGAAAAAAAAGCAGCCTAAATGAGAACCAGGATGGTTCAGTACCAGAAGACTAAAAGCAGCTGAAGTAATTGTCATGAGAATTACTTAAGGAATGTTGCAGATTCCTTGCTGGTGTTAATCTGATGGGTCCGGGAGGCTCTCAGGTATCCTTCTTTCCCTTAAACAGCATGTGTGCTGGGAGCAGGGTGGCTCTGCCAGTGGTCAGCTGGAGGGTCTGCCAAGGCCTGCAGATGGTCTCTACCAAACAGAACTGTCCCCACCCCAAAGCCTTGGTATTGTGATAGAGAAGCCTGGAAATACCTGGCAGCTTTGGGTATTGAAAAAAAATTTAACAGAGGAACTAGAAAAGCTTATAATACAATAATTTGCTGATTAATTCATGTGTTTCCAACACTCTCGTGTACTTTATCACACTCTTTTGTATTAGCTTCACGTAGCTGACTCACAGAAGTTTATCATGGGGAAACTGGAGATTTTGACAAACAGACTGCAAATGCTGGGGTTTTGCACCTGCCTAGGGGAGTGTGAAGTTTTTGCAGCTCTCAGGTGATCCATTAATCAGGTCTTTCTGGAGTGCTAGCAACATGAATTTCTAAATTTAGCATACTGTGATGAAGGATAATACTTAATGCTGAAGCTGATCTGCTGTTTCTGAAGAGTTCAGGGGCATTGTTGCTGGTTAGAGATCATTCGTACTTCAAACGGTTTGCAGTTATAAGGGCTGGAAGCATTTTAAAAGAGAAGTTGCCATTCCAGAGGACAATCCAGTAGCAGCAAGTATGTTCCAGAGCAAATTCTGTCGCTCTGGAATGAAGTAGGAAATATATTCCAATGGATATTAACATCTGGAAAATATTTTTTTATTTTAGCCTTCAGAGTTCGGGAGAGGGAGAAGACACTGGAAATTGCTGTGCCCTGATAGAATGTCTTCTGCTTGATGGGTTGGCTTTCTTGAACCTATGGTGGAGTCTCTAATAGTTGTTTGTGTTTAGCAGTGATTGAGCTGGCTGATTTTTTTTCAGAACTTAATATCTGTTAAGGACTAAAGCTCCATTACGTGTCAGCAATGGCTGACACATCACTGAACTTACCCTGTAGATGTGTTTGGCATCCTCTTCCCCATCCAGCTGTGGAATGCGTGCACTTTTCTTCTGACAGGGACAGAAGTATGGCAGCAATATTAAGATGTTTATGAGTTCTCTAGGGAGTTTGAATGGCAGATAATAGTTTGCTGCTTGCATGTGTGCATTTCTCATCGTTATGGGTTTAAGTGCTGAATAAAAAGTTAAACATGCAATTAAGTAAAACTGCCAGAAGCCCAGAGAGAATCCGCTGCTCTCTGCAAAGATGGTCTAGTGAGAAGATTACCCAACAAGGAGGGATAAAAACTCTGCTTGGTTAATTGTCAAGAATAGAAAGATCTTTTCCTACCCCTGAAGATATTTGCAAGGATGAAAACATTCAGAGGAAGTTTTTCCTTTGTTTCTTGTGAAACCTGAACTGGGCCACACAAGTCCCAAACCTGCTCCAGATGACACTTCAGAGCAAATCATCCAGTCAAAGCAGTTATGTAAAAGGGACAAGAAACTTGGGAAAAAATATTCAGAAACAGCTTCACAGCAGAATTCTCTGTGTAGGGACAACAGGGCCTTGCCACTGTTCATTCTTCTCAGGTGTGATGGCAGGGTTATCATTCACTTACAGGATTCGAAAGTGGAGGCTGATGAAGCTGTCACAGTACAAACCCAACTGGTATGACAGGTAAAGAGAAATGTTTAAGATAAAGAGAAATGGAAAGACTGAATTGCAAGTTGAACCTGAAAAAAAGGGATGCTGGATGGATTTTTTTTTCTGGAGGTTGCTTGCACATACCCATTGAGATTTATGTATATTTGTGGACAAATACTTCAGGCATGACAGTGCTTGCTGTAACCTGCTCCTGGGAAAGGAAGAACATCACTCCTGCTGCTGAAGATAAAGTGTAATAGGCTGTTCCCCTTCACATCAAACTTGCCCATTAAAGCAGCTCCTGACTGGGCAGATGGCACTGCTTTCTGCCTGCAGGTTTTCTTTTAAATGGGAACAGAGCCAGCACAGCCAGGATCTGGATAGAAATTACTCAATGGAAGGAATTTGAACAGAGGTACTCAAGAGGAAAGGGCTTGAACAGGCAAAAATATTCATCCCCTGAGCCGTATGTCAGTCAAGCACTCCATGCTGTAATTGAGAGGTGCTTCTTGTTCTTGTTGTTGTTAGTCCACATCCAGATTGGAACTGGTTAGAATTCCACTTATTTTAGAGGGGGAAAACACAAGACATCCTTTTGAAGATACTGCAAGGTTTTGGTTATTTTCCTAAAACACTGTGTGGCTTAAGTTTACTCTGCTTGGCATTGTGATTTGCTGCCCAGTTTTACAATGTGCTGTCAGCTTTGTTTCTGTTAAATTGAAATGCCACATGCATTGCTGTCCTGCTCCAGAAAATCTCATCTGGTTTCTCACTTAGACACATAATGACATTTTGGCTGAACAGTGCTTTTTCCAAATAGTGAGAACACAGTGATTTAGAAAAAGTAGAAGCATAAACAAAACTGCTGTGCAGGACCATGGCCTTCTAGAAGGCAACTATGTTTTGGTCTCTGTCTCCCTTACAAATAGAAAGCCCTCTCAGATCTCTTTCCATAGTTGATCCAGAAATAGCTGTCAAGTGAAGTCTAGTCACTCTTCTATTTTTAGCTCCTCTCTGCCAGCCTGCCCCCTTCTGTTCACTTTACCTTTTGGGGCTTTAGGGCAAGTTTAACCTCCACTTCTTTAACACTGACATCAGCCCGTGTGTTCTCTGCTGGTGTTTGCACTGCTCACTGTTTTTAGGGAGAGGAGGAGACCAAAATAGCTGATTACCTGTGAGGATAAATGTGAACTCATGGGACTTGCCTTCCATGAAAAAAACCCCAACCTACAGCTCCTTATTCTTTCTTTCCTTCTCCTCCATTTCTTTTTTGGCACAAATTCCTGCTAAGTGGTGTCAAAATAATACTTCAATGTACTTGATGATCTCCTTTATTTTTGTGGAAGATGGTAGGAAGGGCTCAGAACTGGGATTTAGAAATAATAATAGAGAGAACAGAGAGGTAGAGAGCCTCCTGCAGAATATTGGGGCTTCTCTGCATCTGCAGCTTCAGGATTTTGGTGGATGTTTCAGGATGTAAAAATGTGCCACATCTACACACAGACCTTATCCTCTAGAATAAATAGTGAGCTAAGCCATCCCCTGCCTCATGGAAAACGTGTTGTGCTGCTGAGTGCCAGCAGAAAAGTGTCTGTAACTTGCTGATTTGAAGGCAAATAGGCATAGCCCAAATGTTAAATAAAGCAAAAAGCAAACACAAAATTGAACACCCTCCTTGCCTTTTAGGTTTAAAGAATGTTTAGTGAATGATAGAAATGATAATTGTAGAGTAGGAGTCTGTGCTGTTACGCACAGGAGTATTAGCATAACTTTCTCCTCAAAAGGAAAGAAAACAGGTAATGGAGAAAGGAATTTTGCAAAAAAGTCCTTCCCAAAATGATTCCTGGGACCCACACATAGGACTGTCTAGAGAATGCTGTTCTGCTTTCCATAGGTGAGTTGCTGTGGACAAAGACAGACATTCTGCCTCAGTTTCATTTAGTCTTGAGCTATGCTTCTGTCTCTCACTCAATTTGATTGTTTCTGATTACATTAAATAGTTCTGCATGACAAAAGCTAATAGTGGGATAGTCTGTTTTCAGTTACTTTATCCTGAAGCCAGGTCATGATTGCTCAGACTGTAAATTCCAAAGTATTTGTTTTGCAAGTTATCTAAATACCTGGTGCTTACAAAATACCCTGCTTGCTGCCTGAAGTAAGACGATGACCAAGGAAAATGATGCAGCAGTGGAGAAAGCACTGCACACAGTGAAAGTGGAGGTTATTTTAGGCTGATGATTGCTTGTAGAATAGGAAATGATAACAATCTTCATAGATGCTGCAGATTGCATTTTTAGAACAGAATTACGCCAGATTAGGAATGAAACATTTCAACATTTTTGGCATAAGGAAGAATAATGGTGTGCTAAGCTTAGAACTGTGATGAGAATTTGGGGAACCAAGTATAATGGTTGGTTAGGTTTTATCCAGGGTGAAGCAGCTCTTCTAGAATGATTGTGTGTTTCTGGAGGAAATTAACACTTTCCAGTGAAGTGTTCTCTAGTTCTGTCTTACCTACCATGTTTCTTGCAGCCTGTTTATGCTGGTTTATCTCGTGCTACAGTAAATTCAGTGTCAGTAACACAGCTTAGTCTGAGTAACAAAGTCCAGGAGCTGTGTTGTAGATCAAAGCTGAGTACAGCATAGAATGAATATGAGTTCAGAAGAGTTCTAGTTAAATGGCAGTCCTGTCTACAGAGGAGTACCTAAAATATGGATAGCATCAGACTGGTCCTTGAATTTTATCCTTCAGTGCCAATCTTGGCACTTATTACATAAATATGCATAAAATCCTTAAAATAACTTCCAGTCGATTAAAAAGTGGGTCGTTTCTACTGCTACAAGAATTGTTTTTAAACCAGTGAGTCATTCAAGACCAGAGTCTTTGAGCACTTTGTACTTATTGGGGCCAGACTGGCACCTTTCAAAGTGTTAGTTGGACTAGTTAATTTAAAAAAACGGAGGACTTATCAATTTACTTTAAAGATCTGACATTCTTGACTGGTCTGCTCTTTATTTGAAATACAGCAAATAGTTTAAAAAATAAAAAGATGGGCTCCGTCTGAAATAATGAAACCATATGTAATAATTTTTTTTTCAATGGCAGTTCATTAAGCCTAAAAAGCAGAAACAGAAAGCCAAATGCTATAAACCATTAAGTCATCCTGAAAAAGTAAAACGACGTCGATGCTACTTTGCACCTTCTGTGTTCTCCCCCAGTCTCTCAGCAAGCTGGCACAAGTTATAGCCTGACTTGAGTGGCAACAAAGCTCGGGAAGATCAAGGCGTGTTCCCCGCCTGGCCGGGTTCAAAGAGCTGATAATGTTCCAGATAAGTGTTTTACTGCAGCTGCGGGGAGGGTGCTGAAAGCAGCGCACGTGAGCGCCTCGGTCAGACACCACTGATGGCCTGACACCCTCCTCGGATGAGAAAGCTCTTCTGTGTCTCCCCCTCCTCGCTTTAGAGTATAAATACTCCTGTGCCATTTAACCAAAGGAAAACCTCGCTGATTTGTGCTAGTGGGAGTCTCGCTACAGGTAACTGGATTTTGCAAATCAGCTTAAGTGCAAAGGAGCAATATGCAAGAATTTTGAACTTAATTTACAACGCAAGTGTACTTTAGCTGCATGTACTTATGGTCATATCATGTAGAGAGATGCCCACATTGGAAAAACCTGATAACACTTGGCAAGAGTCAGGTGCACACCTGAATGTCATGGCTCACACACATCCCTTTTTCTGTAGTGTATTTTCCTCTGTCTGTGATAGCACCCTGTGTAAGAGTGGCCTGGCCTGAGAATAAATGGCTTCTTGTTGTCATTTGTGCCAGTTCAGTTTCAGCAGAAAGCACAGACTATGTTCATGCTGTGATAAATTCACAGGAAGCACAGAGAAGGAAGGTGTCACTTGGGAACAAGAGCCAATGTGAATTTGAGAATGTTAATGGATTAGTATCTTGCATATTAAGACTGTTCTGTTTTAATCCCTCCACTGTATACAGTGATTCATCTTTTTCTTTAAAAAAAAAGATACAATCATTAATTAATTTACACCATCATCCAGCATTTTGCATCCCTAAATATTTTTGCAGTTGCTCTTTGCTTGACCCTCAAGAAGTTCCCATTTCTCATAAGACCTGCATATGTTTCCCTGTTTTGGAGATTTTCCGTGATAAATGTGTCTTTAGAACAGCAGACTTTAGGATGGTGTGTAATATTCTATTAGCAACAGTACAGCTGTCTGCAGAGCTTTTTATGTCTTTGGGTCCTGCAGAGTTGTTTGAAGTCCGTGTGGCTCTTGTGCTCTCCCAGGACACAGCGCCACTGATGGGAAGTGGCAGGGATGTGGCCAGTGCTGGAGGTGCAGAGTAGATGACCTGCTTAATTAATTGGAAAACCGTGAGAATGTCTTTCCATCAGCAGCAGTGAAAGCTGGTGGTGTGGTCTGTCTGGATTAGGGTGTATAAACTGCAGGGATTGTGGTATTTTACACAGACTTCCTAAGTACTTAAGATGACTCAAAGCTCTGTAAATGAGATTAAGCTGTAACGCTGCAGCATTTTAATACTGAATTAAATACTGAAGGGGGAGAGGATTCTTGCTCAGCATGTAAATCACGAGTGGCCTCCGAGTTCCTGAATCTTTGTGATACCTGGCATTTTGCACTGGAGCTTTCATGGCCTGTATTATGAAAAACCCAAATATTAAATTTGTGTAAAAATTAAATTTTCCTCCAGAGAAGTTTGGTTGCTGAATTTATTTTTAGAAACCCCAAAAACCCAAAAAACGACCCTGAGTGTGCCATCTTCATGAGTAATTTCAGATGATCTGGATAAGGAGCCAGTCTTATTAAAGTTACACTGTGCACAGATCGTAAGTCTTGCCAATTCAAACTCTGGCTCTTCTCCATGGGCTTTTTCCCAGGATTTTTTTCTTGAATACTCTCTTAAGGATGCTGGCATTCCAAGTAACAGGCCCTAAAGCAGCTCCTGGGATCTGAGTCAACAAGGGCTGAGGACAGATTTATTAACCTCGTTGTAAGCAGAGAAATCAGAAAAAAAATTGGATTGTTTATGCTTTTTTTGGATGGCGTTTCTGAGGTAATAGAAACGGTTTGGGAATGACAGGGTGTGGAGTGACACCCTCCGTGGCCAGGACTTTGTTGTGTGCTGAGATTTTGGCTGGGTGAGGGTTTTGCCCAGGTGTGAGTCAGTGTGGGCCTTGCGAAAGCCCTTCAGTGCTGATTTGTACCAGCCTTGGCTTCTGTCCTACTGTGGGGTGCGGTTGGGTGTAATTTTGTTTTCAAATGAGAGCAGTTAAAAACTGGATAGGGAGCAGCTGCCTCACACACCTGTGTGCTGTGTTAGACTCCTGTGTACTCCATAGCCCTGAACCTACCATATATTTCAGAGATGAAGTGTCATTAAAATCCCTTTGCAGTGCCACAAGGCCTGGCATATGCCAGTGTACTCCTTGCCTGTTGTTCCAACACTGAGAAATACTCTCCTTTACTTGCTTAATTTTTAACCAAAATTGTGTTATTTTTCGTGTAAAGGATTAATTTCTCTCAGGGCCTTATTCCATTTTCCCACATGTTGCTTGTAGTCAATGTGGCTTTGTCAGGAGCAGTCTGGTTTCCACAGCAACGAGTTGTTAGCACCAAAGATGTCAGAGCTCCAAGGTAGGGAGAGGAGGGGGCTGCATTTTCTGGCTCAGCTGCTGTGCCACGGTACCGGCCTTGCTGCAGCCACGCTACAGCACAACGTCCCCGTTGTCTTCGTGAAGAGTAAAAGCCTTTCATTTTGTTCTACTCTTCCCTTTCCAATCAATTTACAGTCAAAATTTGACACTTGGGAGGTAGATGGGGCTTGATGGTTCCTTGATGCTTTGAAGCTTCCTGTTCTTTCAAGCCCTCTCTCTGTTCTAAGGGCGCTGCTGTGTCCTCTGCTTTTTAAAGAGTTTTTCTGTGGACAAAATAGGGCTTTTGCATACATACAAACCCTGTAGCAGTAACTTTGTGCTAAAGGGGAGCAGAGCACTATTCTTTGTGACCCATGCTCAATGTCTGCCTGTGTATGACAACACGAAAAATTGTCAGTCCTTTCACCTTGCCCAGTAATATGAAACCTGCTCCAATTAAACCCGCTTGGTTGGATTTTCCGAGGCACCCATTTCCTTAGGGTGGGAACTAAGCCTTGCTGCTATTGACCTTGGAAAATTGCATTATTTAAAAGGATTTTCTAAAACACAGTTAACCTGTGAAATTCATTGCCCCAGGAGCTGAGAGGTTGTGATGCTGTGAAGATCTTGAAAGAAAACAGAGCTTCTCTGAGCATTTCAAATGTGAAGAAACCCCCTGTAGTTTCAATATGCTGTACAAATTTGGCTGTGATCTTCTAGATCCTGTTGTTACAACTGGTAAATACAAAACTGTCAGGATAAATAATGAAACTTTGAGCTTCAGAAGGCATATTATTGTTTCTCTTGTGCTAAGTGTGCTGCTGCTGCAGGGGTACAATATCCTCCTAAGGAGAGGGAAATGGAGCTGTGGCCTCAGCTGTGCCTCTGGGTTGTGTCCATCCCTTGCACAAGAGTTTCATATAAGGGTGTGTCTTCCTGGGCAACTTGTACTTGTCTAAACTTGAGTGTAAACATAAGGTGAAATAGGTTTTTTTTTTTTTTTTTTTTGCAACAGCTATTCAGATTTAGATCTTTTTCTTTTTTCCTCTTCTGAAGGTCAGGGCTGGAAGGCACTTAATGAGACTTGGCCTGTGAAAATACAAACAGTGTAATGTGATTGAAACTTCTTTTCAGGCACATTCTGCTCCTTATTTTCATCTTTAATTTGAATTAGAGTAAAACCCAACTGCTAAAGACAGTTAAAACCAGAAGCTGAAACTTCAGAGACATGGGTAGTTAATACTTTGAACTGGCTTAAATATATGATGAAATCGTGCACCCTAATGCAGGTTTTAATTCCATTTTTGCATGTCTGCTATTGACTTTTAAAGGCTAAGCTTTGTATCTGGAACTTGGAATAGAATTGCAAACTACTTTGGTTGTATTCTTAATTTCACTTATTCAACAAGTATCTGGCTCTGCATCAGAGTTCGTGGCACATAAGTCGTGCTTACCAAGGGCAAAATATCTGCATAGCTGTCTTGTGTACTGGAATTAGGTGGTTTTCCAGGTTTATCATGTTTAGTTGGGAGAGTTTTAAGTTGGTTTTTTTTTTAATGTTTGAAAACCTACAAAGTAGCATCTCCCAAGATTGCTGACACCAGAGTGCAGGGATGCAGACTGCCAAAGTGAGAGTGGCGCATGGGGAAAGGTCAATTAATTTAGAAACAGTCCCAGTTCTGGTGGATTGGCATCAAGTAGAATTCTTCTCCAGTCTCTTAGCCCTGTAATAATTTTTTCCTGGTGCTGAGAGGCTGTTGTTAAAGGCCTCTTGGAGGAGTAGGGAGTGTGAGGGTGACTTTCCTTTCCAGTTGGATTTCAGAAATCCTGCTTGCCACGGTGTCTCTGTTGTGACAGGTGTGACTGCCTTGGCTTAGGCTGGTCCTCTGTGTCTGTTACTGTTGAAAAATGGGACAAGACACTCAAGATCTGCAAAAACTGACCTCTTGCTGCATTCGGGAGGAGGAGAAAATCGAAGTTAACATTATTGATAAAACACTTTATACAAGAGCAATTAGTTCTGAGCCTTCCCCACCTCTCTGTCTGAATCAGTTGTGGAGGTGTGAGGGAGGGTGAATGACTGCTGTGTTGTGTGTTTGTGCACAAAAGCCAAGTCTCCCAGGGAAAATAAGGAAAAAGTTGTCACAAGTGTTGGTTCAATAAAGCATCCAACACAGCAATAGTAGTTTATTGTTAAATGGTTCTTGCTGTTTGTGGCAGTCTTCGTTTTTGGCATATATGAGGTAATAACTGGTTTAAAACCAAAGCAGGATTTTTCCTGCATCCTAGAAGAAGGGAGAAGGTTTCACAGAAAAGCAGTTCTAGAGGAGAATGGTTTGAGCTTGGAGCCTGGGCAGTCGGTGTGATAAAGGGCTGTGTGACCAAAACCTCTGTGGGTTTTGTGGGAAAGCACCCATGACACTGTTCATGTGTTTCTCCCATGTCTTCATTCCCATTTATCCCAAGTATCAAAGCTCCTGAGGAGACTGGAGTTCTCAGGTTTTGTTAATGTAAACCCTCTAAACTCAAACACCTGAGGCCTCCCAGTGTGCTGTGACTGTATTGTGTGCCCAGCAGCTGCTTTCTAACTCAGTCATGCAAGTTCCAGATATTTATTTTTTTCTGTTTCTTGAGGATACTGAGACTGGGCAGACCAAAAGGGAAATTTCTACCTTTTAAACTTGGTCTTCTGATCTGCATTTGAATAGGGATGGCTATAGGGGGGAGGTGTTGTTAATATCACCACTGGTCACCAACTTCTATGTGCACAGCACAACACCTCCATCACCGAGGAGCACTGCTCTGTTTTATATTAAAAATTAATAACATTAATGTGTCCTATCATCCCTTGGTTTCCTGCTGCGTAGGGGATTACCAGGAGCCTACTGCTTGTCACTCCCCCTTTATGTGCACAAGAGCATTAAATGCTCTTTGGCTGAGATTAACACTGTTCATATATTATTAATATAAATTAAGGTTCTGGTTTATGTTGCTTCTTATTACCAAGGGCTCTCACCTTCTCTGAAGACCAGTATCCTTCAAAGCTCCCAAGTCCACCAGGTTTGGGTTTTTTTGCAAAAGAACTCACCAGGATAGAAGTCCTGCAGTTTCAACTTTTTAACCTGAAACCATTCATAGGAGGAACAACGTTTCTAATGCAGTGACCCTACTGAGAAATTAGGCTGCATTGAGGCGTCTGAGCCTTCAAGTGATACTTAAACTTTAATTAAAAAATAAATTAACTTAATGAGATAATTTACACTTTCATACCACATTTAATCTAAATGTGCAAGTTATTCATCAAAATACCTTCTACCTGTGGATTGTAGCAATCTTTAGATTCCTGTGCACATTTTGTTGCATGATAACACAGAAATCTTGACTGGTGCTTTGTATCTGCACAGAGCAGTCAGTGCCCCTGCTTCAAAACTTGTGAGACTTTTTCTAATTTTCTGTTTGCTTTTAGAAAATGGGTTAATTACATTTATAAACCACTTTCCTAACCAAACAAACAGAATTCTGTGCACGTTGTGAGCTGTGAACTGGTCACTGATTCCTGCAGCTGAGACATCAGGAGCAATGATCTCTCCCACTTTGGGGGACTGAGGGCCATGAAAGGTCCAGAGCTGACTGCTTGCTTTGTAGGGATTATTTCTAGGAAGCCCAAAATCGGTATTCCTGAGAACTCTGACATCCTCCCCCTTGTTTGGGAGAACTTCATCTGCAAATGCTCATGGGTTTGTGCTTTCATTCAGTTTATTTCATGCTTTTTAACTTTTTTCTTCAGTGTAATCAGAGCAGAAGTTGATTCCCTTCTCTTCCACCCCCACCTTTTTCTGCTATTCATTCTCTGGAAGGATTACATTTTAACTACTAAATGTCAGTAAATGTCAACTTTTGCTTCCACCCTAAAACTTCAATTTTTTTATTAAAAATTATATGAACAGAAAGTAATCTGTGAGACATCACTCTTTAATTTTTTTCCCTTTTTCTCAAATTCATTTAGCATTCAATAAATAGAAACTGTACTTCTGAAGTATGATTAGATTTGCTGCTATTTTCTTCCAAACTACTAAATTGGGTGTTTTCAATGTGTAGTTTTTTTAATAAGGCACCAGAGAAGATAAAAAGTTAAATTGTTTTAAAGATAAAACCAGAATTTGCACTTGAACTTTTTCTGAGGTAAGGTAGAACTCTATTATCTCTACTTCTTCTTTACGGTTGATATGCTCCCCATTTAGTGAGGGTTTTTCCCCTAATTTTATTTTATTTTTACTAGTTATATAGAAACATAAGCTCTGGTATATTATTTGCATGTTTCTTGTTTTCTGAAATCATGGAGCTTGTTAGCTCAAAATAAAATACATTGGTTTGCCCTTTTTTTCGTGTTTGTATATATCTTTGTGTAAGAACATGAGAGCCAAAATTTGTATTATTTAGAGAAAAGGGAACAAATAAGCATTAATTACTGGGAACTGTAGCCCACTAGAGGCTTGTTTGTAACTGTAGCAAGTATACAACAAACCCAAACTTGTAGGATGAGTAACTAAACCAGAAATGTTAGATGCCTTTCTGCCTTTTTCCTGAAAAGCCTGTTGGAGTTTGGCTCGAATTGGGAGTTCAGTTTTGAAGCTCTATTTGTTTGCTCACTGACTGTGAAAGTAGAAGTCAGTAAGCATTGCCATTTTGGGGAATACTCAATACTTCCATACATTCTGTAAATCAAGGATATAGGAAAGAGGCGTCCCAAAGCAGATGGTGCTGCTTCTGTTCCTCGTAACTGTGCTGTCTTTGTGCCTCTGACCCTCCAGTAACCCAAGGTTCTTTCATTTAAACTGTCCCCATGAGGTCTGTGTTCCAGCTTCAACATTTACATTTTCCTGTCTATCCACACAGGATTATATTTTATATCTTAAATTTGCCTTAAACATGAGTAGAAAAATTTGGATATATGAGGCTTTGATTCAGAAGAATATTCCAAAGTTTACCCCATTATTTTCTTCAAGTGTTCCTGTGGAAGACCTGGAGAAGCTATGAGGCACGTTTAGTATTTCTGCTGTTTGGCCAAAGTACTTTTCACTTGCAGTTGTTGCTTTTCCATGCAGTTTTAGAAGGCTGGGGGAGCAGTGGGGAGGGTTCCCTCTGCTGTTTCCCTCCAGGCTGGGCTGTGGGATGGGCTACTCTGCAGTGTGGCAGCTGCCTGTGGAGCTGTTCTGGGGCAAGAGCACAATCACTGCCCCACAATGACTCCATGCTAAGGACAGACTTAGATTGCATGAGGACAAGGAGTATTCTGGCATGTATGTATCTGTTCCCCCCATGGACATGCTCTCCACTCAGGAGACATCTCCACTATCAGCTCCCAAAGGCTCCTCTGCTGAGGTGACCCAGGTACAAGGCTGAGAACAGCTGAGTTGGTTGGGGTGATCTGGATGATGACCCCACAGACACTGAGGATGTGCCCAACCCAGTCTCTCAGCAGGAGTGTTCCTTATGAAGAGCAGCTGGAGGCACTTGGTTTGTTCAGCCTGGAGAAGACTTGAGGGGAGACCTCGCTGGGGCCTTCAGTGTCCTCATGAGGGGCAGTGGAGGGGCAGGTATTGACCTCCTCACTCTTGTGATCAGTGACTGGACCCAAAGGAATGACATGAAGGCAGGGGACATTTAGGTTGGTTATCAGGAAAATGTTCTTCCCCCAGGAATGGTGGGGCACTGAACAGGCTCCCCAGGGAATGGGCCCAAGGCTGCCAGAGCTCCAGGAACATTTGGACAATACCCTCAGGCCCAGGGTGGGGGTGTTGGGGTGTCTGTGCAGGGCCAGGAGCTGGACTGCACGATCCCTGTGGGTCCCTTCCCACTCAGCATACTCTGTGATTCTAGGAGGGCTGTAACCCAACACTCAGTACAGGTGTACAGCCTGTAACCTTCATTTAGGGAAGGCAGCAAGGATTTGTGTCTGCAGCTGGCTGATTGAAAACCTGATCCAGCTGTTAGCACTGCAGGGCTCACAGGGGGCTTGGCTGCTCCCAGAGCTGCTTCTGTGCACCAACCTGCTTCCCCTTCCCTGACACTGCTGTTGAATTGGGGTCTTTGCTGGAACAAGAGACATAAAGTATTATAAAAGCCATAGAATTGGCCAAACAGTCTCTGACTTTTTTAGTTTGATTGCATTTATTTAAAATTCTCATAATAATGTATTATTCATTACTCCACAAGTCCAGAAGTGTGAAATAAGTATCTTCTAATTTCACCTATTTTATTGATAGCTTGAAATGGGAGAAAAAGAGGCAACAAATCACTTACCCATAGATTTTTTAAGACAAAAAAAGTAAGGTACAGAAATGATCTGGTATAGCCCAGTGGAACTGAGGAAAATAAAACCAACTAATAAGTATGGTGGGGTTGAAAGACATGGAGATAATGACCCTTACTGAAAGAAGAGAGCAATCAGATAAATAAGTCTAAGAATTATTGATTTTATGATTTCAGTTAAAACAAAATCAGAGTAGTAGAAAATTACATATTTTTTAAGGCGGTGTAGTGGCACAATTTTGTGCAATATAATGCTGAAATGAAGATAATTCCTGGTTTTGATTATTGGATCAATCAGGCATTAATAAAGGTAGTAAGGCTGTTATTCAAGTCTTTGGTTCTTTACTACACCAGAAAAATTAGGCTGTATTTGAGCAAAGGAAATGAAGAAGTCGCCATAAAAGATGCTAAGGGCTGTATTAAGCCATTGATTCCTCTGCTTTTGTAAATGATTTTCAAGCAGAAGTATGAGGTACAGATTAATTACAGCAAAGTCATCAATAAGATGTTACAAAATCAAAACGAAGTGGAAGACCTGTACTTGTCCAGAAACAGGTAGAAGTAAAATATTGAGCCTAATGCATGCAGATATTTGAGTTTATCCCTTCTGGGGATTAATTAATGACAGCACAGCAGCATTAAAGAAGTTAAAGAACTTTCTATGGAGACCCTCAGTTATATTTGGTGTGTCAGGATTGATCTGATTCGCTGCAATAGTGCTGGAACTACTTAATGTGTGGATGGAACTGCCTTTGCAGCCTGCAAATCTCAGCACCAAGTGACAGATACTGCCTATCAAGGAAACATCAACTATCTGAATTGTTCCAAAGCTGATCGTTCTGCATAAGGGGTGTTTGATGAAAGCTGAATAGATGTGGTTTGAAGACAGCATCAGGAAAAGGCGTCTCAGAATACTGATTACTTTCCTGATGTAATTAGCCTCTAGGGCAGTATCAGAGTTCATTGTGGAAAGAAACAAAAATAACCACCAAAATCATTGTCCTTGCTCAGGCAAAATATCTGTAAGTTGAGAGAGTGGTTTATCTTGGTGAAGACATCAGATCTGTGACTAATGTGATAAATCTTGTCTAAAAAGAAAAAGCATAGATGTCAGGAAAAATGATGCTATAGTGAGGTCAATGCTATGAGTGCTCTTTCCAGGGAACTCCATTGTGCCTCTGGAAAGAGGCAGAATTGGGCTGAACAAAGCACTTTGCTTCCTAGTGGGTTTGCCTTGGTCTGCATGGCCTCATGCTTCTTAATATTATGACAGATTTGAAGGATGGTTTTTCCTGTGCTGAAAAGAAATAGTTTTGCAGGAGTTGTTTGAGCAGAAATTTTTCAACCTTTTTCGGTAGTAAGACTAGAGGAAAAAGTTGTTCTGGCTAAGTAAAAGACAAATTTAGTGTCCAGTGATTTACCTGTTACTTGGATTTGAGGTTTATTGAGGGGTGAATTTTGTTTCAGGTGTGTCTTGCCCTGTCACCCTTAAAATCATCCCAAATTCAGCCAAGTTCCAAATCTGTAATGATCAGGCTGCTCTCACACACACAAAGCTCTCTCATTAATAGCAGTTTTGTGTTGGTAAACTGAGCATTCAGATGTAGGAGATGTCAGGATCCATGCTGCGTTTATTCTTCTGGCTGTCTTGCACTCTGTATTTTTTATCCCACTTTCAGGATTTTTCAGACAAAAGTATTGTTGTAAATAATTGATTTTAATAGCTGTTTTCATTGTCATTGTTCAGCGTATGGATTTCTTTATTTCAGATTAGCTTAGATCTGCTTTGAAAACAGGTTTTGGGTTTGTTTTGTTCATTTCCTCCTTGTTGTGCTTTGAGGAGTTTTCACTCTCATGGCTGGATCACTGTTATTTTCACAACATGGCTTTAGGATAATTTACTTTGTGTATGTGGAGCAGGCAAACAGGTTAAACTTGTAAAATTCCACTGAACTCTGTGAGCTGCATATGAAATATCTTGGGTGAGGATGGCTTGGTTTTGGTTCCTGCCATAGTTACAGATTGGACTTGAACTCAGTCAAGCTTTTCAGACCCAAGCTGTGCCCCAGCTGGGAGTGCCCAGGACTTTGGCAAATCCGGCCACAGCCCAGGCTCTGGGAAATGAGGAACAGGCAATTAGAGAGTACCTGTGTGGCTCAGCTGCCTTCCTGAGCACTGCATGAGACAGCAGGAAGAACAAGAGGAGAACCCAGATTTCTGAGAGCAGGATTCAGCTGTGGTTAAACCACAAGACACTTCATTCTTCTGCTGCACTTTCCAGTGTCTGTGTGGAATGCAGAGGAGGTGGGAGAGGCTGCAGTTCCTGTCACTCTGCATCCCAGCCTGCATCTTCACTGGGTTCAGGTTGGACTCTGGTGTAAGGATGAAGTTAAAGGGAGAGGAATAGTGTGTAATAATATTGTGTTTAATATTTACAAAGGGAGCAATATTCAGGTTACTCAAGCACCTTAATCCCGAAGTTCACTAATGTTAGAAGGACAGTTTTAATCGTGTTATAAAATCTGTATTTTGCTTTTGGTAATTATCACAAAGGCCTGTTGTTAGCAAGTAGAAGATAGACTAATGGTTCTTTTTTTTTCTGGAACATTTTATTTATTATGTATTTTTTGAAAGGGTATTAAATGGTTCAGAGAAAACAATTTAGAGAAACAGCAGAACTGATAGAATTGCTCAGTTCTGCTGTGTGCACAGAATTTATATTATTAGGATTTATTACAGTTTCTGTCATCTCTGTTGAAGATTGCCAAATAATTTATGCCAAAGCACCCCACTGCAGTAAAACGTGAGAAAGTGACATCCAGAGACAGGTTTAGTCCCAAAAGAAGTCTGTGACCCAGAAAAGGATCTGAGATTCCTGAGTCTAGTCTCTTAATGGCAAGAGCTTAGGCTCTTGACCAAGCCATAGCAGCCCATGGGTTACCTGTCTGTAAATACATTATCCTGCCAGAAAAATCCATGGTGAAATCTTCCAGGCAATTCCAGGGCCATGAGCTGCAGGAAACTTGGAGTCAGTGCCACATGGAGAGAGTATCACACCACAGCCTTCAAGGAGCCCTGCTCAGGAGTTCAGTGGTGCTCAGGTTATTGTTGGTGCTGCCATCATTCACTTCCAATAAAGCCTCACTGTTCTTCCTTTGTCTCTCTGAAGCCTTTCCAGTGAAATCTGCAACCTGGGCCTTGTCTGCTTTACTGCTAATTGATTTATTTTTTAGTCAGGAATATGCAAAGAAGATGATTCAGTTTTCACTTCTTCATTTTTCGTTACAAAAGTTACCTCATTTGCCTAAACTGGATTAGAACTTCAGGGTTCTGAGCTGCCAAAGCTTCTTTTACAGGTGCTTCTGTGTGTGCAGTGGTCACAAGACACGCTGCAAATGGCCCTGGTGGGAAAATAAACTGTATAGCCTGGGTTTTCCTTTCCAATTTTTATTGGCCTGGCATTAACAGCTCAACTATGTAAAAGAATATCAATGGATCTGATAAATCTAAACATTGCTGGAGTTTTGGAACCAACAGCCCTATGTGCTCTGAGCAATGAAAAGGATCTTTTGGGGGGTATTTCAGAAGAGATGGGACAGAGGGAGGGAGGTTGTGGGATTGTGGATGTGATGCCTGCTTTCTTCCATGTCTTGTATTGGTAGCTACCACTGAATTCCATACTAATTTTACCCAGATAATAAAAACTTGACAACAAGATATCTGAGCTAAAGGTACAGTATATAATAAATCCACACTGAACACAAGAGATTATTGATAATAAGAAAATCTATGGCAACAGTATTAACAGGCAAAGAGCATGGAGATGGGAAAGATAGGGTGAGGAATGTGACTATTGACAGGGTGCCCTGGATTTTAGGACAGGCAAGAACAAATGTGTTTTGGAAGGTTTGCATAGTCAAAGGAGATAATGTTATCAGATGTGGCCTGGATGAAATCTGGACTGAGAAATATTGCAAGAATGTACAACACTATAGACTATTTATAAATCTGTAATCTTTGCATTTGATGGTATCTTTGCAGAATGCAACCTTTAAATTTCACCTTTCAAGTGCTGTAGAGCACTGGTATTTAAATATCTTTCTATCTTTTTCTTCTGCCAGCTATCTGTTTGGCTTTGTACCTTTTGCAAGGTATGTAAGACAACTGTGTGGCTGTATCCAGGAGAACAGAGTTATTGCACACATTGCAAAACAGCCAGGGATTCAAGGCCAAGGCCTGCAGAGTTGAACAGAGCTCAAAGGTGGGCAGAATTTATTTACAAGCTTCCAAAGAAATGGGCACTTTGCAGCTTTAAAAGTTGCAGTCAGACCTTTTTTAGGCAGAGCAAGAGGTGGGGTTGTGGTAAATGTTAGAATTTTAAGTTTCTAGATGTATCTAAAGGAGGATGGCAGGCTCTGTGGCTCACTTCACTTGATTCACATTCTTGGATTGGTTTTTGTTTCATTTATAGTTCCTCTAAATAATTGCTTAATTTGAATATGAAACTTTATTTTTTATAGCATTATTTTTTTGGGTTTGTGGGTTTGGTACTGTTCTGGAGTAGCCAGAATTTGGGTCATGAAAAATAGGCACTTAGTCATTTGAGTTAAGCATCCGGACTTCAGTCCTGTTCCTGCAGCCAAACCTTATTCCATCTCTCTCAACAGGCAAGATGATTTTTCTTTCTGATTCAGAGGCTGAATCACCCTTTATTAGAAATTGCCTCAGTAAGCACATTACATATGAAGAGGCTTCACTTTCACATTCCAAGTCCCAAGTTCTTGTGGTCTTTTCACTGAAGGTTCCCTGGGATGCATGAGTGAAACAGATATTTCTGTAACAGTCCTTTGGGAAATAGCAGGAGTGTTTTTCCAGTAGTTCTTGCTATGGCAGTGTATAATCTAAAAAGTAAATGCAGCTCTGGCATGGCATCCCCTGAGAGTCCTGGGTGCAGCTCTCTGCTTCTGCCACTCATGAAAGTTGCCTTAGGGGTGTCTTCCTTTTTCAGGCTCCCTTCTGAATCCCCCTCACCCTGTAATGAATCCCTGTATCCCTGAGGAGGTTTTCTTGCTAAGGCTCACCTTTTCTTTTGTTGCATGATAATTGGTTTTGGAAATACCTCCCTTAAAACTGAGCAGGAAATGGTATTGTGACTGCATGAAAACTTTATCAGATACAACAATTTGTATCCCCCACACTTAAAAACACCCAGGAACTTTTAAAACTCACGAGAAGTGAGGCTAGTCATACCCTTCCCAAAACAGACAGTGGTTCCCCCTCAGCTGGGCTCTGAGGAATCCAGGGCTATGTCCCTATTTTGGTAGCTCATGTTTCAGGGGTGAAAACTGGGAGACACTGCACACTGTAGGCATGCAAAGAGTTCTGTAAGAGCTGGAAGTACTCAGGTAGTGAAGTGGAAGATCCTCATCTAATTCAGGCAGAGCAAGGATCTGGAAGTAGATTTCTACAGCCAGACTTAATAGGAATTTGGCTGTTAGTTATCTGATCTGAAAATTCAGAGTCTCTTGGTGGCTTTCCATGGTGATTTTGTCCAGGACCTATGAATGCTTTTCTACCAATCTGCTGTATATTTTCATGTGGAAACTTCTAGTTTTGACTAAAATAGTTCTAAAATTGCAGTTGGAAATACAGATAGTGATAGATAATTATGAATTCTGGCAGAGCACCCCCCTCCCCATGTTCAAAATATCACAGCCTCTTAGTTTAGAATAGTCACTGCTAGGAAGAAACTGAGACTTCAGGAGTTTTGAGGTTTAATGCATTAAGGTTTGAAAAATGTCTCCAGATCCTGCAATAGTTGATATCATCATTTAGTATTAAGCAGTGTTTTGAAAGGGATTGCATTTGATGTCCTGGTTGAGCTCGCCCTGCATAGTTGTGTGATGAGAACAATGTATCACTGTCTCCATGTTCTTTCCCTGGACCTTCAGGGATTCTGCTCCCAGAGCACTGGGAGTGGGGAAGCCTGTGCTGGCAGGGATGCTGGGATGCCCTTCGGAGCTGGTCTCCTGCTGGTTGTGAGCAGCCCTTGTAACTTCCATTAGAGACTAATGGGGGGCAGGAGGGTCAAGCGTGTGTCTGAATTTACAAAAAAGTAACCCCCCCGCCTTGGTTATGAAATGGTGTAGACAGATCAAGAGACGGTTTCTAAAGGTTTTTCACAGCAGCCCCTGCTTGGAAAAGTGTTACATGGCCATATAAAAATAAACATAAAGTATTTTTGGTGATGGGAGAAGGATTAGCCCATGGAAGTTGAAATTACCACCACCTGCCAGATCTTGGACAAAATCCTGCATATTAAGCAGGTGTCATCCAGATCTTCTGGGGTGTGGCATGATGTTCAAAATCTGCAAATTCCCCTCAACCTTCCAGTCTCCACCTGGGGATCTGTCTTCCCAAGCAGAGGGAAGAGCATCATGGCTGAGTGCCTTCTCCCCTTGCTGCTGCCACTGCTGTGGAGTGTTGGAGCAGCTCTGTGGAGGGAGCAGCAGCTGCACGCTCGGACAATCTGTTTCCCTGCTAACATGGCTTTAGTGCAGGGATGTTTTCCTGTTTCCCTGATGTGTCACATCCAGGAGAATGAACACACATTGCTTCTGTGCAATCATCACCTCAGGAGTCAGGAACACTTCCCTGGGGCAGCTGTTTCCAGGGTAATGATGTTAGCTGGAAGCAGGCAGGTGGTGGCTTCTGAGTCCCTTTTCTGTTGCCCCAGCTTTGTCACTCCCTCCTCCCCCTGCCTCAACCCAGACTCTCTCAGACACGCTGACTTGTGGAAGTGAGCCAACATTGCAGTGTACCACAGGCAGCTACTGCTGCAGGGAAAGGAGGGGAAGGACAGTGCCTTAAGAAAGGGAAACGGATGTGCTTCAGCTTGGAAAGATGAAAAAGATCTAATTCCTGGAATGGTTTTTGGTTTTCATCAGTGCTTCTGCTACATCTTATTTTTCTGACCCCTGTGCAGTCCTCTCAGCATGGTGCTGCTTTAGACGAGACATCAAAACATCAGACTTCCAAATATTCCTGAGATCCTCCTCCTCTTCCTTTTGCATGTACAGTCATGAGGCAGCCAACACAAGCCAGGGGGAGAGAGGAAATTATTCAGGAATGTGAAGGAAATCTCTTGATTTTGGCAAAAAAAAACCACCCTTCCATTTAAGCTGCTCTGTTCAACCTTTGTGGTGTCTGACTGCTTCCTGTCAGCTGGTTGCAGGGAATGTGACCCATTCTTCTCTAACCTCTGTCTAAGAAACGGAACATGGATGTTGGGAAAGGAGCTCTCTGCTCGCACATCTCCCTCCACAGCATATCCTGATATAGGGAAAATCTTTAGAGTGAGGCAAGGTGACTAAAAACTGAAATAAAGTGGGCAGCAAAGTGGAAAGATGTTCCCTGCCTTTGGGATCTCTGGGGAAATAAAGTCTGCTTGCCTGGAGTAGCTGGGAGCTGTGACTTGCCAGGAACAGGAGTTCTCAGCTGTTGCAGGAGAGTCTCCAGGGCTTGGGTGCTCAGACAGGCAGGGCAGGAGCCTAGATGGGCTGGACAGATGCCAGGTTTCGATGGAGAAGGGGAGCTGTGGTGGGAGGCTCTGGGTTAGGAGGGTGGGGCATTTACCTGGTAAGGGGATCTTGGTTAAAGGTGCCTGGCAGGGTGTTTAAGGTTTCTGAAAGGAACTGTGAAGGAGTGCATGGCTGTGTTTGAACTGGCAGATCCCAACTGCATTCTAAGAAGTGCTTTCCAGTGCCGTGGATATTAAAGAGCTCTTAATGAAGTAACGAGTTCTGTAAGGCATTAGCTGCTCCAGGAGTGTGCGGTGGGGCTTGGGAGGAAAGTTGTGCTGGATTCTGTTGCCATTGTGGCAAAGCAGAGTTGTAACCCAGGGTGGCTGAGCCAGTGCACCCAGCAAAAGCCATCAATGAGAATTGTAACATAAATAACAATTTTACTGCAGTGTCACTTGCCTATATTGATTCCATCTTTTGAATTCCCCTTCCCCCCAGAGTATTTTTCTTTTCTTTCCTTGCCCTTCGCTTGTAATGGTTTACTTCGCTTTAGAACATATATTCAGATGAAATAAGGACAAGAAGTCTTGGGAGAACAATCTACTTTTTCTCTTAATGGCTTCCTTTGCATTTCTAGCTCTGCTGAATGCCGCAGAGTTTTGTTTCTGTTCACAGTCACACAATTCTCTGTCATGGCGTGGCTGTACACAATAAGCAGTTCCAGGGATCTTTATGCCTGCAGGACCATTAAGCTTCCATCCACAGAGCTATCTACTGAGTTGTGCCTTAGAAACAGATACAGATATTTGCTTGAAAATGTCAACAGCAGAGCTTGCACAAACACGAGTGTGAAAACATATAACAGTGATTTGAGGCACTGGAGAAATCTTACAGATGTCCTTGCTGAAGGCTTTAGGGCTTTGTTTTATTTTTGCAGACAAGTCAAGTTGCTACAGGTGACAGCTTTTAGGATTGAATGTTTGATGTTCTGCTGTCCAGAGTCACTCCAGTCAGATTCCCAAGAACTGGGTCAAATCTCAGTATCTCTCCTGCAAGAGATGTGAGGTGGAGTTGCTGTCAGTGCCACTGATGTCAGGGCTTTAGCAAGTCCTCCCTTAAGGTAATGCTTAAATGAAGTAGATGAACTCCATGGAAGGGGAGAAGGAAGATTTGAGAGCTCTTTCTTTATTTTTGGGTTCTTTGGATGATTTAGGAATACTTGTGACAGACAATGCAGCAGGAGAGAGACACTGCTTGGTCATGCGACAGAATGCACAAATGTGGGTGGAGAGGAAGGAGATGTCGAGGAAGAACAGCTCTGTCTGAGAAAGAGCTGGCCTGGGGTGGCACATTGCCAAGCTTTGCATGCATGGATGGCAAGTTGAAAGTCATGTGGAAGGGGTGGGAAGTCAGCTAAAAGGGAGTTTAGGTTTGTGGGCAGTGGTATGACAGGACAGTATCTTCGTTCTGAATTTCTTTGCCAAATGGTGGGGCTGTGGAGGAGAGCAGAGCTGCAGGTGTGGGGGGAAGCTCATTAAGGTATCAACTGTCCCAAAATGGAGCTGGGGTGCAGAGAAGGGTAAAAAGACAGTCAGATGGCAAATGGCCACAGCAGGAATCCAGCAGGCACCCCAAAGAGCCTCTGTCAAAGCCTCCCTGGGAGTTCTTGAGTGATTTTATCTTCATGGCTGTAGTCACAGATGCAAGAAATACAGAAAAAGGCTGAGGGACAGCTCGAGTTTCTCTCAGAGCTACTGTTATCTGTGGTTAATGAGATTAAACATGTTCCTAATTTCTGCTTCTACCTTGTTCTGTATTATCACATCTGTGTTAATGTTCATACTGCTGATTAGTGTGAAGGCAAGGAAAGAGAACATCAGACTTAGATCTTCTCATTGCCTTCTGCCACATACTGCTCCAGCAAAGCTGTGCCATGGCTTGCTAATGTTGGTATCATTGCCCTGCTGTCCCAAACAGCAGTATAGGTGATTTTCAGGGCACTTAGCACTGAAATGGGCATTAGAGCACTCAGAATAACATCTATATTTGCTCTTTCCCCTTGCTGTGGAAAACATGTGTAGAATGTTACTACTAGTTAGGTATACTGTTGGGGATTTTGGTTTTATTAAAGAAAAACAGAGGTGTAAGACAAAAATACAGCAAAATATAGTGAAAATGGCATGGGATAACATTATTGGGAGGAAGGGTGATTAGGGATGGTTAAAATGGAACTTAGGAACTGTGACTCTCAGTGTTGGGAAGCATGTGAGAGGGTCACATCCTGGCAGCCACACGTTCCAGTCCATTTTGTGGCCAGGAAAGTGCTGGTGTGTAATCTGGAGATATTGCTGCATCACTGTCATTGCACAGAAGAATGTCGAAGGTAAGGAAATACAACTGTTATCAGAAAACACAAGGAGTTTTTTGTGATGGCCATAATTCTTGTGGGAATCTGTGTCTCAGTCTCAGACTGGCCCCAAGACAACTCTGAGTCCTGGACAGGCAGGTTGTGTCCTCACTGTGGGAGAGTTCACTTGGGCATATATCAAAACTGTTGGCTGTAGTGTACATCTCAAAGTTTTAAGGGATCCTTTATTTGCTTTGATTCAAAGCATAAAGATCTTGGACACCTAGAAGATCAAGATTGTAGCCTTGAATTTATTTTAGCGTTCTACGAATAGCTAAAGTCAAAGCAGAGGGAAAGTTTGATTGGCTGAAGATGTGAGGAAGTGCTGTGATATTCTGTACTGCTGGAATTTTCTTACACAGCAAAGTTTCACAAGCAAGGTCCATTCATTTTGGTCAGCCAAGGATTGAGTTGTATAAATTACTGAAGCCAAGTCAGCTGATTCCTTGTTATCAGAATTTATGAACTCATGGCTGGCAGGAGTCAAGTTTGTGTTGAGGGCTTTTTTATTTTTTTATCTTTTTTCTTCTCCCTTTTAAAGGCAAACCTCATATCAGGCACTTGAGTGAAATTGTAAGGTAAGAAGTGCCATAATTTTCAGCTGGGATTTTAGATTTCCTTTTCCTCCATTTGGAAATTTAGGAAGAGTAAAAATAGTGGCAGAGCTAGAGATTATTTTATTTTAATCACAGATTAGGGTGTCTGGGTTTTGGAAAGGGCTTTATAGCAGGTCTCCCCAGCTGCTGAATATTGACTGCAGGTGCTGAATGCAGTTGTCAGTGCTGGCTAAACAGCATTTTGTGGTAGAAATTTACATTAGGAGAAGGTAGAGAGAGGTGCTGATTTCCAGGCCTTCTTGTATAAACATGTGTTTGAGGATGTTCATGTCTGGTAGCAGCATGTTGTAGTAGCTGTTGGTGATTTATTTTTCTTTTCAAATCCATTTGCAGTGTTTTGAATACAACAGAAGCCACATGCAGCTGGTTTGTAGCCTGTCACAACTGAGAATAGCTGGAATCCTACAATGCCAGTAGGAATTAGTTTTCCATCCACACAGAACAAGCACAGTATTAAAATAGAAAGTAATATTATGGTTCTAGCAAAATACATAGCATGCTTTTTATTTAAATCTCTATTCACCCCATGGTATTGAATGAACAGTTGCATGTATTTGGCACTGCAGTTCAAATACATTGATGTAAGATTATCAGAGTATCAGGAGAGTCACTTTTCTTTGTGGGCACTTTGGCTCATTTTTGTGCTTCCTTTTATGCCAACCTCACGTGTGCAAGGGGATACCTTTGAAATGTATCCTGGCCTCCAGCTTTGCCATTTCAGTTGCATTCCCTGTATCTCCACTAACGTTTATGAGCAAAGACAGCTGACCTTTGCAGAGTGAATGGCTAGTTGCATGTGTAATTAGAGCATTAATAGTGCTATGTCTCATTTATTTACCTCATGTTGTAGAGTGCATAGCAAGTACCTGGTGGTGACTCAAGTACTGCTACAATAAATAAAATTCAGAAACCACACCAAAGGTATTTTTGAGAGACCTGGTTGATTCACTGCAGGAGAGAGGCTTGGAGCAAAATAATATTTATGTGGAGTGTGCTCTCTAGGGATGGAGAAGCAGGAGTGAGCGAAGCTCTTCAGTAGATTTGCTGTACGTCCAGTGATCAAACTCTTGGAAAAAAAAAAGTCTCTGTTAACCTGTTCTTTTTATCTTTGTCCATTCTACTCTTTTCTCCTGTTCTCCCTTTAAAACATGTGCTTAAGGAATTTGAGGCCATGTGTGTCAGCAGGGAGCTGGGTCCAGCATGAGTCTGACTCCACATGCAGAGAATCCTCTGTGAGTTCTTTGCACTTTCACTTGTGCTGGCAAGGTCCCAAAGATCTGCTGCAGCTTTTGCCATTTCCAGGCATTAGCTGAGTGGAGACTGGAAGAGTGAAGGGAAGAGGTGGAGAGAGAAGGATCCTTCTGTGCAGGCAGTACAACCCTGATGCTCAGTAGGGTGAGCAAAAGGATTCGGCACCACAGGCAGGAATGCTGGAAAATCGTACTGCTCGACTGCTGTTCCTATTATTAGCCTGGAGAAGCCCACCTTTGGGACTGGCTTTCTGTCTGAGCCCCCAGGGAATGCCAGCTGTGGTGGCAGCTTGGACAGCTCTGCAGGAATCGGGAAGTCAGTTTGTTTCAATGGACCCTCCAAGCAGGTTCAATTTTGAACAGCCTAAGCTGGATTTGAAATAGCAGAAAAGTGAAAGGTTTACAGATGACCCTCTACCTGTGCCTGCCCTGGTTTTATCCCTTAACTGTAGACTGATGCTTCAGTACTAAATAATTCAAGCAGAAGTGAGTTGCCTTGTTTTCATTTGGAGAACAAAATCGGTGCTTTCTCGGAGATTTGCAGGAGTGGATTCCCCACTGGCTGGGCTGCCACTGCAGGCACACACATGGCTCGTACTGCAGCTCGACTGATGGGCACTGCTGGTGTGTGAGGAAGGAAACTTTGATCATTTCAATTCCTTCAGTGTTCTAGCACAAAGGATGGCTTTATCCCTCTTGAAGAGACCTGGAAACAGATAAAGATTGTTAACATTGAATTAATACATGCAGTGGAAATAATCAGGATGTAAGAAAGGACAAAATGTCCAAAGCCATACTGATAGCTCTTTCTTCTTTTCTTCCCCGCCCCCCCCCCCCCCCCCCNNNCCCCCCCTTTTCTTCTAGTAGCATAGGAGAGGGAGGGGATGAAAGAAACATTACCCAAGCCTCTTTTTGCCATCAACTCCTCTTCAATAAAGAGAGACTGGGAGAACTACTCTGCTGCAAATGGTGTCAGGTTCTGTGCATCAGCGTGAATTCAGTTCCCAAGGCTTATTTGTAGGATTCAGCATTTTTATAACACCCACACACAAAGAGGAAAGAAAGCAAGAGAAGCCACATTTAGCCTCCTAGACCTTTTATTTCCCAGCTAGAAGCATAAATAAGGTAGATACAGCTCACTATGTGTCAGTATTGCGTGCTGAGGACCCCTAGGACTGAAAATTTCTGCAGGTTCTATTTCTGTTTTAATAATGGGAAGCCTTCCTGTGAGGAAGATAGCATAGAGATTATAAAGCTGATTGTCTCGTGAAGGGGAGTTCAGGTTGTGGAATTGGTACATGTAAGAAAGACATGGTTGCAGTGTCAGATGCTGCTTTATTGTAGCACATGGAGTAGATGAGAACTGAGTCTGTAACACCTCTAATCCAAGCACAGCACCTGTTTGGAACTCGGAAGAACTGCTGAAGTTTAAAATTAATAAAAAAGCATATGTGGAGGTCTTAATCTCTTATGCAGGAAGCAGATAGCAGGTCTGACAGGAATCTGTGTAATCTGGCAGGGTATATTAAAGAGAAAGTCACTGAGAAGTGGTTGTTTCCTGTCCTCAGCCTGTTCCTACCCATACCTATGGATATCTTCCCTCTCAGTTGTTACAGTTTCAGAGTCCAGATCACTTGCCACTCCCTGGAGCCCTGAGGTTATTTCCTGTATAGATCAGACCATTAAGGGATGAGGGATCCTGCTGTCCTTCCTTGTGTACACCACACCGAATCAATGGAAAAGCTATTAGAAGATACTGTGTCACTTTTTAACCTTTTTTTTTTTTTTTTTTTCTATCACGAAATTTTGCACAGGGAGAAATTCCACAGAGCCAGCCTTCCAAGCTGCAGTTTAGAGTTTGTTTGGCAGGTGCTCCCCAACCCAAGTTAGGCCAATGCCCCAGAATAAGAGTTCAGGCCTCCCTGCACTGCCCAGCCCTGAATTGGCAGCACATCCTGGAGTGTCTGCTGGCATCTGCCCTGTTGTTCCTCAGGAACAGACTGAGCACTCCCACTGTGCTGCTCTTTTCGCTCTTCAGCTTTTTCAGATATTGAGGAGAGTTGTGTGAATCACATCCTGTTCTTTCTTGCCTTCCATCCATTCCCCCCTGTTTTTGGTGACCTCCCTGTTTCATCTGCTGCTTTGTAGGCAGTGGCTTGGTGATGCTGAGCTCCAGCAAAACTCCAGTTTTGTACTGAGCAGCTCCTGGTGCAAACTGTTGTGTGACCACACACACATGGAGTTGTGCAAAGGTTGCTGTGCTTTGTGTCCCCTGGTCTCATGAGAAATTGGGAGATGGAGCGTGTCTCTTGGGGTTTGTGTGCTTTTGAAATTGGGCTGGTTCATGATCCTGCCCACAGCCGATCGTGACTGTTACTCAGCCGAGCCCCAAGGGAACTGAAGGGAGTGCCTGGGGGCTCCTGTTCCCAAAGCTGCTCTTTCCTCAAACCAGCAGCACTGGAAAACTGATCTGAAATTCTGGGTTTTTTCAAAGCTCTGCACTTTTGTACAATATCAGGGAGCCTAGTTGAGGTCTTATCAAAGCTATTGCAGCAATAGAAGTACAGTCATTCTCTGGACTCAGGAAGATGGCAAAAAGTCCATTTAGGTTCTTTGCAAGTTTGTGATGTTTAACCACAAGTCTAAAATCTTAATCTGTGTTTCTAAACTATCACCTAAATTTTGCAGAAATTGGTGCTTTCAACCCTGCCTGGCTTTCATTTTACAAGTGTCTGTGTCTCTAAAATGTCTTAAAAGGTACAGTTCTGCCTTCCAATTTTAGACAGAAATAGAAGATTTAATTTCTTTTTGAAGTTCAGAAGGAGAAATTCAAAGGTTAACAGTTGGTTGGTATATCAGATGTCACTTGGTATGTGTATCTGCTCTTTATTTTTGAATTTCCTTTTCTCTGCTCCTCCAGGTGTCATCTTGACATGAGTGCATTCAATCTTGGCACGAAGGAGTGTACAAAACTTACTTGAAGGGTGGAGGAAAGAAACTGCAGCATCCTTGGGTGCATCAAAATGCCTTGTAAAAGCTCTTCAGAGAGTGAGAATTCAATTCTCTGAAACAACTTTCATAACCACTTGGTACAAACATGAAAAACAGCATCTCTGTGCACTGTGCAAGCACAAAGACACAGATGATAGTGCAGTTACATCAGTAAAGAGAATGGGAATGTCTGATCAGTAGCACAGGATAGAGGAGAAGCTTTTGAAAGTGTCCTGTTCACAATGGCATTAATCCAGTAATATCCAAGCAATAAACACTGAAAGGCCTGGTTAGTCCTGAGGGTGTTTGGGCTTTATTGTGGAACATGTAATTTAATGAACTTTTGAAGAGACCTCTAGGCAACAGCCCAAACTCAGAAGGGCAGAGGGGAAAATGCTGATGGACAGTCCTACTGAGCTAGAGCACAGTGGCTGTGAAGGAAAGGCTGCTGAATGGACTGATGGCTGAAAGAAGCAAAGCAACCGCACTTGGACTCGCTAGTGGGCTCTTTGTCCAAATTGGAGCCATCTCTTTCTCTAGGAAGTTATTTGTGTTGGAAATGAGGCCATAGCCAGGCTGGAGCAGGAAGGAAGAGGCGGATAGTGATCTCAAAAGGGTGCTCTGGGTGCAGTGACAGCCATGCAGAAGGAGCTTGGCTGCCAGGGCAATGAACTTGGCCAGAAAGCTCCTGCAGCCCCTTGCTCTGCTGAAAATCTGGTGCTGTGTGGGAGCTTTGGAGCCCGGCTGAGGGGCCCGGGGTGGGCACGGTGTGGGGCTCCTGCACATTCATCTGCAGAGCCAGCTGCCCTCCTGAGCCCGCTTGTCCTCTCCTGCAGCCTCCCTGTGCTTCACACAGAAACAAAAATGTACACTCAGCAGAGGAGTAGTTGTCACCCTTTTCCTGTTCCCAGCCTGGCAGAGAAGCCATTTACCCTCTCTGCAGTTGTTCCTGAGCACTTCCCCAGCATTATATGAGGCGCTACAGACCTTTTCTGCCATGTTACTGTGCCTGCTCTGCTGAAAGGGATGCTGAAGCAGCAAAGAGGTTTGAGATTTTTTTTCCCAGTGTTGTCTGTATTGAAGTCAATAAAGAAAACAGAATTTGCGTCTTCCTTCCCCTGACCTTTAAAAAATGTTTGCTTGTATTGAAGGTGCCTGTGACACCATTTGTGGCTTAACTTGGCTATTGAATGGAAATAATTTCAGTTTCCTGCTCTGATTCATAGGTCCCTAATGACAGGTTACATGTTAATTCTTGTTTTCAGCAATTATCATGCAGTTTTGTTTTCACTGGGACCTGATAGAAAACATGAGTGGAAAGAGCTTCTGGCTAAGGCCTAATAGTGCAACAATGATACTTTTTATTTGCCTGTCTGAAAACGGTTCCCCCATAGTTGTTGTGGACCTTTTCTAACACAAATGTATCAGTGGTAGTTGTTCTTTGCTTGTTTTGTATTCTGTTTCACCACATTTAACAATGTTTTATATAGCATCAGTTTTGTTGCTGCTCCATCATCACCATGATTATTACCACAGGGCATAAAGTATCAAACTCAGATCACAGCTGTATTGTGCAGGAGCTGTATAAATGTGCAGTAAAGGGAGTCTCTGCCACAAAGTGTTAGTGGTGTCTGGAGAGCCGAGGCAGAGAGTAGCAGGCACGATTCAGCAATGTGCCCCTGCTGCACAAAAGCTCAGCTGTGGTGTCGGGTACAGAGCAGTGCTTCAGACAGGAAGGGACACACTTCTTGTGTGTGAGGTTGCAGGATCAGGAAGGATGAGCTCTTGCTACCCTTCTAGAGATCAGTGCCTGTAAAATAAACTGGCCTTGAATGTGACAGAAAAAAAAGTTCAAGCATCTAGACAGCCAAAGGTCCCTTTCTTACCTTGGTGGAGTCAGAAATGGAGTCAGAAATGTGTGCAGTATTTAAGCAACACATTCAGAGCCACTGTAAAAATCCCCATTGTTTCAGATATCACTGAATTTTAAGGATTTGCACTGTACCCACCTGGAAGTCTCTTCTCCCAGCAGCTGGGGGCAGGTGAGAGGGGTATTGTCCTTAGCAGGGGGAGTCTCTGTTTAAAAGTATTTCAAACAAGTAAGAAGAACTTGCTGTTTCCCATCCAGAAGTGGGTAAGATAGACCTGTCTCCATCTCAGATTCAAAATCCCTCCTCACTGTCACTCAAGGTCCTTCCAGTTCCAAGGGACCAATTTTTCTGTATTTCTCAATCTAACAAGTTGGACAGCCTAGAGAAGGTGAAAATGTTGTGATGGATTCTCATCCTTTAGCTGGAGAAGGTTTTCTCCTCTGGAGGTCCTCTTTGAGCCCCAGTGCACGTTGGTGCCAGTTCATAGCAGGATGATGGTGCCTCACTGACTTTGCTCTCTGCTCTTTCCCCACAGCTCCTGTACGACAACCCCAAAGCCCGTCAGGAAGTTGAGTATCACTGGCGAGCCTCGGGCTGTCCTCACATTGTCCACGTGCTGGATGTGTATGAGAATATCCATCATGGAAAGAGATGCCTGCTCATTGTCATGGAATGGTATGGACTAGCAGCAGCCCCTCACCAGGCACTGCCTTTGGAGGGATGGAGGGAGTGGGAGACTGTGTTGGCTTAGGTGCAGTTGGGAGATTTCTCAGCAGCAGGACTTTGGTTTGCACAGGAAATCTTTTGTTCCTTTTATAGAACTGGTAAGGACATGTGCAGCTCCAGCCATTCTGTGTGATGGAAAAATGAGGAACCTTAACCAGAAAATAAATTTTCGTTGTGCTCCATAGCAATTGTCCTCATTAAAGCATTGACTGATTAATACACCCTTAAAGGATGTTTCTACAAATTCCTTCTGCTTTGGTTGTGATTGGGTTCCAACTTCAGATGTAAATCCAATGATCCAATGTGATCTGTCTTGTCGTAACTATTTTGACTGTAACTTTCCCTGTTCTCTCCCTGGCTATACCACAGTTATTGTCCTCTTCACTGAGGACAAAATAATAATTCTTTAAGGTGTCTTTGCTTCTTTTTTTTCCTTCCTCTCCACCCTTACATGAAACAAGATTATTGTCAGCCTCCCAGTGCTGCATATCTGACTGCCCAGCTTTGTGCATTGTGCTCCCTGTGACAGGGTACATTACACTGAAAGCATCAAAACTCCCTGGTCTTAATTTTTTTTCTATTTATACCATACCAGCATGGCTTTCTGCATCGGTGCGAGTGTAGTGTATAGAGAGCATCAGCATAGGAGGCAGCCTGTAATCTTTATCTGTTCCTGCTGTGGCTCCATGGGATTATATGGATGCACAGTCAGGTGTTAATTTTGTCCTTTCTGCTATTATAAGGTGGGGTTTTTTGTGTTCTTTGTTTCAGCATGGAGGGAGGAGAGCTGTTCAGCAGGATCCAGGAGAGAGGAGACCAAGCTTTCACTGAGAGAGGTGAAACATCACACATTTAAAATTAAAGTTTGTGAAAGATTTTTTCTTTCTTCTCCATTTCTGTCCCCTGGCTTAGTTTCCTTTTAGGAATTTTGCTTTGATTTTATTTATGGTGGTTGTTGTTATTATTGCTATTTATCCCACTGTGTGTTAAGAGTGATTTTGAAAAGTTCCTGAGAACCAGGAATTCTGAGAATTGGCCAATTTCAGGCAAAATGTGGAAGGTTTAGGGAAAGATCTTCCTACAAATCTGCTCAGCTTTTTCATTTCTGTGCCACCAGAGTGTCTGTTCCTCTGCTCCCTGGTCTCGTGCCAGACCACCTCTGCCATGATCAGTGCAGCTCTTGCTGAGATCTCTCTTTGGCTGTCCCTCAAGCAGTATCACTGCACAGCCACACTGTTGACTCATGAGTGTAATGAGCAAATCACATCTGATGAAACATCTCTTATTCAAGGGTTTTAAAGCACTACTTGAAAGGAAATGTTATTAACCACACTGCAAACAAACCTGCCTGTCTGTAGGAGGGACTGAGCAAGTGGAAAGCCCTGCCATGAGGCAGGGACAGAGCTTGCACTAGACTAGTCTTGCCATTTTTATTGTCTTTGTTGTTTATTCTTAACAGAGAACCACAGATCTGCTTGACCATGGTTCCCCTTGCCCCCTCACAGCAGACAAGAGCTCTTTTCTGCTCAGAGTAAAACCACTGATGTTTATAAGGTGGTCGTGTTTGTAACTATTGGCCTGACAAAATGATTAGAAGCAGAAAAATACACACCTGAGCTTGTAAATTACTGTGACTTAATTTGCAAGTCTGGTGTAGAGGCCAGTCTGTTTTCTTCTCCTATGTTTCCTAGCCTGGGATGAATTTTTTTTAGTCCTATAAGAGACTTGTGCTGGGAAAGTGAGCGTTTTTGGAAACTTTGTCATTCTCTAAAATACAAATTCCAGGGAGAAAACTGGTTCCATGAGCATTAGCGACTGCACTCTGCTAAAAACATTATTTTTCTACGTTATATAGCATTGTATAACATTATAAATACTTACTCAGAAGTCACCTGGGAGTGGTAAACAAAAAACCACCTTCATTCTTTCCTGAGATAAATGAGCCCTGTGCCACTGGATTCCCCAGGTTCACTGCCTGTTTATATAGCCACAGCTTCCCATTAGGACCAGGAAGGAGGAGGTGGTGCAAGGTTTTTCCCACAGAATAGCAGTGTTTCTGCATTCTGATTGTCCTTGTCTGAGATTGCATAGTTTCAGTCTCAAGCCATGTGAAAAAGGATTCCAGGTTGCAATACAAGTTCTGCATGTGCAGAACCCAGAGGATCAGGTTGAAGTTTCTATTGTTTCCCTGTCAATGGAGATGTGATATAATGCTCACATGGGAATGTCATTCCTCCCTGCTCTGAAACCCCTCCCTGTGTAACTGAGCCCTTCCAGACTCCCAGAGCACTGCTGCTGCAAGGCAGCTCTCCACCACTAGAATTTCCCACTGGAGCTCTGTTAAATTTTAGAGACATATTATTTCAAAGGTGGCAGTTTGGGCTTTGCTGAATAGAACTGTTGATTTTGTACCTCCCGATGAAAAACTTCTAAAAACAGTGAGGAATTAAGATGTGACCTATCCTAAAATCACTATATTGTTATGTTGCTCTATTTTTAGAAAATCTGTTAGATCCTCCTCCTACCCCTGAACTAGGAGCTGAAAGTTAAATTTCTGCCTCAAACAACCAAGGACATGTCCTGCACAATTAGAGACAGGCTCTGGTTGGGGCTCCTTTCTTAACAGCTGCTGCTTGTGTACCTGCTCTGCTCTTGCTGCTTTTTTTGGTCAGCAAATTAAAGCATGAATTTCCAAGCTCCTGAGGAGTCTGAGCTGTTGGGCTGCAATGCCTGCTCAGGAGGAGCCTGAGCAGCCGGGCAGTTGGGGGTTTGGTGCCTGCAAACCCAAAACACAGCTGTTAGGGCTAATTTTAGAGTTTCTCTAGTCTTGATGCTTGCCCCGTGTTCCAGCAAGCTGTTTGTAGGCCATAAGCACTCCCAAGTATGTTCCTGAATTACAGTGGGAATGTTAATGTGACCTTTCTCTAAAACTGTATTTATAGAGGCCTCTGAAATAATGAGAGACATCGGGACAGCCATCCAGTACCTGCACTCCATGAACATCGCGCACAGAGACGTCAAGGTGAGGCCCCAAGGTGTGTGGGCAGGGGAACAGAGCTTATGGCAGCAAAAAACCTGGGCAGCAGTGATTTTAACAGAACTGGGAGTGCAGTCAGATGGTCAAAGTGTTCCTGTTCCCCTGCCAGTGTGAGAAAGGATCTGCTCACTAGTTTGCAACTAGTCCAAGGTTGGAATATTCATGTGTGCTAATGCCTTCCAGTTGTGTACAGAATGCAGAAAAATCTCATGATAGTCAGATGCTTAGTTAAAGAGGTACTGCCCACTTGCAATCCATTAATTAGCAAGAAAAGAGCACTGCTTCAAGTGAACTTATAGATGCCTCTATGTACAGTCTTTGCCAGTTATTAGTTGTTTTCAACATCATACTTGCATTAAAAAAAACCCCAAACCAAAAAAACCCACAAAAACTCCAAACAGCAAAACTCCTTTCAGAAAAAGAAGAAACTTCTGGGAGGAATAATACCGATTTCATGCATCTAACCCACTTCAGTAAATGTGTGACTATTTGGGAAAATAGGGAGATCTGAGCCTACTGCCACTGTTTAATGAGGTAAAGTGTGAACTCCGATCTCGTTGTAGGGGTTTGACAGAGTTTGTAGGGTTGTAGTTTGTGTTCATGCTGTGAAGTGCACAGCACAAGCAAAGCCAAGCTCACTGCACCCCGGCATTTCCAGCACAGGGACACAGCATGGGATGGAATGTGCTGGAGAGCAGGACATGTAATGATGGACTGAGGCATCAGATCAATTCTACAGCTCTGAGCTGGTGGATTTTCTACAGATGTTTGTGTGTTTAGCTGGAGGGAGAGCTGACACATCATGGTGTCACCAGGGGGTAAACTGGGAAATTAGTTGAACTAATTGCAGATAATGGAAATACCCTGTTGTCCCTGTTCTTGGGCACAAGAGCTTGTATTTCCCTCTGTGCCACTTCTGCCTGTATGGAGTGTGGAGCATGAGTGGAATTAGCTCAGGTTTCAGGAGCCAGAGGAAGGGGGAGCAGGAAAGGGACTGTGTCTGTATCAGTTAATTTTGATGGAGTTATGTCAGTTGCTCATGGAGGCTTTGGCTGAGCGTTTCACTTGTCCTGCCCCTTTGGGATCAGATCAGCTGCTGTCACGACACAGATCAGTCCCAGGAAGTGGAAGGAACTGGGAGAGGTTCAAGAAGCCAGACTGGATGCCCATTGGACAAGATCTTGTGGTTTGCTCTCCCAAATCCCTTGCTAAGGAGGATGTTGGTACCTAGTCTGAGGAAAAATGCTGCATGTTGGGAGGGAACTTTCTGTGTGGTTGGTGGGAATGTGATAGAAGTAAGAAAACCTAAAAGTTGGTGGTGGGTTTGACCTGTCAGTTCATTAGACACATCTCTTCATTGTCCTGTTTATCCTCTTTTGGTGGCCTTCCAGCCTGAAAACCTGCTTTACACATCTAAAGACAAAGATACTGTGCTCAAACTCACAGACTTCGGCTTTGCCAAAGAAACCACTGTAAATGCACTGCAGACTCCCTGTTACACTCCTTACTATGTTGGTGAGTTATCCAAGACACATTTCTTCTGTGTTTCAGTCCTTCCTTCTCTTACAGTGGGTGGGAAATCTTCTGTGGCTGTAATGAGAAGTGTTAGCCTGCAGGAGTTAAACTGGGATCCAGCCCAAATCTAGTCTGGTTCCAGTACAGTCCAGTGCTGTTGCTTTCTATCTTGGTTGCAGAGGAAGCAGCCTTCACAGGAGACACAAAGGAGGTTATACAAGGAGAGAGAGAAAATTTCTTCTGATTACTTGAAGTAATCTTGATGTTTCCTCTGAATGATACAATAAAAGCCGTAATTTGAATTGAGCTTCATGATATTTGGGTGTTTCCTTGCAAAACTTTCCTTAGTTTAAACTAATGTGATAAGAGACAAGAGTATTGCCTCAGCTGTAAAACTTCTTTAAGCTGGCAAATTGAGGAATTAGTAAAAAAGAACCAACATGACTTAATCACAGCAGAATTTTTCCTTCATTTTGTCCAAAGTTGAAGCATTGTGTAATGAATGCCTCAGCAGACTGTCCTTCAGGCACTCATTTTAGTCTTGAGTTAATAGTCATTCATCATATGGTATGACTGGGGCAATCCATGCTTGGAATTTCTTTTCTGGAAAAAGGACTTTATTTGTTCAAAAAATTACTTCTCTGATTAAAGTTTGTATAGTTTTTTGTATGGATTTCTGTTATTCACTGGGAGCAGATAATCACATTAGCAATACTCTTTTTCTGATGCCTCCTTCTGTATTTTTGTAAGCTGGGTTTAGTGATAAAATGTTAAGGAGTTTACACACGTATGTTTTTATGCCTTTATATTTGTGTATAAACAAGCTGACATTTCCATTCTCAACACCTTTTTATAAACCAGCATGATTGCTCATATGTTTAAAGAATAATTTTCCTTACAAAATCAAGCTCCCTGCCAGTTTACCTGTCCCAGGGGACAAAAAAAAAATCCCCTCTAAATGTATCTCTGTCTAATTTTGTTACTTAGTGGAAAAAATATAATGCTCTGGAGCCAAAGAAAAATACAGTGCCCTGTAGCTGCTGGAGCTAAACACACCACCCAGGTATCGTTCAAAATTTTATCACAGCTCCAGTAGGTCCTTTCTATTCTGATTGCTGGAACATATGCTCCTGCCTCTTTCAGTGCAGTGTCTCCCAGTACACATTTAGCTGTAGCTCCTTCTACTTTTTGGTAATCTTAGTACTCCCTTGAGCAGAGAGACACCAAGGTGAGGAGTAGGGCATTTTTCCAGCTCTGCTCCTCCTTTTTAAAGCTACTTTAGATGCCTTTAGAAACTTGTCAATCAAAAATGCTACCCAGTTCCTGCAGTGAGTTGCATTTTTTTAATGCCTCTCATATCTGTTGTTGAAGTCTGCTGCTACTTAGGGTGATGGAGATGAAGATAAATACCTGGTACTCTGTTAATTTGTGTTTTTAATCTTCCCCAGCCCCAGAAGTCCTTGGTCCCGAGAAGTATGACAAGTCATGTGACATGTGGTCATTGGGTGTCATCACATATATTCTGTGAGTATTTGGGAAGGAACTTGGGGAACACTAAGAGAGCACATCTTGTTAAATCTGCACTCACAAGTAATGGTTCACTGGGATCCTGCAGCCTGCAGTAGAAAATAAGCTTGAACAAAACTTTTCAAGAGCTGAAAGGACTTCCCTAGTCATGAAAATTCTTTTGTCCACTCTTACAGCCTGTGTGGGTTCCCTCCATTCTACTCAAACACCGGTCAAGCCATTTCTCCAGGGATGAAGAGAAGAATTCGGATGGGGCAATATGGATTTCCCAATCCAGAGTGGGCTGAAGTGTCAGAGGAAGGTAAAAATGCTCCCTGGTGCTGATGAGTGTGAGCATGGTGCAGTGCTTACAAAGAGACTGTTTCTAAAAATCAGTCTGAGCTTTTGTTTCCCTTTTACAATTTAAATCAATTTTTTGTAAGGTGCTGCAGAGAACGAATGGGAACTCAGATACCAGCCAGCAACCTCAGTGCTACAAAGAGTAAATGACTACTGAAAACCTTCTTTCAAAATCCAGCTAGTGCTAGTGAATGCAGTGATTAAACCCTCTGGAAACAGAAGTCTCTAATCCTGAGAGAGGAGACAGCCAGGACAGCACCAATGAAAGCTGAGCTGGAAGAAAGGCAAACTGTCTTAAGAACTTATTCAGTCTTTGCCCTCCTTGGTGATCCAGCCAGCAAGGATGGCAAGTTTTCATGCTAGCTTTTTTGGGATGTGGGAATTTGCCAGCCACCACTTAAATCAAGGTCAACAATTAATTTTGTATAAGTCATTGATCAAAAGCTGTTGGGCTCAAATCAGTGTCTTGAAAGTGGGTATTTTTGATTCCCTCTTATCCTGACAGTCTCATAAGCTGGAAGTCTCACCTGCCTGTCATATTAAAGGGAAGGGTCAGCAATGTCTGGGCTTATCTGTTTTTCTTACAAGCCCTTTATTTTGCTATGATCCTGGTTTTGTCTGCTGTTTAGCAGTAACAAATTATCCTTGGATCCTGCTGTGCTCCGTGGCATCTTCACCCGTCACTGGATCTCATGGCTGTGTGTGCAGCACAGCCTGCTGAACACTGTTGAGGGATAAATTGTTGAGGGAGATGTTTTAGTCATGGGTTTCTGGCTAAATATTTTCTTTGCTTTGGGTCTTGTTCATATTCCAGCAGTTAAAAACAGGCTAGAGGAACTCGGTGAGAGAATGTACACTTGGACTGTGTGTAAGGTTTCTGTATGCTTGCATGGATGCAGATAGGGGTACTCTACCTTTGATCCTATTAAGATCACCTCATTTGTGGGTGTTCTTGAGGCTGATGAGGCACCTTCAGAAGGCTGCTGCTTTTTTCCCCTGCTTTGTGCTGTTCTTGTCCTTTGCAGCCTCTCTCAACAAAATAAACTTGTACCTCTGGCAACTTCTTACAGCATTAATTCATCTTGCATGTGATGTTCCTAAAAGACAACTCTTATTTACAAGTTTTTCTAGGTTCCCAATGAAGTTTTGTGTTAGTCCTTCTAAAGAACTTCCTTTGGATGCAGTGTTTCCAGTCTGTCCACCCACATTAATGAACTCTTGTCTAGGCTGTCACCATCTCGCATCTCAGTTATTTGTGCTCTTGCTTTGGCAGATCCCATGTTCACAGAAAGCTGCTGCAAAGCTGGTTCATACAATCCATTTATTTGACTTTATTGTCTTTTTAGTGACCTCTGAATTGTCCAAGTTCATTGTCCCTTTGTTCCACAGCCTATGCTAGTTGTTGTCTTCCATAATTTCTCAAAACATCAGCTTATGTATTCATTCAGTCCATAATGCCCAGTTTGTTGCCATCTTGGAGGCAGCAGCTTAGCAGCTTTCTGTCCTGTGCTTTCTTTTTCTCCAGTTGTCACTCTCAAAGCACTTGGTGTGGTGATGTAGCTGGAATCCCCAGTCCTTTTCTTTCCTTTTGCCTCTTGTTTTGGATGTTTTCCTGCTTTGTCCCTTTAAACACAGTAACCTACCCCACTGTACGTGGCTTCTTAACAGGGGCACAGCAACAGGGAGGTGTTTTCAGTTCTGCAAAACTGTATTTCTTCATTCAGCAGGTCCTTGTGTTCCCGAGGTTATTTGGGAATGCAGTCCCAGACTACAGCATGCCCTGTTGGTTCTGTTTTTCAGCCAAACAACTCATTCGCCATTTACTGAAGACTGACCCAACAGAGAGGATGACAGTCTCTCAGTTCATGAATCACCCTTGGATTAATGTGAGTCTTATATCTCTTTTTACACCACAAATTGATTCTTACATGCAGAACTTAGGCATAGCTCCACACAGCACAGCAAGAGAAGGACTGTTATTACTGCTGATCCCTTAATTAACCTCCTGTGCCCTCCACAGAGGGTCACCTGCCCATAAAACCACAATTCTTCTTGGTGTTAGCAGAGGACACACAAGGGGAGACACCCACAGTCATGTCCTTGGAAGCAACAGCCGAAGATGTCTCTATATTCTGTGAGCAGGCAGTCACTGTTGACTCTGCAGCATATGCATGTGTTACTCTCTTTAAAAATATAAAAATAAACTCTGTGAGCTTACTTCATCGGTGCAGGATTTAAAGAGCTATTATTAGTGGTCTCAGGCACCATTGTGCATAGCTGTGTTAGTGTGAACATGCTCCTGTGCTCAGTGGGAATTCTCATCCTTGGCAGAGTTTGGAAATGCATAGGGGAGGAGCAAAGGTCCCTTACTGCCCCATGAGACATTGCAGGTAGGGTGGAACACAGACCTGTTAATGGTCCCAGCTCAGGTTTCATTCTATGACTTGGTTGAATTTACTTATTAACACAATATGGACTATTTCAAATAAGAGACACAAACCCCAGAAGTTAAAAGACTGAGTTTCGTGATACCATTGCTGCTATGTAGATGTCCCTCAAAATAGTAGATTATACTTCTCACATTTGTGTCTAAAATGATACCTGTCTTGTTCTTGCTGCCCAAAAAATCATCAGCCAGCAACAGAATCACTTCTGCTGTAGAATGCCCTTTTTCCCCATAGTGCTGGTGTGTCTGTGCTGTTCCTCAAAGATGGGGCAGAAGTAGATGTGTGGTGGATAGTCCCCATTCCTGCAATGCCTGCTGCAGGATCTGAAAGCCCTTGGAATCAAATGAAATGGAACTGTAGGACATCCTGATGAAGTAGAAAGGTGTTGTCATTCAGAGTTGTGAAAGCTGAGAAACTGAGGTTGCAAAGACTGTAGAACAAACCCCAGACAGTGTTTCTGAGTCTTTTTTAACCAAATAAAAATGTAATCACTGCTCAGAATAAATAGCTCCAGCTTTGAGTGTCTGAAGCCCCAAGAAGGTGTTTCAGAAGTCAGCAGGTGAGGAATTCCATGGAGTGAGAGCCTAATAGCTAAGGAAGCTGTCACCTACAGCAACACTTGTTACTTGGAATATGCACAGAGCCAATTAATAAGGAGGAGATTAGAGACAAGGTCTGCAGACTCTGCTGCACCACAGCCCTGCTCTCCAGTACCCTTCCTGGAAGAAAGATGCAGGTTGGCTTTTTTTTCTGCTGAACCTATTGCTCACAAGGGGCAGAGGGAGGGAGAGGGAAAGACCAATACAGTGAATGTCTGTGTTCTCCCTTTTCCTAAATCCGAAAATGGAAACGCGTCTGGGGAGTTGCACAAGCAGTGTAGGAGGGTGCATGTGTCTCTTCTTTTCTTTCCCCTCTTTTTTTTTAATGAGATGGTTGGGAGAAGTGTTTTACTGTGAACTAGGCAAAAATTGTCAGTTTAGGTGGAGCACAGACTCCTTTAGTTCCTTGTGTATGAGATTTTTTGTAACAAGCAGCAGCTCACAGCAGAAGGGGAGAGCACCTTCCACAGGGACACCACTGAAGCCAGTCTGCTTGTTTTCCATTTCTCTTGTCCCAGCTGTGTTGGATGAAACTCTACCCTGGCCAGCTGGGGTCCTTGTCCAGAGGATGCAGGAGTCAGGATTTCTGCTTCACTCCTGTGGCTGCTGCACTGCTGCTCTGAGCTCAGGGGAGCATAAGCACTGCTTCCAACGTAGGGTTTGTTTTACAGGCATTTACAGGGATCTCCTTAGACTTTGTTGACATGCAGTTGTAGGATGCCACAGCAGTGAACATAACAAAAGCATAACAAAAATAGAGTATCCAGGTGAAATTATAGTTTGGGGTATGGACTGGCAAGAATTGCCAGGATTCTTGCAGAGTTTAGCCAGGGAACTGTGCTTCATGCTTTAGAAATTGTCCCTTATTCTAATGTAAAGTATGTCCTGATCTTTCATGGCAGGCGAGCACAGATCTCAGTTTCATGTGGATGCACTGTCTTCTGAGCTGTGCCTTGCTCAGAACAATTGTGTCATTTCCTCTTTGGGGCTCACTTAGTCTGATGAACTGATAATCTCAGTGCATATGTACAAGAAAATGTCTCCTACAACAAATCCTAGGAGATAAAGGTCAAATTAACCACTTTCAGAGATTGATTAATGAATAGTGAGATGACAGTTAAAGTCCAAAACATACATAAAAATTTATCCAACACTGGTTGCATAAATTGGTTGGACTGGAAGGGAGCAGAGTAAAAGTAGCTCAGCACTGATTTCTCTCTCCTTTTGCTCTTTAAAGACCCCCTGTTGTGTGGGGACTGTAGTCCTTTGCTACTACACACGAGTTCACTTGTGGAGTGATTGGAAGCAGGAATAATGAGGGCCGTTGGAGGACATTAGATCAAATTTTTTGCCCTGCATACACAGAGAAGAGCAAGAAGTCACTTCCCAAATGTTGTTTTTCACAACTTCTTTTGGTATTTTTCTCTTCTCAGAGATCAATGTCAGTGCCACCAACTCCCCTTCACACTGCACGGGTCCTGCAAGAGGATAAAGACCACTGGGATGAAGTTAAAGTGAGTCAATCCAAGTTCAGATTTCTTTAAGTAAAGTCTGGTAGGAGATGAAATGTGCTGCCTTCTCTGGGGATGTGCATTTCCTTGGATACTGAGGCTATTTTGAATATAATCATGTCAAACAAGGGAGGCATGAACAACCTTGGTTAAAACAGCAGTGTGTATGATAACTTTAAAAAAAGAAGAAATGCCATTTGAGCTTCATCTGGCAGCCTTACAGCTGCACCAGATATCAACAAAGATAGTGCTTATGATCAAAGGCATCAATGATGCTCCTGCTGAGCCACTTCTGTACCCAGGGAGGAGAAGGACAGTGCTGGGGCAGTTTGAACTTCATTACAGTGAAGAATGTGATGAAAATGTAGGGGGACAGGTGGGAGGGCTGAGCTGTGTTCTGGTTTTCTGCAGTGCTCTTGAATTGTGGAACTACACTGAATAACCTTAGCCTTATCTTGTTATGACATTTGGCAACGGGAAGAAGAGAGAATAAAAAAATTCTTTTCCTTAATCTAAGCAGGTGCCTCACCTACTGCGTGTACCAATGACTGCTGAATGCCTCCTGCAAATTGTAACTGTAGGGCACGCTGGAAGTCTTAACTCTTTCCTGCTGGCCTTTAACATGGTGGCATGATTTTACAATTAATTCTGAATTTTCTGCATATCAAATTCCTAGAATTTTGACAATTGCAGCATCCCTGTAGTGTATTTTATGGATTGCTGATTTTATTTAAATCACTGATATGTAGTCTCAGCTGTTGAGCTATGCAATGGTAAAATTTTCTAGGACCTAGGCAACATTTGCTTTTTGAGTCAGAGATCAAGAAGATATTTTCACTTAGCTGCCTTTTTTCCAGGTTTCTGAGAATTTCTTATGCTTGTGTTTTGTATAGGTCCCAGAGGTATTCCCTCAAGCTACCAACATTCCCATGCTATTGAATTGTTTTTCCTTTCCTGAATCAAATACTTAGACATTTGTTTACTTAAACAGATTTTTTTTTCCACAACCGTATGAAAAAGTTTAAAATGTGCCTGTACTTAAGCATTAATTCAAACTAAGGATGTGTGTGAATTTGAAGCACATACATTTGAAGATCTTTGCGTGGAGGTGCAGAGCCAGCCAGGAGAAGTGCTGGGCATAGGGACATGATGGAATTGAGGCCAGCAGAGCTGGGTTCTGTGTGCTCACAGATGAAGGGCAGCAGAGCAGGGTTCTGTGTGCTGACATGTGAAGGGCAGCAGAGCAGGGTTCTGTGTGCTGACATGTGAAGGGCAGCAGAGCAGGGTTCTGTGTGCTCACAGATGAAGGGCAGCAGAGCAGGGTTCTGTGTGCTCACAGATGAAGGGCAGCAGAGCAGGGTTCTGTGTGCTCACAGATGAAGGGCAGCAGAGCAGGGTTCTGTGTGCTCACATGTGAAGGGCAGCAGAGCAGGGTTCTGTGTGCTCACATGTGAAATGCTGTGTGAACAGTTCGTGCTGACTGAGCCCCTGGTGAAGGAAGCCTTTGCTCCCGGTGCAGTCCTGCAGAGAGGGCTCAGCCCTTGCTGCCCAATGGGTGACAGAGGGAAGATGTGTCCCTCCTCTCCAGGCTGTGTTGCGGGGTGGCTGTGCTCTTGCTGCCTCAGGTGCTTCACTGCATTGCTTGCTTGCTTTCAGGAGGAGATGACCAGTGCTCTGGCTACCATGAGGGTGGACTATGATCAAGTGAAAATCAAAGACTTGAAAACGTCCAACAACCGCCTCCTGAACAAGCGCCGCAAGAAGCTGAAACAGGCAGGCACCTCCTCTGCGGCCCCGGGCTGCAACAACCAATGAGGGCAGAAGCCAAGGACCTGTGGGTGGAGGGGAGAAGTTAAACAGAGCAATTTAAAATCATATGATCACCTCAGTCCACGCCATGAAGGCAATGAGATTGTGAAGACGCTATCCTGCAAAGAGGGAACAGTGTGATGACGTTTTGGTAACTTGAATCAGGGCTCTGCTTTTGAAGAGTAATGGATCTGACATGATTCTGTTGCATATTGCAAGGGAAGGTACAGTAATGCCAGAAATGTTACAGGTTTTTGGTTTGGCTTTAACTGTGTAGGACAAGAAGAGAACAGGAGGAAGTCTCAGCATACTAATGCACTGAGGCTTTAACAGCCATCTACAAGAGTAACTTCTGCTGCTCTTTTAAACTGGAGAATAGAAAAGTGCCAAGTGTTCTGCTAAGAGTGTTTTAGTAGTTTAGTAGAATTGGTAATAGTCTATATTTCCAAACTTACCTCCTATAGTTACAGAATATCACCTAAACTGTAAACAGCTATTCTTGTTACAGGAAAAAGCATCCGTACATTTCCATTTCCATAAAGTCTTCATGTAGTCTTATGTGAAGATTTGAGTTTGTCGTGGATTCCCATATGATAACATGTAAATTTTCTGTACTGTAGCCACTATGTTGTATCTTTGCCACTGTCAGATGCCTCTCTTGTAATGTTTTCAATTTAACTGGTACTTTATGAGAAGAGTTTCAGTAAGGAGTTAAGTAGTTGAAAGTATCCTGCAGAGAATATTGCTGTTCCCCTTGGATCCACAACCTCCAGGGTGTGCAGCTGGGCATGCAAGGGATTGCTTTAGAAGAGAGACTTCAGGAATTCAGGAAGAAATGGCAAGTGCATGTTCTCTGAATGGACTCTGGTGTCTGCCAGCATCCCTTCTGGTAATTATCTCCAGATCCTGTGCCTAAGATGTGCTGATCACAGCAAATTGAGGGGGTGTTGGCTTGGTTTGTTTCCTGGGGGCAGGAGGGGGGAGGTTGCTACTTTATTTATGGTGATTTGGTGGTGTTTCAGGATCCAAAGATTTTCACCACTTAAGGAAGATTACTTATAAGTACGTCTACCCATTGTTATTTTCCGATTTTAATTCTTATTTCATGGGAACCTGGCCTTGGGTTTGCTGGTGTTTTTTATTTTGTGATCAGAATATTTTCTCTCACTGTATTTTGGGGTTTGGCTTTATTTTTAGTTTAGGTGAAGCAAATATTTGTGAAAGCGTTGTCAGAGTCTGGGATGAAAATGATGTGCTTCCAGTGATGCAGGCAAATGCACCTTTGTGGTAGGCACACAGAGTACTGGTGTGGTAATAGGCTTGGAAGAATGTAAAAAGACAAAGAAAACAGGGCTCCAGAGTGGATCTGAATTGTCAGGTCAGAGTGACACCCAGCAACCTCAGCTTGAGGCTTCGGACCTCATCTGGGGAGCCCAGTTCCCATCTTCAGAGTGGTGAATGAGACCTCAATTCTTCTTTGTGAACTGGTCCTAGGATTTTGTAACATGATTTATTAAAATCAGTTTTTAACATTCCTTCCGCCTATCATCCCTGTTTCTGCTGAGTTGTTGCAGAGGTTGCATTGCTTTGCAAGATACATCTGTGTTGAAGGTGACAGGAGAGGGGAGAAGGAAAGTGTTCCATGATGTCCACATTCAAAGGCTGCCCAACTTTGAACATTTTATAGGATCACAAGGTTTTGGTTTTAAATATCAGTCTCTGTAAAGTTGTATTTTTAAATTATTTCATGTTTCTGTGATTATAGCATGTCCTGTATGTTTTTGTTTTGCCATATTACTCCAATGAATTATGCAAATATTATTCACTACCTGCAAATGAATACTGCAAATGAAGACTTGTGATGTGTTCAGGGTGCAATAGTTGGAGTCAGAGCCAGGTCCAAGTTTATCCAAATTTTTTCAGGGAGGTATGTAGATTATTGCTGCCATCCCATCTCTGTGCCCCATCAGGGTGATGGATGTTCCCAGGGCAGGCTGTGAATAGTGTGCTGTCCTGGCTGCCTTGGGGCCAGTGCCACTGAAACTGTTGCAACCAAGCTTTTTGCCTGTGCCTTGGCCAAGGTTTGAGCAGGAGCTCTCAGTTCCCACCTGGTGCCTCCTGGCTTGTCAGTCCAGTCCGGAGCTCAAAGATGTGTCTGTTCTGGGTATTTTTCTATAAAAAACCTGTGAAGCACACCTGGGCCTGATTCTGTCCTGTGGGATTCCAGCCTTTACTGCAGGTCAGAAGCTGGAACTGAGGCACCTGGCATGGCACCTTCAGCTTTCTGTCCCTGTGTGGCAGGACAATCCCATCTCATTAAACCTGGACTAACAGTTCTTGCCTTCTACCCTGCAGCGTCAGCACCCAGGACTGCTCTAAAGCCCTGCAGGAGCCAGAGGAGGGCCTCAAAATGGCAGATGTGGAAGTGTGTGCAAGTATTGGACAGAAGGGTTTCTGTTTATGGTACAGAGGAAGGAGGAGACTCCTTGGGAGCTGGGAAAGAGCTACCCTACGATGTTTGGAACCTCAAACTGCCACCCTGCTCCAGGCACCACTGCCTCCTGCAGCCCAGTGGAGCAGGACAGCTTGTGTTTTACCTGGCTCTGTGCCACCTGGAGCTGGGAGGGGCTGCCAGGGACCAGGTCTGGGGTGCAGGCATTCCCCCAGCAGAGCCTGGGTGCTCCCAGGAGATGTAGGGATGTATGGAGCACCTGATGGACTCAGCTCTGCCCGGCCCTGCCACACCACCTGCCCCCTGTACCACAGCTCTGAGAGCTCCCCAAATCCATCCTGCCACCAGCTCCCTAAATCTGAACCTGCCATCAGCTCCCCAAACCCAGCTGCCACCAGCTCCCCAGATCTGAACCTGCCACCAGCTCCCTAAATCTGAACCTGCCACCAGCTCCCCAAATCTGAACCTGCCATCAGCTCCCCAAACCCAACCTACCACCAGCTCCCCAGATCTGACCCTGCCATCAGCTCCCCAAATCTGACCCTGCCATCAGCTCCCCAAATCTGGCCCTGCCATCAGTTCCCCAGATCTGACCCTGCCATCAGCTCCCCAAATCTGACCCTGCCATCAGCTCCCCAAATCTGGCCCTGCCATCAGCTCCCCAAATCTGACCCTGCCATCAGCTCCCCAGATCTGAACCTGCCATCAGCTCCCCAAATCTGGCCCTGCCATCAGCTCCCCAAATCTGGCCCTGCCATCAGCTCCCCAAATCTGGCCCTGCCATCAGCTCCCCAAACCCAGCAGCATCACAGGCTCTGCTCTGGGCCTGTGGCTCTCAGACGGTGTTGCTCCTCTGGCTGCCAGCTTGGCTCTGGGGAGGACCCTCCTCCTCCCTGCATTCACACACGTTATAAAGAGCTGTGGTTAGCTGGTAGTGGTGTTTGGGTCTTGCCTCTTTCCCCAGCCATGTCATATAATAGGCTTTTTAGAACCTGCTGCTTGGGTTCCAAATTTATAGCCTGTTTTTAGAAAGGATAGGCTATTACAGAACTGATTATGCATTTGCATATTCATCAGCCATATAGAGGAGGTAAAGAACTGGGAAGGGACAGAAGAAATGAATGGTCAATAGACAAGGCTTCAAGGAGAGCACAGATTAAAAGGTCTATTTATTTTTTACAGCAGAAGCTAAAAAAAGGACTGTGCACAATTCCCCACCCCCATCCCTTTTCACAGCGATTGCTCATGGGCCGCTGCCTCCCCTTGTGTTTCTCTGCACTGTGCTCCTCACACACGTGGTTCATGTGCTCTCACCAGTGCTCCTGCTCTGATCCACACACAGATGTGTGCCCAGGCACGTAGGAAATTCCCTCCCTCTCTTTCCCAGCTTTTGCACTACACATTTTCTTACCTCTTTGACCACATGTGCCACATAGTGAACCTGGGTTTGACATGGTACAATTAAAACCTCACATTAATGAGAAGCTCTTGGCCTAATTCTGTGTTTTTCTATTTGTCAAAACCCAGTGTGCAGTCCTGGGATTGCTTTTCTGTCTTAACACTTCACTGCCTTGAGTCTGGAGGCCCAATTATGTAAGTGCTTCTGACTTGTCTGACATGAGGGATAATGAGAATGCTACATACTCAGTTTGATCTAATTTCCCTGTCCTCTTTTCAATTCACACTTTATTTGGCCATGTTTAGACAAAGGTGCTTTTGAGAAGAGGAAGGTTTAGTGAGGAGGAGAGAGCCAAAGGTTTTAATTACTTGCAGGGAATCATGAGCACTTGTACTGCTTTAAACCTGTGGTCCGGGTGGGGAGGAGGTGTTAATGTGTGCTCAGCTGCTCTGATGTGTTCTCCTGCTTAGCCCAAGGATGGAGCCAGCTCAGCTGACAAACCTCAGGGACAAAGGGAGGGAAGGCAAGCAGGGGATGACTTCACATACAGGAGAACTCGTTTTCTCTAAGAGTTTTGGGGAGTTTTATTGTGGAACTATCAGAATTTTCTTTTTCCTAGGTTCCAGTATTTCCCCTCTTCACCCAACTGTTCTCAGTAGTGGAGCTGGCATAGCTGGGAATGGACATAGTTAATTCTTTTTTAGAGCGCCTACAAAGGATGAAGGCAATGAAGCAAACTTGAGAGACAGAGAACACATACTCAAAACCTCAAAACAAAAACATCTTGTTAAAAATTCTTGCAAGCTAACAGGCAAGTCTTCAGCTCCACACTTAAATGTACCTCACCTGTGGAAAACTGAGGTTAGAGGAAGCCTAGGTAATAACATTTGCAGAAAAATGTTTCCCTGAAATCTTTGCACCAGGTAAGAAAATTCATTTTGAGAATTAAGTCCAGCTTTAAAATAGGATTTTTTCCCCCCAGTTTATGTGGTTAGAGGAATTTAATGGAGCAAAGGGAGCAGAAATGGGGGGTGATATGTCATGTTGAAGAATAAGATAAAAAATGTCTGCTGTGGTATTCTACTCCAACTTATTCTTTTACTGCAAGTGCTACCTCTGTACAGACATAGCAAGATAGATTCAACTCTTTATTAGTCTTTTTTAGCACTGGAGAAGGAGGATGTTGCTGCACTCTAGGGAAATGTGGAAGATAACCCTGTGACTGTAGATGAACGTCTATTCTGGTAAATCTGTAAATGATGCCTAGCATTAAATTTATTTTAAAATTTCCTGCCTCATGAATCTGCCAGATGCCAAAGTCTCACAGGTCTGCTCTAACTGCATGAAGGCACAGAGGCATCACTGTCAGTGGGTTTCCTCCTGCTATTTGGGACCACAGAAAGAAGCAGTTACTGAAATGTACTGCAGTGGTTTTAGTTTCCAGGAGCCAAAAGAGGAAAAAGGTGTCTTTCAAATATCTGGAGATGACAGAAAGGCTCTCTTTTATCTGGAGAAGGGTATCTTGACCTTCAGTTCAGCTCCCAGAGCTGCTGCTAACAAACATGTTTTAGCTGTGTGGGGCTGCCCAAGCCACTGGTGAGATCTCTGCTGCTTTGACACCGTGCTGGGGCCTTTCCCTCTGTGAGCCAGGGAAATGCACTCAGTGGGGCCATGGTTGCAAATCATTGAGCATTCCTGGTCCTGGGGCTACAGTGAGGCTGAATAATGCAAAAAAGGAGGAGCTGCATTGTTTGCTTCCACATTAGGCTTCTAAATGTATCTGTTGAATTTTCCTGCCTCCAAGGTCCATCCCAGTACTGCCAGTGAGGCAGCTGTTTCTTCATCTGTTACCAGGGAGCACAAATGCTTCTTTTGGAGGCTGCATTTCTTTCTCTGAATTTCAAAGCTGCAATGAAACTCTTAAACAGGATGGTTATTTTGCCTAATATCTTCTCCCCAAACTTCCAGGCTAATCCATTTGGGAAACATGGAAGATGTTCCCAAGAGACTTTTTATTGCTTAGCTACTGAAACACCTGCTAAAACTGAGCTCTTTTAAAAACTGAGAATTATTTAAATGTGAAAAAGAGTGGGTTGATCTGGAAAAGAAACTTCTCAAAAGACTAAAATTAGAATGGAATGTGTTAGAAGAGAAATACTGGTGGGGGAGGAGGACTAAGGTTTTTTTAATATAAAAATGCTACTGCTTGAGTAATGATCAAGGAAATTCTGGTTAGGATATTAGCTGCTGCTCCAACCCAGAGCAGTTCCTGGATTCAGAAATAATTATGTTTTCCTAAAGATAGATCTACAATACAGACTCCAGGGTTTTTTTCTGAGTTAGTCTAAAGCGAGGATCAGCTTGATGTTTATAAATGAAATTTTGAGCAAATGCTGCTATGAACCAAATAAATGGTGCTTTTTTTTTTTTTTTTAGAGCAAGTAATACCTGAATAAATAAGCTTTGCAGATTAACTTCTGCTCTCCCAAAGTTGTCTGGGTGAGCTGCTTGCAGAAACCTTGTAAGGTGAAGTTACCTTTCATTTTTGCTTTTGGAATTTTGCATTTCCATCTTGCACTTTACTACTGCATGTTTGACTGTGGTCCTGAATAAAATTCTAATTAGTTGTCCCAAGGCTACCATTCCATGATGCAAGATTTTTTTCTCTTTTCTTGGCTCAATTGCAGTTGTACCACTTCTTTCATTTCTGAAGTCCTTCTGGTGTAAAGTATTGGAAAAGTTTCAAGGAATTCCACTACCTGGCAGGAAGCAAGGAACTCCATTGTCTGCAAAATGGTAAGGAGGAAAGTCCCAAGCAATGGCTAATAGTAGGAGAAATCACCCTCTGCGGAAAAGAGATGGTCTCTACAAAGAAATGCACCCAGCTACAAAGAGTAAAATAAAGTGGTCTGGTTATCTTCCTTTTAAATCCTCTGATTTTCTTGTCCTCCTCGATTTCAATAGTTTGATGTATTTTATACTGCTTGGAAGTCATGAGTACTTCCTTTAGAGAGACCTGACTGCAGTATTTCAGTTTCTTCCCTAAACATAAAAAAAAAAATCCTATAGAAGTTTTATGCTGTAGGATATTTTAAGTCTGAGGAGTAGGAAGGAATTGCATTTCCTGATTTAAAGTGACTCAGCTCGGTCTGCCTCCTTGTTTCATAATAGATTCTCTGCATCCAGCTCAAACCTTGGCTGGCACTTGGAAGAGCTATCAGATGTTTTCTCCAATGATTTGTCATTCCTGCACAAAGACAGTTTTTAAGCTGCTCCTTGAGGATGCTGGAACAGCCATGCAGTGAGCAGTGATCAGCTCAGAAGGTGCTTGCCTATGTCACAAGGCAGCTGCTGCTGTTCCTTGGAGCTTCTGTCAGCTCCCATGGACGGTGACGTGCCTGGCCAGCAGGAACTCAGCAATCATCAGGCATTACTTTATTAATATTGTTTGTTTTATATTGTCTGCAACCATTCACATCAAACCTTCTTCCCATAACCACAGTCCCATATGAAGTGTTACTTTTATTTCTGTTCTAAACCTTCCTGGTGGTCGTGTTCTGTACTAAGTAAATGAATTTCAAAGCATTCTCTTTTAAGCCTGATGCTTTTTTTTGCAGGATTCCTGAGATTTTGTGTTTTCCTTTGGAGCAGATATTGTTCTCACCTCCAGAAAATTATTTCCAGTGAGAATTTGAAAGGAGAGTTCATATTTGTTAAAAAGAAAGTTGATATTTGTATGCCATGTATGGATGCATGTGATGAAGTCAGAATGTGGAAGAATCTAATTAGTGCTATCCTGGCAACGGAAGACCTTGAGCTTGCTTGATTAGAATTAACTGCTGCATACATGAAAGGAGAAATTTAATTCAAATTTCTATTAATCAGAAATACCATCCTGCCTAAATGATTAACAAAAAATAGCCATGCTAATTTTCTGTTTGGATAGTGATGAGGTCCATGTCAAGAGTGATTTTTGTGTTGCTTTCATCTTTGAAGTTTTATATCCTAAAGTAATGTACACGCAAAAGTATTTCAAGTTTTGTGGCCCAAATGCTTTCAATTCAGAAGTACAAATACATATTTATGTACATGGAAATAAGTACTCTGACACAAAGCCTCCAAAATTTTTGTTGGCAAGTTCCCTTTTGCCCTTTCCCACAGCATCACACAGGTCAGGTTCCCCCCGGCAGTGCTTGTTGTGTTCCAGGTCTGTCTTTCCCCTCTGTGCCTGGGCATTGCTTTGTCCAAGGAAGAGAAGGGGAGTACCAGAAGGGAAGAGCCCTGGCTGGAATTATTCTGCCTGGGTTTTTCTGCACATGCAGGTGAGGCCTGGCAGGACAGGGAGTTAGTGGTGGGTCTGTAGATGTTGCTCAGAATCTGCACCTCAGCTCTGCAGGAAACTTCAGTGTTGTGGGAAGCTGCCTGGCAGATCATGACCACTTCTGTGTCATATTTGGGGTTTTCCTCTGTTTATTTCTGCAACAACTGGATTATAAGAAAACTATGTTCTATTGAAATGGTCTTAGAGAGAGATGGGGAATGGCTGTTTGATGTGCTGAGTGCCAGCTTTGTGTTGGTTTGTGTGTCACAAGCTATCAAGGAGTGTGATGAAATAGTGACTCTCGATCTCAAATGCTGCCAGCCACAAAGATGGCAGCATCCTGTCTCAGATAGGTTTGAGGCTCTCTGTCCATCTTTGTAAGTCTTGAGAAGTCCAGGTGGCACAACTCAGTGTGCTCTGGCAATGTCACAGACCACGAAATTATTTCAGGCAGATTCCTCTGTTTGTGTACAATTGGGTCAAAAACCTCACATGACCAATTGTCACAAAAGTGGAAATACACCACTCATATGAGGATTCATGTACAAGCTGCTGTCCTGATATGCAATGGGAGCAGGAAAAGAAGTCATCAGGGAATGGCCAAATGTTGAATTTCATGTTCTGCTGGACTGTGTGTTTAGCTGAGGGGTTGAACATCACCCTCCTTGGTATAAAAATTAATGGATTCTCTTTGAAAGTGGATCAGAGCAGGGTCTGTTCAACTGTGCATCAACATGCAGAAATATAAACGTTAGACTAAATTCCAAAATCTCAAGCACATGTAGCAACAAAGGGGAAAGAATATGTAAAGTGCACAAACAAGCTTAGCTTCATGCCTTATATTGAAAATAATTCGTAGTAATCTGCTTGTTACTTAGAGTGCCATCCCTGGGCATCAAATACTTGTTTTATGAAGGAACTGTGCCACGTTCCTATCCTTGAAAGTTGAAAGGGACTTACTAAACACCTTACAGTGTTTGAAATAATGGTCCTAAGGTTTAGCTCTGTCTGTGCCTCTGAGGGAGGCTCGTTTATTCTGTGAATCCCAGATGGGCTGGGATGGAGCATGGGCTGCACTGAGCACCAGTTCATCTGTACCTGCAGCTGCAGGGCTGCAAGGGACAGGCAAACCCAGGCTTCCATGATGGCAGATAGACCTTGAATCCTGTAATTGGGAGGGCAAAACTGAGGCTTCATTAATCTGTTTCTCATTTAGTCCTTGATCTTCTGTCTTTATTCATGTCACTGGAGCTGACAGCTCTGGAGGGGGGAGCAGGATATTTCAGGTGGCTGCTGGCCATATCCATGATAAATGGAGAGCCCTGGCCATGTGCACAGAGCCAACCCCAGGACTGGGAGCGTGGGCTGTGTTCCAGCCTGGTTCACATGAGATCTGACCTTGTGCTGCTGCAGGCAGGCCCCTGTGTCTGGCATCACAGCTATCTGTGTTTCTCACACCTTTTTTTAATAAATTTTTAATAGGTAGAAGATTCCTGTGCTCTTCTTTTTGACTTGCATATGGGTTCCTTTACACTGTTTTCCAGGATTAAGGTCCCTTCCAACCCAAACTGTTCTGTGACTGCTCTATGATTTACAGTCATTGCATTCACTGTGTGAGAGTTGCAGGAGGAACATGCAGAGATCATCCTCTGATCCTGCAGTGCAGTCGCTGGCTGAGCCAGGCGCCAGCCATTGACAAAGGGGAGATAATGTCCCTTTGAATGTCCCCAGTTAGGATAATTCTGTTTTTTAGCTGTTCATTCATTAGCAGAGAAGTAAACAGTGCAGCAGAAGGTTGTGAAGCAGGGTGTTTATTCACTTGTTTTCTGGCCTTCTCTCCGGATTAATGAAATGACTCATGGACAGCAATAACATACATGGAGGGAAAAAAAAAGAAAAAAGGAATAGAAATATCTGGAGGTGGGACATATAAGGCCAAATCCTTCTGTCAGGACACCCACAACTCACCTTACATATGTGATCTGATTCTCTTTGTTAAATGTAAAGAATAAATCACAGCCAAAAGCCCAGGGCAAAAGAATCAAACGGGCATCAAAAATGTGCAGAGTGGTTTAGATCTGTGTAAAGGAAAGGCTGGGGAGAATGCAAGGCTCTACAGTTGCTTGTAAATGCTTCTGTGCAACTTGGCCTTTTCCCAGACCATGCTCCCCTCTGCCCAAGAGCAGGGAAAGTGTGTGTGACGTCCCACAGAGTTCCTCACACAGGAACACAACACATCTGACCCGTTCTGGCTCTGCCTCTGTGCTGCCACTCAGCCCCTCTCTGTTTCTAAAGTCCCATCCCATGGTGATGCTCAAACCTGTACCAGTCTCACAAAATGGTGAAAGGAGAATAGTGAGACTGCTCTGATTGCAAAGATACTCAAGGGCTCACTGTCCTTGGAGAATTTGGAGCTGAAAGACTTGGAAAGGTTACATGATTTTGGGCAGAGGAGGAAACCAAACACAAAACCAGATATCACAGATGCACTTGGAACACCCAACTATCTCGGTCCTCTCTACTGCAGCTTCCCAAAGAACACTCAGGCCCATCTTTATGAAGGTGATACATCTGCTTTTCAATTATTTACTAATAAAAATCTAAAATTTTCCATATTAAAAGCTGCATGAGCAATGAAGCACACAGGTATCTTTTAGTTTAGCAGCACAATTTTTTCAGCAAGGTTCAACAAACTGAAAGCAGAACAAGAGAGGAATAATAATTGTGGAATCCTGAGAAGAATTAATTTAAAGCATATACTACCAGGCAATTCTGATGTTGGAAATAAATTGAGATGCATCTATGTGATGCTTTCAAATACAGAAAAGGCTGCTCAGCATTCCTATTAGAAATTATTATCAATTCAGAATCCTTGTCATCTAAGGGAAATGATGTGTGAAATGCTGTCCTAAAGACCTCTTTGGTTCTGGCTTTTTCTCCATGGGAGTACTGATCACACGGAATCCTGAAGCCCTCAGCCAGCTCCTACTCTGAAAAATGCTTAATTTATAAATTCTCAAAAAATTGATTTATAGCCAACATGTTCTGCTATTTATTGTTTATTTAAAACTGTTTGTTGGTAGTTTCTGTATTGTTTCATTTTGAGAGGAGCCAGTATATTTAGGGTGGAGATTTAAGTCACACAAGGTGAAAAATGGGGATGAAGCTGGAGAAGGAAGAGGAACTTGTCAAAGCCTGTAGAGAAGAAGTGAGGATAATTAATCAGACAAATGGAGATAGAGAGCAGGTGTGCAGAGGGAATAGTCTGATGGAACAAAAAGGCAGTGGAATGAAAATGAATGTCAGAAGAGGTGAGTTTCTATTTTATGCATTATAAGCTATAACAAGAAAAGTTTTCCTTAACGGGCTGAATTTTTTTAAAATAACCTTACAAACGTTAATCAAAACATGAGCATTTTAATTTTTTTAATTGTAAATTGTTTATTTAATATAAATAAATTGATTCAATGCTGACCACCTAAACAGTGTATGTGGAGTCCCCTGAACAAGCCTATGAATTCTACCAAATGACTAAAATATATTATGTGAAAAACAAGTTACTGTAGTTTGGGTAAGGGAAATATATTAGCGGTACTAAACTGGGAAGAGAAAGGGCAATGTGGGGCAAGGGGAAAACCAATTTTTCCTTGATATGTTTGTAAACCAAACTTTTTGCAGTATTTAGGTCAGTACAGGAGGCAGGACCACAGTTTATAAACTGCAGTGAGAGGAAGCAGTCGAGGTTCACTCTCGAGCAGGCAGGGTAAGGTCAGGTCCCCTGTTTCTCTGAGCAACAGAGCGGTGTCACCTCCTTCTCCAGGGAGCAGGATGTGGCTGACAGCCCAGAGTCCATCAGAAATAGAAATTCATTCACTGCTTTTGCAAAGAGAAGCAACTGGTGTCACTTCCTGCATGAGATGCAAGGGGAACACTCCCTGGCTCCATGTTTTCTTTGCAGTTCCTACACAGAGCCTGTTGCTGGATTACAGATTTTCAGGTCCTGCCTGTGCTTTTTCCCTTCTCAGGGCAGCACTGCCGTGTTTTGTTGTTCCCTGGAGGCCGGAGGGCTGGGAAGGGATGAGCACACCCAGAAGAGCTGGCTTTCTCAGCTGATCAAAAAGAAAAATTTGCAGGAGTAATTTAAAATTAATAAACAAAGCAGGAAGGAAGGAAGCTTGAGGGATCCAGAGACTGTGACCCTACAGATTTGCAAATGGGATCATCTCAGGTGATAAAAGGCCTGAGCTGGTTATCTGTGGTACCTGGCCAGAGTGATGATCATTTCTCCTTTTCATTTGATCCAAGTCCTGCCTTCACCATAAAATATAAACTGACACTAAATAACAAAAAATATATCTTGAGCCAAGTGGATGTCAGTATCTAATAATTACAATCTAATAAGGTGATTTTCTGTGTCCACAGAGATGATGGCAGAGGCCCAAGGTGGTTCTCTAGGTGTGCCCCCCTTGCATATAGTATTTTTATTTGTAAAAATACTTGATTTGCCAGATCATCAGAGTGTTCCAATAATCACCAGCCAGCTTTTTACATGAGCAATCAAAGGCTGCACACTGTGTCCTAGGTATGTAGGAAAGAAAGTTACAGAAGCTTTCTGATTTAGCAGGTTTAGCAGAGGAAGCAAGCTACCTGAGTTGTTGCAATTGTCAGCCTTTTTTTTTTCTTTTTTTTTTCTTTTTTTTTTTGAGGATTATTTTTAATACTTTTTTAAAGTATTATTTTAAATTAGAGGAAATACCAGCAGAGACTGATCTGAACTGAAAACTGAATAATTATTCTGTATGCAAGTTTAGCAAGGCAAAGTGTCTTAATCCTTTCCTCTGTCCCTGTGGATTTGATCAGGATGCAGTAGCCAGATCCTTGTTCAGGAATTATTTCCTTTGCCCTGAGGGTCACAGCATCTCAGGAATTGGTGTCAGGGAGAGCAAGACACAACTGTCAGACATGGTTTAGTGTGGCCTTGGCAGTGTTAGGTTTACAGTTGGACTCAATGATCTTAAAAGTCTTTTCCAACCTAATGACTCTGATTCTATGTTTAGATCCAGGTTTAAGGAAAAAAAAGAGGGAAGACATACAGTGGGAAGAGAACTGTGATATTTGCAGCAGTTTGCCTTCCCTCAGAAGTTCAGAGAGTTCTGCATGGAGATGGCAAATGGTAAAATTTCTGAGTGTTAAAATAGATTGGCCAGAACAACTTTTCCAAGGTCATCTCTTCTCAGACTCTGTACTGCATCTTTCCTGCACATAGTTGAATTTTGTACTCTTCATTAGCTGTAACCATCCACAGTGCATTAAAACCAAACCAAATTCTTCCAGGCTTTGCATCCCTTTCATGGCAGATGCTTTCTTAACTTCTGCCATGTCTAATCATGAACTTAACACTGTGCTGATGAACTTTCTGAGATTAGGGAATTTTTTAATGGTGTTTGTTCCTGGAGTCCTTAAAAATAATCAGCCTGTGCATGTTGTGCTAGCAGATCCAGAGCCTTGAGAAGGGTTTCCTCAGTTCCCTGTAATGCCAAATCCAAGAACATTTTTCCTGGATTAAAAAGAAATTTTAAAAGTGAGTTAAACCGTGTGAACTTAGTACTTGTGCAAAAAGCAGACTTGGCAGCATCAGTGAGATGTCCTTTGCTTGGCTGTAAGGCAGAGCTGTTGCAAACAACTTCCTTCTGTCTGCATCAGCCCTACCTGAGACTTTCACAGGACCCTTGAAACTCATCCCTGGTATAAAATATGTCTGAACTCCACATCCAACCTTGGCATCTGCAGTTGTGGCATCCATGATCCAGGAACTGTGTCAGGAGCTCTCTGCACTGGCATTTACAACTCCCTTGTGGAGGGTGACAGCTGTGGTAGGGAATGCGCTTCCATTCTGATTATCTTCTCCCTTTATCCATAGGCAGACCTATACATGGAGTTTGCAGTCCAGTTCCCCTTAGGTGGCATTAGTAGCTTGTAGATTAGCACTTTTCTGTTCACTTCATTATCAGTACCTGCATATTTGGTAGGTTATTTAAAAGTTTGTCTGGATAATTATTTGTTATTTACCCCTAGGACATGCCCCAAAACCAAAACAAAGTATAAAACCCTTAAGGCCTCCATATGGATGCTGGTGGATGATCTTTTTTTCTGATTTCCCAGAAGGAAGCTATAAATCCTTGGTTCTGATCCAGTAAGTTAATACTGCAAATGCTGGAAGCAGTCACGAATCATTAATTTGAGTAACCAGGAACCCACAGAAATATCAGAATAAGTTCATGAGAAAAATGACTCCCATAGAGAAATCTGTTGTCTGTCTCTTTATTCATACATACATGGTCCCTACACTAATTCAAGGTGAACTTCTTTTCATTCTTTAGAGACTGAAAAATCAAGAGTCATCTTTTATCTGCTGGCTAAAGATAAAACTGTGCCTAGAATAGTTTAGGGCTGCTGTGTGCCACAGGGTCCCTGTTGTGCTGTCTGTGATGTACTCCTGGCTCACCAGGGCTGTTCTGTTATGGCTTCAGGTTTTTGTGAGGCCACCTTATTTTTAGAATGATTTTATGCTCTGCTGCAGGGCCCCCAAGTTGCATGGATATGCAGATGGGAGAAAATTGCTACCATAAATCAATCTTTAAAAAAAAAGAGATCACAGAAGTAGGACAAGATATCGTCTTCAGATAATAGAAGGAAAACAAAAAAAGAAAAGAGGAGAGATTGGAATTAATCCTAAAGCGAGTGTCTAGATGGTCTCTTGGCTGAAGTACCAACATGACTTTAGTTCACCTGGAGGTAATGCATCTCCACGGTGTGCAGCAGGAACAGTAAGGAAGTGAGTAAGTCGGTCAGTGCTGAGTGATGAACACTGACCTTGGCAGCACAACAACCCAGCCAACACTTCAGGGATCATCTCTGGCAAGTTGTGCAGAGCAGCTCTGGCAGGGAGCTCTCACCTCAGTCACAGCAGATCCTGCTGTGGGTGACATGTGCAGCAGCAGACTGCATTGCCAGGGAGAGAGATCCCTGTTCCTCAGGTAAGGATTAGGGACATGCTGGAGGTGGGAGGGAGAGATCCCTGTTCCTCAGGTAAGGATTAGGGACATGCTGGAGGTGGGAGGGAGAGATCCCTGTTCCTCAGGTAATGGGTTAGGGACATGCTGGAGGTGGAGGGAGATGGGAGGATGATGACACAGCAGCAGAGCTCTGTGGGGAAGCACCAGGTGCATGTCAGTGATGTTGAGAACAACTCATTGCTACCTGCAAGGAGAAGCTCCTATGACAGTCACTTCTCTTGATTCACACACATGCTTTAGTATTGTTAGAGGACAGTTGTATTCAAGCTCAAAATTACTCTTTTTTTGAGATTTTATTTATTTATTGTGGTTTTTGGTTTGGTTTGGTTTGGTTTCATTTGATTTGGGGATAAAATGATTCATGGAAGTAGTATTTTAAAGTTAGTTCTTATGCCACAGCTTAAAATGCATGAGTGTGTCATGCCTCTGTTGTTCCCTCTGATTAGAATGGCTTTTCTCCCCTGACTGGGCTGGAGTTCTGTGTTACAGGCAGTGCAGTGACCAGACGAGTATAAAACATCCCAGGACAGGCAGTAACAGCACACAAATCTTGTAAATCATGTCTAATAAATCTGAGGGAGCAAACAAGGTTTGCTGAGTTTGTCTTGCTGACAGGTGAAGTTGGGAGGCTCCTCCATGCCTGGTTCACTCTTTCCCTGCTGTGTCAGGGGGAAGATTTATCTGTGCTTCGGAGCCCTGAACAGTGATCTTTCAGCATCACCTAGAAACAGGAGGGGTTGCCAATTCCTCTCTCCCCACCTTGTCTCACCAATGAATCAAAGGGAGAGTTGTGTTCCACTCTGGTAGATTGTGTTCCTGCTCACAGGAAGGAAAACCTAGGCTGATTAATGGGAGTTTTGCTGTGAGCAATAGAAAAATAAGATCCTAAGTCCCCTAAATTCTCTAGAACTTGAACTATTTCTTAAAAACAAAACAAGATTAAAAAAAAAAAAAGGCAGGCAGTAATGAGGGGCAGCTGATGGGATTTGAGCAAACATGCTCCTGGTGTTAGACTGAGAGACAATGTCTCTTGACAACAGGTGCATTGATTTGGATATTGGCCAGGATAATTTTGTTTTTCACACATTTCAGATGTTTCTTTGTGTAATGTGGGCAATATGGTTCCTCTTAACATCTCTTACTTTTTATCTTCCTCTGATCTAAAATCTAAAATGATCTCTGATCTAAAAATGCCAAGTTTCCCATTCTGTTTTATGGTTTATATTTTAATTCTCTAAGAATTTAGGACTTTAGATTGTGTTATAATTTTCTCAGTTGATATCAGGAATCTGTATGTTTGTATGTCTGTGTGCACACATAAAAAATCTGGGGACTTGAATTCTTGCTGTAAGTATATGAGAGCTGGCAGGAACTGAGTTAAAAGCTGTAGGAGCAGCCACAGCACGTGAGTGTCGTGTGTTTGATGTTCAGCAAAGGAAGGTGACTTCCAGGGCCTAAGAAAATTTGAAAAGTAGCCATAAATCACAGCAGAGCTGAATATGGGGACCCTGCTACTGAGAACTCAGCAAGTCTGGTTCTTTTAGCTTAATTCTCTCTAAGTAAATTAAATTCCCCTGAAATAAGTGTGTGTAGGAACAGTTCTGTTTAAAATTCATACAGTATTTTAATCTGATTTAACTTGCTAGATAGACAACCAATAATTTTCCCCTTATCTTGAATAATTCTGTATGTGGGTAACACTGTAGGGTGAAATAAATAATATTACTTTTCTAATTTGACTGGGTTCATTTTAGGATAAAAAAACCCAATTGTTATGAAAATACAGCATGCTAGCACCTTTCTGTGTTAGCTTTCTGCATATTCCTGATCCACAGTATTAAAAGGAAATGATTATGGTTCCTTTTCTGCTCCTCTTTCAGTGATTATTCAGAGCTAGGAGATTATTCAGCTTGATAGTGATCCCTTCTTGTAATCTGCTGTGCCTGAAAATGAATTAGGATTAGGAAAGTAACCCTTTCTCATGAATGACAAAAACTCAAAGGTCACCAGTAGGTCACCTACAAACCTCTCTGTGGTCAGTCTTGTAGACAGCTTGGGCTGGAGGGATTTTGCTGATACATTTTTCTGAATCCATTTGATTCAGCTTTTCTCTTTTTCCTGCACCGTAACTCAAATCATCTGAAAATCTTTCCTTGTTATTCTAATTATTCTACTAAATTTCTCTTTTTTCTCCTCCTTCAGTATAACTCAGTCTCATCTTTATTAATTAGGCTCTAGTAGCTTCAGAGTACTTTAGAAACAATAAGTTGTTTGTGGAGCGCAAATGAGGCAAATGAAATTAGAAGAATTAAGTGATTTTCCTTGTGGGACGTTTGGTAAGCAGACCAGGATTAGAAATCTGTTTCTAACCTTCCATTTGGTGATTGAAGTGTCTCTTTCCTCTTTCTCTGCTGCCTTCTCATATTTATTTCTCTATCCAGCATTCTCTTTCCTTTCCTCCTTGCATAAATCCCTGACAGATCTCCAGGCCTTTCTCTGCCCACTGCACTCCACATGGAGTTTTCACAGTGTTTGGAATTTTTTTTTTCTTCAACAGGCAACATTTTAACTTTAAAACTAACAAATCTGTAACTCCTGGAACTCCTGAAATCAGCTGATAATGTTGTGTCTGCTCATCCTTCCCCATTAGAAATTGAGATTATGGTTGAAGAGGTCCCTTCTGATGTGGTTTTCTCATGAAGTCTCAAAAGTGTTTTTGACTTATGTCAGGGAAAGTAAGGTTTTGAGGCATTCAGAATTTCCTTTATTCATGTTGCTTTCATTGCAATTTCACAAATTTAAAATAGAGGTTCCGGATGAAACTTAGTTTCTCCAAAATAGTTCCTGGAAAGTGGTATAAACTCTCTTCCAGTTAAGCAGAATAAAAAGAGAAAAAAAAAAAATCAAGTGTTCAAGTGTTATCTGTTCTTCTACATTTAGGCAGATAGTTCCATTCCTTTAAATTGGAGAGGGAAAACTTTTAAAGACATTTTGTGGTTCAAATTCTGTGTTATTAACTGAAGTCCATATGGCAAGAATAAAACCCCCAAGTATTATATATCATATATGCTATCTCTCCTAGTGTAAGGCAAAAAGGATGAAAATTGGTGTATGAATGTAGAGCTGACCCTACAGCTTTGCAGCTAGAACTGATGGGTCTCAACTCTTAGTCATCCCAGGAAGTACAGTGGGATGATTTAAAAAGAGAATTGTAATTGATACAAGGACTGTGGGGATTGGAAGTCCATGGTCCCCTGACTTCAGGGAGTGGTAGAACCAAACCCAGCTTTTAAAGTGCAGTGAAAACCACTGGGAGAGCTTCATAAGAACAGATGTCAGAAAAATGGAACAAGAACCCATCTTGTTTGTGTTTATTCTGTTATATAGAATGTTTCATGTAAGAAAATCCCTTTTTGATGATAAATTTATAGATATTATTTGCAATTAACCTTCTGTTCAGAGCACACTAAGAGAAGAATATAGTGGCCAGTTAAAGAGTTCTGTGCAAGTTAGTCCAGCAGCAAAGCAAATTTCACTGTTAAAATTAATGGGTAAATGGAAGGGCTCTGTGAGGAGGAAGGGAATAACTTGTAATCCATTTCAGTCCCCAGGTCTCCAGCCTGTGGTTTCTGGAGACAGAAACCACATTTCTTGACTCAGAGCAGTTACCAGTTTGTGATCTGGGGATTTCCAGGGGATTTAAGGGCAGTTTCTAAGGACACTGCTAAAAGAATGGTTATAGGCTACTGTAGATCCAAATTCAGAGCTGTATTTGCATTGTAAACCATTTCTGTAAGCAGAGTGCAGGAGAGTGTTGGTGAAGGTCTGTGCATGCTCAGGGGGAAACAGGAGCTCCATCAATTAAGGAACTGAGAGGTACTCACAGGGCACCTGGTTCCTGACCACTGGAAACAACAGCTCTCCCCTTTGCCCTGGCTGAGCTCATTTAGCTGGAACCTGGGCCTGGGCTGCTGCTCTGAGGAAGGTGATGTTGCACAAGGGCAGAATTGGCTTCAAGGGCTTCTTAGGAGCAGGGAGAAGGAAAAATGTCTTGTTCCTTCCTCCAGAACTACCATTTAATTGGTGTGTTGGATTCTTTGGGCATTTCTTGTGGCACAGCTGGATGTGGTTTTGCACTCTGCAATGTGTAAATTTGTACTTGTGTTTCTTTCCTAAAGCCAACCTGAATCTCCCATGAAATCTGCCCAAATGCCAGGGATGTTTAGAAGATGACATTGAGTATTCTTTGAGCTCTAATGCAAGAACATTGCATAGTACAGCTTCAGAAAGTTAATATGGACACAAGAGAGTGCTTCCTCTGTAAACTGCTGTTTCCTTTGTGGAAGCCGGGAAAAACAAGCTGTATAACTTTTTATAAAATACATTTTTTACCAATCCCCTGGTTTTCTGCATGGCATGTTCAGAATGTCAATGCATATGAAACCCAGACAATTCCCTGCATTCATTCCTGAGACACCTCTGCTTACAAAAGGACAGCAGTAGGGCAAGGGGATTGTCATTATGTGTTGACCTCTCACTTCCTGAGAGAACTCCATGAAATTCAAAATAATTGCCCGGTGCCCTGGTCCATATTGGTCTCCCATTGGGATTAATAAACTCAGGGTTCTTTGGCCTCTGAGGTGCCTGACCTCGGTGGGACCCATACAGAGGCACCATTCAGATCATCATGAAGAAGGATCAAAGCTGAGAGGGAGAGCAATGATGGTCAGTGCCCCACATGGCAGTGAGAGATCTTGGTTCTTCATCTCTTGTGGGTTCCATGGACTGCAAACCTTTGTCACTCCTTTGCCAGGGAGGTGCTTTTGCCATGAGATTACAAATCTGCCAGGGGCTAGGGGAAAACAAATCAATGATCCTGAAAAGAATGAGTAAGAGGGAGAAAAACTTCAAAGAGTGATGGAGAGGCCATCCATGCAGGGTTTGAGTTTCACTGCAGGGCTGGTGATATTTGGTGCTTTCTTAGAGGGATAAAATCCATAACCAGTTTTCCACCAATAAAGCTGATTAGTGTCCATGCAACCCTTGGCTGTTTCCAATGTCAGCACTAACTCAGCTCTTCACTCTGTGGGCCTCTGTGCAGTGCAGATTTATCCTTAATCCAGACATCCCAGATTTGAAATGTCTTTGCAATGGATGTGTTAGACCAGGGGTGATTGGATCTTTGAGAAGAACTCTTCAGTCTCTGCTGTTGATTGGCTGAAGAGTTGCATCACTGTCTATATTCTCTGTTGTCACACCTGCTTGTAGGGGCCTGAATTTTTTTGGTGAATTGTGCAGAAAGTTGTATAGAGCTCTCCTCACCTGGGTCCAGCCCACTGAGTTGTTCTATCAGCATCTCTCTTGCTGGTAAAGTAAAATCAGAAAATTATTTCTGCAGGAATTAAATCAGGGCTGCATTTTACATCACACAGTGAGGTGTGGGGTTTTGCTATTGTCTAAAAATATATTTAAATGCAATATTTTACTGAAAAGCCAATTTATACTGAGACATGAGAGAGGTAGTTCTGTAGGCTCTGGTATTAATAAAAATATTCTTGTTCACATCTCACTTGAGTGACCCTAGTATGTAATGTGGTGCAGATTCAAAACAATTTTTCTTTTCCATGTGTTTATTTATCAGGACTCACTCTTTGTTCTGAGAAGGTGTGTTACATCACTGTTTTCCCTTCAAACTGCCTGTTTTATGGATTTATAGGATCTGGATGAGTTCTCAAATCAATCAAGAGGTTGTGGGTGGAATAAAAGGAAAAGACAAAAGATAGGAGTAGTATTTCAAGAAAAATCTGGTTTTGGTTCATTCTCTTGATGAGAAAACTAACTAAAATTACCTATCCATTATGTTTGCATAATTTGAGATTTCAATGGAGTTTGGGTCTTGGCTTTTTTTGTGTTTGTTTCTCTGCTTCAATAAGAACACAGGCAATTTTAGTTTTCATACTTAGAAGGCTCTGAACTTTGGACAAGTAGACTTTTTATTCTTTCCAAAGCCTCCATTTGAAATTGTGTTTTTCAAGCTCAAAAATATACTTTTTATCTTTGCAATGACTTTGGTAATCATATGACGTCTTTTCCTCCCCATGAAATTGTTTCATTATTTGAATGAATGTGAATATAAACCACCAGTGAGGTTCCTAGGCTGCAGATAAGGTGGCTTTGTTTTGTTTGGGTTTTTGTTGCCCATTAATGTTCCCTGCTGAGGCTTGTACAGCTGAAAGGTTTGTTCAGTCTGAGCAGTTTTCAAGCACAGACATCTCTGGCTACAAGAGTTTAGCAAGCGCAATTCTCTTTCATAAATTCCTTTCTTTCAGAAGATGCATGCCATTTATTACAGTTGTCATGAAAAGTCAACTTTTCAACTAGTTTGATTAATTATTGAGGACTTGTAACCTTGTAAAATCCTTGACACCAAAATGCAGAAAGATGACTTGATCCACCAGGCAAAATGCAAGTGGCACATAACTCCTCCTTTGCACCCCAAATCAAGCTGTACTAATCTTATGACAGATCACGTTTTACACAGTTTTTATCTGAAGAACCCCTCAGGGTTTGCCATCTGAAATATTCACCTGTGAGGTGAGTTGATGTTTATCAGTTCAATGTCTTTTATTTGGAAGACACCATGACCAATGCTGTGTTTGCATAAACTGGTAGTGAATCTGATGAGCTGGAATGTAACCTTGCTAAGCACTGCTTAAGGGAAACCAAAATGCCAGAAATTCTGCACTGGGCTCACCAAATAACTGGTATTCAATTAATCTTAGGATTAAGATTAAAGAATTCTGAGTAGTCATTTTAAGGATTCCACTTCTGACAAATTCCACTCCCTCAAATCCATTTTAAAAAAACTGCAGCCTGACTTTTGAAAGGAGTGTAGGAGCCCTCTAAAATGGCAGTGTATAATTGAAATTCCAGCCATGTGTCATCAGATTTGAAGCAGCACATTGTCTTCTGTCTGATAACACACAGTGATACCGAGCTAGCCCTGAGGAAATCCTCTCTCTGTTAAAGCTCCAAGGAAATAAAGGGAAGAGGCATCACTTGGGTCAAGAGTCCAAGCCATTCCTATCATGAGCAATCATATCAGTATAAATCCTTCTGGCAAGTGGATTAGGCTTACTCTCAGAAATCTAAGTTGCCCCTGAAACTCTTCTTGGAGGACTGTAACAGAATCTTATTTCAGCTTTCATTTTACTTCTGCCAGTTTCTGGCCATTGATTTGGGATGCAAGTGTTTTAGCCTTTCCTCCTCACTTGTCTGAGTATTTGTCCTTTTAAAGTGTTTAACACAAATAATAATTCTCTTCTTCACCTTTGTTTAGACAAGTTGACTGTTCTACTCTCCTTAAAAAAGACAGACTTTCAGTTCCTCATCTTGTTATAGTGGTGCCTCAAACTGGCGTCACTTTATAAGGGATTTACTCCTTCTGAAGCCCCAGAGTTCCAGAGGAGGTGAGTTACCCAGTGGTCGATGCTTCTCTGCCTCCTCCTGACTTTTCTCTCCCCAGTTGTGCACTGCCACATCCTGCTCATGGTACACAGGGGACTTGGGATCAGCTTCAAATTTCCTAATAAAGAGAAGGGTTTTTCCTCTGTCACTGGCCACATGTAAGGCTCAGGGTCATAGTAACCTTTTTATTTTATTGCTAGTAGCTGTGTATTATTAAATTTTTATCCTTCTTATTTATTCTCTAAAACAAGATCCTCCACAAATAAAATTCCTATGTATAATGTAGCCTCAGCATGTGCTGACTATGCCTCCCTCAGTCATTAGGAAGTCCCACAAGTGCTCCCCGACTTTTTGAACCAGCACTATTAATTAAAATACTAAATAAACACAGTCCCAGATGCAAAGCTGAGGAACACCAGTAGTGATCATCTTCATGTACAGCATTTTCCCATTCAGAATAATTGTAAGGTTTTTAACCTTTAAAAAAAAGTACCAACAACATCTTACAGTTTTTAAATTGGCCCCTTCTCCATTTTCATCATTCCATCATTTCTCATCTGGTTCTACATTGTCTGTTTTTCACAGACACAGACTGTGGCATTCAGGTCATAACTCCCTTTAGATATAAATAAGTTTTACATTATAAGCAAAGCCAAGTGCCTTAGAGATTTCTTATCTGAGGTTGTCTATGCCAACGTGTTCATAGCCTATCGTACAATATAGGAAATGTAATTTTTTCCATGCTTTTAATAGTTTTTATTGAAAACAGAATAAGAATAAATTCAATTGCTCAAAGATGAAAAATGCAGTAACTAAACTGATTCAGCTTATACTGAAACAACAAAGTAATTCAAATGAGTGTATCTACACATTAATCCACCAGTTATGAAGGCAAAGGGTAAAGCTGATATTAGAATATTTTAGTCCCATTTAGTAAGACACTGCCTTACCTGAAGGTGCGTAAGAAGCAGATGCTCTGAGGTCAGGTGCCCCAAGCACTGCTTAGTCTGAAGTCCAAGGATTGAGCTATTGATAGGTATAAAGCAGGAGTCCCTCAGCATGGATTTGTTGGGTATTAAGCCCTCTCAAAGAGGAAGTGGTGATCCTGATGGTCAAGGCTGGTTTGGGTTGTTTATGGCAACTTTAACTTGTGTAGTATTGCTATTGTTACCTGCAATCAGGCAGGGGAGGCTTAGTCGGGTTCAGTAAAGCTTGGACTGCTCAGCCTGGCCGTAGCAGTGCCTCAGATACTTCATCTGTTCCTCCTGGAAGGCCAATGAAGAGCAGAAAGGAATATCTGAAGCCTCCAGGATTGTTCATTGGTCATTCAGGATGCATTTTGCCTTCCTACAACCTTTGCATTTCGTAAGTCTCATTAGCTTTAGGAACTATTCCCATGATTTCAAGATCTCCGAGAGCCCATCTGGTCTGTTCCCAGAGAGCAAAATCCTCAGGGTGAATCAGAAAAGATTTAATTCCAGAAATGCAAAGAACAGGATATGTGAGTGGTTACTGCTGGTAATGTTATACCACCAGACTTCTGACAGAGGTGGTGAGAACAACAGCCATGATTAGTAACTGATCAGTATCTAATTTATTAAAGTTGTCCTCTGATCTCACCATGGTTTTTCTATGCACGTGTTCTTGTCATTGCAGTTATTTCCTGTGTTCTCCTCTTTTCTCTTTTAAGAGCTCCCCCTGACCTCTTGCTAAATAGAAATCTGGGAACAACCAGGTCTCAATGCACAAACTCTTTTTACTTCTTATGCAAAAGATATGGAAAGAATATGCGGTATAATTTATGTACAAAGAGACTGTGCATTTGTGATTAAAGGTTTCAAAGGGCCAACTGAGATCAAACCTCATGATTTTCATCTGCAGAATCCCTTTTACCGTGGCTTGAGTCCTGATCTTTGAATTTCTGTCTATGACTGATGGCCTGACTTGGTCACCCCTGTGAGAACTGACAGGACCTCAGGCAATGGAATGGGCTTCTGTGCTGTAATTACCCATCCTTTGTGTGAATATTCTATAAAGGTTTACCTTTGCCTATATCTTAATCTATGGACTGTCTGTAATGCAATAACAAATTTGCTGTTATTACTGAGCAATGAAGGAGAGCAGTGGCTTCAAAGAATCAGGCAGCTTTAGTCACTCTGAAACCTGCTTGCTTGGAGAACTTATTCCATCCTTAAGCATGGGCCATCTGTATGAAATTATTTTACCTGAGAGAAAACTGAGTCTGTGCTTTCCTCTCTGTGTGTGTGTGTGTGTGTGCAGCTCCTGTCAGCATTAACTGCCAAATTCCTAAAGAAAGTAGACCCTGAACTATTGTTTTCAGAGCCAGCAGCACAGCAGATCCTACAGCTGTGTATTTGTAATTGTGCCACGGTGAAACAAGCCCTGGAGCATGCAAAGAGACTTAGAGATTTCCCACCTCCCTGACAGCTTTTCTGACTAATTCAGCTGTGCTGGCAAGTCCTGCCAGTTAGCACATGCTATTTTCAGAATAAAGTGGATCCAGCAGCAGGTAAGAGGCTCCAGTAGTGACGTTTCCCCTTTGTTTCAGAGAGGTGTATTTAACCCTTCTGCCATCTCTAATGGCCGTTATGTGGGTGTGATGTGACATAAAAGATCCTCTTGAATATTCACGAAACTTTGGCTTCTTTCTGCACAATTGTTCTCTCCTTAAATTCTGACTCCAGGAGTTTAAAATACAAATACCTAAAGGCCTGTTTTGTAGTTCTTTCCTTTTTGTAAGCATATCTGAGAATCTTGCTGGCCTGGGAAAATGGCCTGGTTTGATGTTTAATTGCCAGGTCTGTCTTCCTTGAGGGATCTCAGTGCAGCTCCACCCCATCACCCTGTCTGCCCTCACTCTGCCTTGGGCCAGGGGTTCTTCTCCAGCCCCTGGCCCTGGCTCTGCACAGGCAGCAGCTGGGCAGGGCAAACTCCCCTGTCCCTCTTGTGATGTCCCAGTGAACACTTTCCACCTGGCTTCAGTGGCAGCTTCCAGCCCTGTCCCTGGATGGGTGGTTGGAACCTCCCTTCCTTTGACAAGGCTCCAGAGGAGCTCGTGCTTTCTGCTCTTTCCCAGTTGGAACGTGATTAAATTTGAATTTTATTGTGAATTAAATGCAACAATAACATAAAGAGTAAAGAATACCTGCAGGATTCTTTTGTTTGGTTTTGCTTAAAATGTGGAGTAAACAAAGAAGGCTTCTTCTGATGGGAAATTAATTTCTTCTATCAAAAAGAAATTAAAATATCCCTGCAGAAAAGTGCAATAAAGGTAATACTTTGTGCATAAAGACTACTGGATTAACTTGGGTGACCAGTCTTCTGTTTTATGCAAAGCTTTTACACATAAGAATTAATGCAGATAAGAGCCATTACTCAAGTTTTAAGCCATTTTGACAGTGAGAGCATTCCTTTTTATTTGCTCTGGAATCTCTGTATTCTTCTAAAACAGGAGAGGATTTTAACTTATTCCTTTGGAGACACTGAAGGCTTGTCTGGTGTTTTGTAGTTCTCTTGAGACTGCTCTCTAAACTCTAAATGTGTGCCAAGGTGGTCATTGGCTTCATTTAAGCAGAGCAGCCTGAGAGCTTCAGGACAAGATGGAGTGTGGAAGTGGATGGACTTGGAATGTGGATTCCAGCAGCAGCATGGCCATTGCCCAGCACCGAAATTTTGATGAAAATTTAGTTGGTTGCTTTTCAAAAGTTGCCCGAACTTATTTTGTATATTAGCAAAACAATTTTCCATTCTCTGACTTTGTTGTTACAACCACCGAAACCATCTGTCTGCAAAGGGAGAAAACAAATTACCCTGCAGGTGATATTCAGAATGATCAGACTAAATGAGTCAAGTTTGGCAAAATTATAACTAACTAAAAACTGCATCTCCTGATGTCAAGTGTCAGAACAGTTTTGGTGAAGAGTATTTTTCTGCTTTAGCACATTTATAGCAGAATCTTCAGCGAGTCCTAGAAGGAAATAAACCCTGTTTAATGTCTGTGAAAGTGAAAACAGAGGTGTTTTTCTCGTACTGTTTAAATGTCTCCTTGTGTTAGTATTGCACTGCTCAGCATAAAAGTCTAAATGGATTTCCTCAGCTAACAAATTGAAATAGTCCATAATATGCCCCAGCTCCTGCAGCACCAGTGCCAGATCGTGCCATTAGGAGGATGATAACTTACAGGAATCACTGTAACTCAGTCGAACTTGAAATAAAAACTGTGGAGAATATGTTGCTTTGGGGGAGATGAAAATATCCCAGCAATATTGATCGTAGTAGCATTTGATGTTCGTGCTGCATTCCAATGTGACAGAACAAAACAGATAGAAATGAAGAGCTGGCTGCCTGTCACATGACTCAGCAGCCTTTTGGAAGCAGGGATGTTGCTTTGTGTCTCCTCCCAGTTCCTCTCCCCTATTTCTGCTTAGGAAGAACCTCCTGGGTTTCTGGCTGTTTGCTTTGCTAAGAGGAGTTTTGGATTTGTTTGTTTTGAATGAAAAGCTGTTCCTTGAGGCTAGGACATAAAAGAGGTTTGGCAGTGAAAGAGCTTATTATTTAGAGTGGATAATTCTCTAAAACTGTAATTCTTTTGAAAGATATGTAGGACCCTGTCCCTCTCTCCCTTAAATTTTTGCTTTCCCTTTTTTCTTTAGGAACTGCAACATTTTCATTCTTATATGCCAAGAATGAGACTTAGACCCAATATAACCATATGGTCTGTATCAAAAAATGATGAAAACTTAAGGGTAACTGTATCTGAAGATTCTTGTCTACTTGGGGGGGAAACACATAATCTATAAACAATTAATTGATGAATGCTGAATTCATCCAACCAAACAAACACATTCCTAAACATTGTTCTCACATTTCATTTACAAGCCTTGGGCAGAAGTTTGCAAAATAAATAAATAAATAAATAATATTCCCTCTCTTTGGCTAAAGGCAAACTTAACACTTGCCTTCAATGCAGAAGCCGTCACTGAAGGTGATTAAGCATGCTCTAATTTATTGCAGTTTACAAGGCAATAGCAAAAAATACATATATATATATATATATATCATACCAATCCATATGGTGCTCTGGAAGCATTTCTCTCCAGTAGTATATGTTTAGAAAATGTCTGTCTGTGCCAGTGCTTGAAGCAGTTTCAGAGTAAGCCTTTGACTGGTGCCATAAAGATCTGCTCTTCTCAGTTAAAAAGTCCTGCAAACAGCTGCAGACCTGGAGCTGTGTCTGTCTTCAAGATCGTTTCTAGGGCAGAGGCCCAGGTGCCTTGGTTTGGTGAGGCAGAAGTATCAGTGATTCTTGCAGTTGTTTGCAGTGGAGCTCCTGTATTTATTTCAGCAGCCAGAGGAGCTGTACCCACCTCTGATCTCACCCCCGGATCTGGGAACTGGGACTGGCTGCACCCAATGGGCCTGGGCAGGTGTGAACCTCTGCCTCTCCCATTCACCATGGAGCTGGAAACCAGGACAACACTGCAGAGGCAGCTCAGTGCTGAAAGGAATGCACAAGTTCAAGTATTTTCTCCCTTTTGTTGCGTTTTGATAAATTTTTTAGCTCTTTTAGGAGTGGCACGAATTTCTCCTCACGTGCCTGTTGTAGTTGTGACACTCTAAACTGCTCAGCAATTCTTTATCATTTTCATTTTGCTACCCGAATTTTGCATGTAAGGATTTCTGTTAGAGGATTAGAAACCCTGAAACTTTTCTTTCCCCATTACTAGGGTGGGGTTGTGTGTAATATCTTTCACAGTTCTGGCTACCAAGCTGTCGTCATCTCCCTCAGTCGTGTTTGTGTCTGAGGACGTGCTGCTGGCACCATTTTGGTTTAGATGTGCTGTGCCTCTTCTCCTTCTGTTCTTGTGCTGATCCAAGTCCCAGATTTTTCCTTAACAGGAAAGTGCATGTTATGTTTCTGTCACTGCAAATTCTGATTTTAGTTGAATAATCCTGTTTTTAACTTGCCAATCCATCATCACAAGGCAACCTAGCAGGACTCTGTTGTGAGTGCCATGCGTGCTGATCTGTGTTCCATCGTGGCTCTTGACAACGTGTGCAGCCTCAGAAGCCCACTGGCTGCAGATTCCAAGTGGGACACATCCCAGGATCTGGGGAAGGTGGCTCTTGGGGCAGGGGCAGCACTGCAGGGCGCTGATGCTCATATATTTGGGTTATTTTTGGATAAGAAAGAGAAGCTGGACAAATGAATGATAGTAGGTATGGCATGCAGGAAAATTTCAGTACAGGCAGGTGGCTGTGCTTAGCAGATACTGCCAGAGATGAGATTTTTATCTATATTTAAATTGCCTTAATGAACAGACTGGTTTGTATTCAAAACTGTTTTCACAGTACACAAAAATGGCAGGAGAAGAATTACTGCTTTGAGAAAAATTCAGGAATATCTGGTGAAAGACAGAAGTTTCATCTGCTTATTCAGGGTGGATTAATTATTTTCCATGTGTGATTTACAGAAGTTTTTTCCTATACATAGTCTTTTGAGCAAATAAATCACTTTTCAAACAATTGTAAAATTCTGATCTTCCATTTTGCCCCCTTTTCATCCCTTCAGTTCTACAATGAAGCAGAACACTGTCCCCCATATGCCACATGAAGTCTTCAGTAAGTTTTTAATATTCTGTAGAGAAGGGGAAGTTTGGATGTTTATGTCCTTTTTTTTTTCTTTTTTGGGGGGGAGTGGAGCAATTGGGGATGGGATTCTTTGATAAAAATGTCTCCTGAGACTCTTATCTTGTTCTGTAGAAGGTGTAGATAAATTATAGCTTTGAAGGCACAGTAGTCTGGTAGAAGACAATTTATCTACTGAATGTGTTAGGCCAGATTTTCTGCTAGTAATTATTTGGATGGAGCTAAACAGATTTACACCAAAAATGTGTGTGTTGCTGCTGTGTGAAGGATATGGACTGCAGGAAATGTGCTGAGATGTTGGGAAAACAAGAATTGGGTATGCTGAAGAAGCCTAGTTTAGAAATGCAATTATATTTTTACATATTTCTGTATGGAAATGATCTTTCAGGACAGGAGAATCAAGGTGTGTGAATAACAACTTAGGTTGCTAAAAGATAAATTGTAAGGGCTGGAAAGGACTTTTGGAGATCATCTTATCCAACCCCCAAGGAAGACAATAAATAGATTTTTTTTTTCCCCCATTTTCATTTTGCCTTTCCTCTTCGAATGTTTTCTTTTGTTGCCAGTATGCACAGAGTGAAACTTCTAAAAGTATATTCATCAGGAATACAGGTAAATGCACACTGTAGGATGCTGGCTGTGATGTGCTTCTGCTCTCTCTCAGCAGATCAGTGGGGTGAGGAAGGAGCAGAAAGAACCAACATGCTTATACCATGGAAATTTTCCAGGGTTGAACACCTTGGGTCCTTGTTTACATGCTTGGCTGTGCTCAAACATAGAGTTTTGTGAAACTTCTTGGATCAAACTCCTTGTTGTACGTGCATCTGATTCAGTGCTGTGCTGCCTCTTGCACACTGAGCTTTTGAAGTTTGTGTGGCCCCCGTTTGTAAACCAGGGCAGCTGAGAGTGCCTGGGCCAGTCTGCACCCCTGACTTGGGGATCTGCAGCTCTCTGAGCTCTCTGGAACTCACACCACGAGACACTCAGCTCCTTCTCTCAGCTCCTTCTCTCTGCCCCTTTTGCCAGTGCAGCTGCCCCTGCAGGGCCTGCAGATGATTCCTTTCAGCAGCAGGTCAGGGAGCTGTGCTGCTGTTCCTGCAGCTCAGCACATCTGCACAAAGCAGAGCTCAGGAGCTGAGCAGAGCCCATCCCTAAGGACCCAGAGTCACTCAAGAGCAATTCTAGTGCAAAGTGGCTGAAGTGATTATAGTCTTAGAGGAGTTTCCAAATTAGAGAAAAAACTATCAGTGAGTTTTACTCAGTGTTAGCAAATAAACACGGAGCATGCAGAGTGTGGTTACCTGGGGAAATTTAGGGATTTTCAATCCTCAGCTTGCAAATCAGAGCATTAGCACAGAACTAGGGAAAGACGATGGACCTTTTGTTTCCAAACACTGTACATAGCTCAGGCTTTCTGGCAATGTCCCTGGGACTATATTCATTCCTTCTGGAGCTGCAAACTGATTAAATTACAGCAGTGAAAGGCCACTAATGACATGTTTTAGCTTGCTTTCTAATGCAGCAGCATGTTAATCTTACATTTGCAATTTGAATGACGTGGTGGCTGCTGTTCCAAGGAGATGATGGTCGCAATGACCCAGTGAAGCCTCTGACCACAGCTCTCAAAAGAGAAAACAAAGAAGGGAAATCCTGCAATCCTGTTACTTATCCACATCAATAGTGATGGAAGAAGACTGCTCTGTTTCAATCTTTTTTCCTAATTATGTGGAATTTTAACAGTGGTCTCTGGGTGTGGTGCTGAAACATCATTTTCCAAAACTTGTTCTATTTCTTTTGAAAGTTCCAAACCCCCCTGTGTGTGTCACTGGACTCTGGGTTTCTGCTCTGCCTCACTGGGAACTCCTGTCACGAGCTCTCAGTAGAATCTCATCTGCTTTTATCCCTTGAGTTCTCTGCAGCTAAACTTTACATCATAATAGCTCTGTGTGCTCCCTTCCCACCCTGTTTCCTGAGCTATAGTGAGACTTTTTGACACCTCAGGAGAACTTTCTGTATCTTGCATCCTGTCCTTTCCCCATGCCCCTCTGCCATCACACTGCCTCTAATTATAGCTCCACACTGGTGTCTCTTTCTCCTGGGTGGCAACAGCAACCCCTGTGGCTCAAATAAATGTATTCCTTATGGTACCTTCATCTGCTTCAGGGACCTGAAGCATATACTGCATACTTAATGTACTGTTAAAAATGCATTTATTAAATATTTCAGATAATCTGATCTGAATTACGAAGTTAACAACAAAATATTTAAACAGTTATATATTCATATAATTCCCTAGACTTTAAATGAGATTTAGGCATTACTTAAAGCTGCACCTTCAAAGTCTTTTTATCTCTGAAACTTGTATAATCAGGCCTAACTCAGTATTGTACCTAAATTAATATAATTTACATTTTTGTCTTCCCATCTCAATATAAACTGCTATTATTTAGGTTCCCATTTAGATAATCCCTAAAATGTGATTCACATCTCCTTTATGCACTATTACCATTTAATTAAATTAGTTCTTACAGCAGCCTCAGGTAACAGCACAGTTCTGCCTCAGTTCTGAGCACTCTCACCTGTTTTGTTCAGGTTCCTGGAGTCCCAGACCAGGTTTTCTGCAAAGCTCATTTGCTGTGCAGGCACCATCAGTGCTCATTTCTCATAGAGAGATTCCACAGGGTGGTGAAGCATTTGTGAAAACTTGGCTGTAGCTGCTGGTGTGGAGCCATGCAGCCAATTCCAGGAGTTTATTTCCTCAAGTTCTCTCAAAGCCGGGGGATGAGGAGTCCCTTTGGAATATGTAACGAGGCTCTAGATAGCTCTGAAGTGAAGTGAATACTTCTGGAAATCTCTGTCGGGGTCATGTCTTGCCAATGTGGATCACAAGATATGGCAAAGTCAGATTTGAAACAAGAGAAACATAGAAATTGCCTTTGGAACAAATTTTGAGATTAAATTACAAAAAAATAGGCTTCTTTAAAGCTGTTGAGGTTAAGTATCAGATCATTTTGCTAGTCAACTGTGTACTTGTGTATGTCATTTGAAATGCAATTATAGAAGTTCAGAATTTGATATCATTTTTTTAACATCAGTTTTCACAGCAGGGGTAAAATTGAAAGTGATGAACCACAGCCCCTGAAAATTGGCTTTTTGTAAGAAGTTCAGACTGCAATTTCTCCTGTTATTGGCTAGTCTGGCAACACAGTCATCCCTAAATAAACTGCACTTCTTTTAAGCCATGTCAGTGATTGTCCTGGTAGTAGTAAAGCTGTAATTTATTTCCTTGAGGAATTTCATTGTATCTGTTCCTTTCTATGAGGTTCTTGAAGGACATTTTTCATATAAACCAGCTTTATTCTGTCAAGCAACAGAGTCACTGGGAACCAAGGCTCCAGAAATCCTGTAGGATCCTCCCACTCAGTATTGCCTGGCAAGCCAATTAGCTTGATATTTTTATCTCTAACCTGATTTGGAACTAATTGTAAATTACTATTTTATCATTCTGTTTTCTGTGATAAATGCCCTACTCAATTATTATTAGATCTGCTCCTAGGACAGCTGCATCTCCTTCTATCTATGCCATACCTTGTGGCTTTGCAATCTAAGGAGGATACAAAAGAAATTTCATCCTACTTCACTGATTCTTGATTTTGCCCAGAATACAGGGGAATGTGTTCACTCTTTGAGACAGGCAGGATTTTCTAGCTCACCCTTCACTGTGGTAAAAGTACCTTTCTGTGTGAAGGCTCATATCAGTTGTTTAATATCTGTCAAGTTGCCATCAAAGCAAAGCCCAATTCTCTATACTAAATTAAGAAAGTTCAAGCTACTTCACATTTTATTCCAAAACAGTGTTCTCTGCTTTTTATTTGATTTCTTTTTTTAATCTCAGGGTCTACCATGAGATAACATTCATTATAAAGCCTGAAATGCAATTTTTACCACAGAGCACATCCACCTCCAATGCAATATTGAAGTAAATCTCTCAGTCCTTCCCATTTACTGCACTTTGCCTCACATCCCTGAGTGGTGTCTCAGAGCACACAGATTCTTTTCCTTCTGGTTAACACTAAACTAGAATTTGCACTTCAGGAACACCCATGGATGTGCTCTCCAGGAATGCCTGTGGATTTGCACTCCAGGAACACCCGTGGATGTCCATTAAACAGCTGGAGAATGTCAGTTCCTGGTCCACACCAGGGCTTAACCAAAGTGACAAACACTTCAGAGTCTGGGTCCTCAGCACTAAGGGCTTTGCTGTGCAGGTGTTCTCCTGTCTCACTTCTCCATGCAGGAACACTGAGCTGAGGAGAGCCAACACTGAACAGGAAGGAGAGCCATGCTCTGAGAGTCTCCTGCTTTCCCCAGTTTTGGGAAGTTCATTGGAGAAGCAGGATCAGAGAGGCACAACGCTCAGCTCATTACTGTCTACCCTGTTCCCCATTTCTGTTCCTGCTCTGTGCTCAGGAACTGAGGCTCTTGGCAGCTGTTTCAGCTGAGCTGAGTGAGACTCGTGCTCCTCAGCTTGGCTGAGATCAGTGCCTGGATCTGAAGACCCAGAGTAGGGGGCATGAACAGGAGAGGCACACAAGCAGTTTGCAGTCTGACTCTGCAGTGTGTGCCCAAGCTGGAGTCTCTCTCTAGTTACAGCTCCCAGGAATCATTAGACTCACACTCAACTGGAAAGGCCCCTGGGGAAGGGTGGAGTACACTGGAACCACAGGTACTTCCCAAAGCTGCTGCTTCCCCACAAATTTTGGCTACCTTGCTCCATATAACTACTGTCTGAAAATGCAGGATTCATCTACCCAGATTTAATCCTCTGCATCTGAGCTTTCCTCACTCCAGGGCAGTGACAAGCACAAGGAATTCTTTTCCACAGGCAGCTGAGTTCATGGAGTCGTGTATTAAAAATCTCATGCAAAAGTGAATTTGGTGCTCCAAATCCCCAAGATGAGGTCTTTTTCTTTAGCATTTTAATCAAGGCTTCTGCTACAGCAAATGTTTAGCAGGGCAAGTAATTGGTAGAGACTGCTGACATGATAAAACTGTGGCAGGTTCAGTCTAATCTGAAAAAAATCCCTGAAAACGTTAACTGCGTGAGCTGACCCAGTGAATTATCAGAAAAGCAAGGCATGATCCAAATGTGCATAGCAAGTAGGAATATACCTGGCATGTTTCAGAAAGCCAACACTGAGAAGAAACAAAACTGGCTGTGGAGCATTTTCCGTGTTTCCCATGGGAGCTGTTCCACAGAGACCCCTTTGGTCTGTTTGTGAATATTCCTTTGGCAACTGGGACCAGTATGCAGATGGCAAAATACTGTGACTGCATCACAAAGTCACTTCTGTATTGAAAGTGCACAAAGTCATGATCTTATTGGAAAAATTCTGAACATCTGAGTCAGAGCCACTTGGTAATTGAGTCAAGGCTTGTATGATTCAAGAGCTGTACGTGGTTAGAAAAGTTGTAAGAAATTATAGTGTTAGAAGTCCTTTTCTCTAAGCAAAGAGAAGCTTGAGGACACTGGGGACTGATGACAGTCAGAGAGGAAAGAGCAAGTTTGTAGACAGCCAGATAACAAAACAAATATAAGTAATACCAAGTAGATACTATTTGATTTGTGTATTTTAAAAACTGCTGATCCCTGTGAATTCCAGTGGTCAGAATTGACCATCCCACTGACACCCTGTTTGCCAAGCCATCATTTCTGGGATTTATTGAGCCATTTCAAGTCTCTGGGCAGATTCAAGCAGCTGCATTTCTTAATGAACATCTAAAGCTGAAGGTCTCTCTTAATACCAAGTGTAGATGGTGCTGCCCACTGAGATTGAGTGATATCCCAGTGAGAGTTGCCATGTCTAGAGCATCTTTAGGTTTATTAAGCCTTGAAGGAAGCTTTGAACTACAAAAGTAGGAGAAGTGACAGGATCCTAACAGCTAAACCATTTTTTCCCTGGCTGTGAAAATGCCAAAGCAACCTTGTTTTTGGTGATCTTTCCTATTGTAAGGCTGTTTCAGGCAATATATGACAAGACTTTTCTCATTTGACTCATGCATAAATGAAATTCTTTAGGGAAAAGGATGCAAAAATAATACCTGTATGTGCTAGTGTACTCACATAAATATATTTTTATTTTCTATAATTAAAATAAATTTTTGGTAGGATCAACTACATAGTAATTTGTTCTTTAGAAAGTGGTTACAGTAACATTGAAAAATGTGAGTCTGAGAATTTCACCTAAGAATTACCTCAAGACTGCCCTTCATGCCGAGCTAATGGATGTTTCTCCCAGTGGCAGCCAACACAGAGTAAGTGGCTGAAGCAATAAAGGATCTTTTACATCCTCTGGTAAGTTGTGCTGGCTTATTCCCATGACTAACAAACTGCAGCTATTCCAGTCTGAACACTTCATCAGCCTTGAGCCTCATAATGCCTTTGCTAGATTTGAAGAGCAATCAGAAAACTCCTTGTGTATGTGCTTACAGACATGATCATATCAGACCTTACACTTCTCTTTGACACAGCGAAAGAGATTGATCTCTTTAAATCTCTGTATTAGGAATTTTTTTGTTACCCAAATCTCAAATTATATTCTTTTGGCTCTTTTTCCTGAAACTTTTCTGTTTTCTTTATGAGGAAGGGTGGACATTGGAAGTTGGCACAGTATGCTGCAACATGAGAGGGATACAGAACTTTGTGGTGGGATCAGGTTCATGCAAATCAGAGGGAATTGTTTCCTTTTCATCTGAATCCATCTAAGCTCCATGTGGCTCTCGCTGAGGCTTGGAACAGTGTGAGGTTTGTGATGCTCAGTTATGGAGCTGATCAGGCTCTGGTTGCTTCATCCCAGTTGTCTGGCCTGAGCTGCTGCTGGTAACAGCAGGGAAATCTGCAGAGTGTTGTATTAATCTGTATTAGATCAGGAATGCCCAGGACACACATCAATGTGATTTAGTAATGACAATTGCCATTATGTTTTGCAGCATTGTAATACTTCGTCCCAAAAGTGCTTTGCTAACACGTTTAGATGACATTTAGTGGGAAGCCTCCTATGATTCATATTTGTTGTAAATATAAATTTTTTAAATATTTCAGCAAATAATCCTAGAGAAATTAGACATCTGTGGATTGTAAAGGTCTGAATTGGTGGAAATAATTTCCTGGAGTTTATCAGATGTCTCACAGCTTCGGAATGCAAAGTTCCCTGTGTAGGATCCATTACTGTTTTATAGCTTGCTTGAGTGAATCACATAGCCTTGGTTGCCCTCTGAATCAAGTGTCTGAAATTCCCATAAACGTGTTTTTAGAATAGAACAGAAAAATTGGACATCTTAGTTTCAGGTAGCTCAGACTGTTTATCTTTGTAAGCAAACCTCACATATTTCTTGTAGTTCATTCTCATTTTACAGGAGCACTTCTAGTATAATATTTGTAATATTAAGTAAAATTCAAAACTGCTCTTGCCTATGATCAGAAGATGGTTTATTGGCTTCAGAATTATTTTCTAATATTGTGCTAAATTTCTCCAGAAGTGTCCATAAGAGGTTATTGTTTGCATCAGTCATGTTCTGTGTTTGGGAAGAACAAGTCAGCTCGCACACAAGCTCCTTAATGTTCATTCTGGGTGCATGTTTTGGCTCCTGGGCCTAATCTCTGTTTGCTTACAGCAGCAAAAAGGCAGGTTATGCTACTTCCTGTCTGCTTTCATCATGGTTACATGATATGTAATTATTTCTCCCTCCAAAAGAAAATGGTGATAAATGTATTTAGTAAAAAAATAGGGGGAAATGCTCTGAGTAAAATATTTATTTTGTTACAGTAGCAATCTAATACAAGGCAGAGTTTTTACTGGAAAAAAAGATCTTTTTATTGGACACTGGACTGGTAATGATCTCCCAGCAACTGTGTCTTCTGATCATTGTTCAACAGCTTGGTTGTTGCTGGGATCACTTGTTCTTCCTTTTAAATGCAAGTATTGAATCTGTCTCATTTTAAGGTGATTTTAAGGAATCTGAAGGTGAAATAGATCACAAATTTCTGATTTCAGAACAGGGTACTAAGGTATTAAGATATTTTAGCATTTGGAGCTGTGCAGTGGCGGTTCCTGGCTGTGTTGAACTCTTCAACCTTTGCCTCCTCCCCATGAATCTTTTCACATGGTCACCAAATGGTGTTAATTTGCCATGCAGCACATGAACCTGCCACACACCCTACAGAAAACTGGAAAGGAAGGGGATTTTATTTTCTAGATTACTTTTCAGCTCTGTCTCGTTTTCCTTGTAATATTCTTCTACTTTTTGCTGTAAAAAAACAGGTCTGAAAAATCTTTTTATTTTGTTGTTCTTTCCTTGATATGGTTCAGATTGATTTCTGGAAATTCTGATTTTCTCCCTTTTTACAGTTGTAAGCTCTACCTGTCTCTCTCCAATTCATTCCTTTTAAAAACTCTTTTAGGATTTTCACTTGCACTGTGAACCTCCTTTGGGGTGGTTATTCCTTTGGAACCCAGTTTTACCGAAGTCTCTTTGTTTGGTATTCACATTTTAGAAATAGTAATCTATTTACCAATTAAATCTATTCTAAACCTTCATGCTCAATTTCAAAAGTTTTTCAGTCCAATTATTTTCAGTAAACTGTTACCATAGCTACTCAAAAATTCTTCTGAAGTCAGGATTGAGCCCAATGTTTGTTCACCATTCTGTTTAATTTAAATTGAATAATCTTAGGTGCATTTGCTCCAAGGTTGTTTGGTCAGCTCTTTTTGTTGCAGATCAAAATCCCAGTGGTAGCACAGTGGTATCACTTCATGAGAACTGGCTAAATGTTTTGGAAAGAAATGTGGCAGCTCTCTCACTAATGAGAGTCTGAATGCTACCAGCAACAGGAACATTTATTTTCCCCTTGCTGTCCAGAGAGTTAATTCCTATCTTGACACAATTCCTAGAAGCAATAAAATTGAAAAGTTTTCTCATTAAATCCAATATTAGAATGCTCTTGAAAGTTTTGAGCAAACTCATTTGTTTGCTTATCATTCCCCAAAATTATTTCATCTCAGACAAATTCTGTTTTGTCCCTGGTGCTCGCCCTTCTATTGTCTCTTTGTTTCATAACACAAGTAGATCTACATTTCTGCACTTTATTTCAGTATTTTATTTTTATCACTTTTCATTATCATTTTCCTTAGATATTTTCATCAGGTTCTTTTAAATGATGCATTGGACATGGAGGTTAATTATTAGTTATTCAGACAGCAATCTCACACAGAACAGCAAAATATTTCCCTTACATGATCTTGCTATATATTATTTATTTTTCCTTTTATTAGTTATACTTTTACTCTCTTCAGGGAAAAGCTGTATTGCATAATTCTAACTATAAAATGTTATATTTGTGTAATAAATTCCAGCCTTTGCCTGTTTATGTGCATTGGTAGTGATTTTAATAACATTATTTCTTTGGTGGCTTTTGCACCCAAAAATGTGTCCATTTTTTCCCTCAAAGCTACTTGATCTAATAAAAGGGACTTACATTTTTTCATTTTTTGTGGTGAAATGAGCAGTTTGCAAACTGCAACGATTAATACAAATTCCAGACTAACCCACAAGGAACAGTGAATTTCTTTCAGTAGGTGAAGAACAGATTTTACCAGGTTGCAATGGAATTAGTATTAATGGAAGATTACCTAGATCCTGGAAATCCTGCCCTCAGCTCCTCCAGAGAGCAGCTTGAAATCTCCACTCTGTGCTGAGTCTGGAGGGTGACAGGGAGCAGCTGTCCAAGCACCCTGAGAACAACCCAGCATTTTGAACTGCAGTGGGAAATGAGAGGTGCACCAGAGGCCAAAAGATTTCACATTAATAGGAAAGGGTAAAAGTTGCAGCAGAATCTATGCTCTTCTAATTGTAGATGGTAGCACATTTGTAGCAGTGTATGCTGAGTGTAAACTCTAGAAGACCCTTCTCTGTGACCAGTAGGGAGAAAAAAATGAATTATTAAAAATTGTCTGAATTTTATGTTCATAATCTGAGCAGGTTCAATTAGTTGAGAGATCTGTTTGCAGTCTATATTTGCATTTTGCTTGCCAGGCTTGTTATTTCTGTATAGGTTGCTGGGTTTAATACTGCTAAATAAATATGTAAGGTTGTTCACTCTCTGTAGGACAGTTGCAGTGGCCACAGTCAATCCAAACCCTGGTGGTCTCCCACCTGATGGTGGATAATTTATGAATCATATATAAAACATATATTTCTAACTGAATCCATCCTTTAATCTGTGTCATGTTGTAGGCAAAAGTGCGTGTTAAAAATAGCTTCTGCAGACTTTTCTTCAGGCCTTCCCTTCCCTTTGAAGAAATTAATGGATTGAACAACATCTGTAAACATCAGTTTTTGTGGCTGAGAAGTAGCTGGGTCATAGCTGGTCTCTGAGGGATCGTTTTTAAACTGCTTTCCCTGTTTTTTTTCCCTGTCTGTGGGATCTTGTGCCCATCATTGAGTGACACCCATAACTTGGGTGCACTTCCCTCTCTCAGTGGCCTGCCCTCAGAGGGAACATTTCTGCGAGGCTTTTTGGGGAGAGCTCTGCACTCCTGCTCCTGGCAGCTATGTTGATTTGTGTTGCTATTTGTTCAGTATGTTAACAGAACATAAAGAATTACAGTTTGATTGTGCAGCTTTACAGGAGACTCAGGACACATCCTTGCCTTCACACAAAGCAGTCTTAGATGGCAATCTTTCCCCATGTGGATACCGCCTGTCTAATTTAGGCTTGTGCTCCTGCTGACAGATTCAATCACCTGATTCAGTCACTTCAAGACATCAGGACATTCCTTGCTGGTTTTCAGGAAGGTGCCTCCCAGGGATGAGCTGTTGGTGTGTCTGCAGCAGCCAGGCAGCATCGTTACTGCTGGGCTGTACCTGGGGCTGGGCACTGGCCTGGGGGGGACCTGAATCCGTGTCCTTTTTGCATAGTGAGCAACTCTCACAACTGGGCTCATTGTATTGCTGAAGTGTCAGGAACAGTGTTAAGGAAAAGGGAATATTCCACACCATTGAGAAGATGTGTGGGTGTCATTCCTCTGCTCCTTGGCAGAAGATACCACTTGGGTGTATTTAAGAGCTCTTGGCCAGTTGTGCTGTAGTACATTATGGCAGGAGAGAGAATTTGTGTGATTATTGATCACTTCTGTGTGGGGACAGCTGAGGTGTTCAGGCTTTTGTTATTTAGATGAATCAGCTGCTGGTCACTTTGTGCTGATTCACTCCCAGAGCTGGATGTGAGTATTTGGATGGATTTACAGTAACTTCATCCTTTTTACTCAGGGACATGCCAGTCTGCAGAATTGCTACAATTGACTCATTGTTCTGCTGTGTCAGGTAACAAAATATTCTGCTTTCTTTTATTCTGCTCAAGAAGATTTGGTTTCATTACATCGGTCAAAGCTCTTAAAATAAATTCCTGTCAGATTTCCCCCCTAGTTAACCTAAGTGACACGTGGGTGTCTTTGGATGCGGTTGTATTGAGGCATGCATGACACCAAATTTCAAGTCTGCTTTATAGAAGGCTGAAGTGGTGTTGGCATGCTGGGAACACATATAGAATATATCTCTTAAACATTGGAATACAGTAATGCCTTTCACAAGGATATATTTCAAATTAATTTTGAAATATGAAGCTTATATGAGCACTTAACTGTCAACTACTTGTCACTCTGGGCACATGAAACTAGGAGTTAGAAACCTGATTTGGCTCTTTGTCAAACTAATGACAGTTCAATTGTCCTCATCTTAACAAAATTAAATTTTTAAAGATTTGTAATACTTATATACTATAAAAATACACTATTTATTCTACTATAAAAATGTACTGTTTGTTTTGACTGTACATATGTACAATAATGGATTTATCTAGCTGAAAGTAATCAAAATAATTTTACAGATAAACACATAGGATGTTTGCTTTTCAAATATAAATATGTGATTAGTATGGACAGTAAAACAGTGGGAAATGTTTAATAGTGTTCCTTGGGTATTGAGCACCTTGTATTTCTGTAATCATTGGCTGAGCTGCAGAGCTGTGCCCACAGCTACACTGTGTGCCCCAGCGTCCCCATAAGAGAAAATGGGATGGACCCAGATAGGTCCAACATGACTTCAAGTGATCCACCTCAGCAGTTCTAAATCCCAGTTTTCCAGCTGTTCATGTTAGTGCTGGTTTTATTTCCAGATCACAACGTGTTCCCTGCACAGGGCCCGGCCCGAGCCGAGGCTGCTCCCCGTCCCCGGGGCTGCCAGGGCCGGCGCTCCCTGCAGGTGCCCAAGTGCGGGGCCAGGAGGCTCCTCCCGCCCTGCCGGGAGCGCTGCGGGGCTCGGCTGGAGATCGCTGCCGGGGAGGGCTCCGAGCTCCGGGGCCAGCGGGGCCCGGCCGGCAGCGGCTCCAGCACCAGGGACAGCGGGCGGGGAGCCGGGAGCGGCCGGGGCCGGACCGAGCGGGGCGCGGCAGAGGCTCCGGAAAGCGGCACCACGGGGTTTAAGAGGCCGTGAGGCTGCTGGCGGCGGCACGGAACAGAGCGGGGCTGTGGGCAGGGACAGCACGGGAAGGACACGGCGTTCCTGCCCTGCCCTCAGCCCCGCCGGGCTGGGCACTTCTGTCAGCCCTCACACTGCACAGCGCGGAACTCCGGAATCCTCAGCCCCGGTCCCCGGAGGTGTGTTAGATGTTGTGTACAAACCAAGGTTCTGTTGTCCCTGAAACAAAGCCATAACATCAGAGAGAAAGCACTTAAAAATCCCCCACCAAACCCTGCCCTCCCTTGTAGGGATTTGGCTGAGCACTGATTGTGTGATAGCTCAAATCACTTAATCAGCGTCTGGAATAGCAACATGCTCATTTCCATGAGTGATGAAACCACTTCTCTGATGTTGTCTTTCAATAGTATAAATTTCTTAGCATGAAAGAGATCTCTTTCACGGCAATAAATCCATAAATTATAAGAAATGCATAAGGTCAGAAATGGGAAAAAACCAGAAAGACCAGAAAAAACATACTCATAAAGAGAGTTCACAAATGCTTCTGAACTCTCATTTCACAAAGTAAGACAGGAGTTAATTATTACTTGTGATAGGGTTTCTTAAATCCTGAACATTAAAAGAAATTAATAGGAAAAGGTATAAATTTGTCACAACAGTGCTAATTAACGTTCTATGATTTCTCACCCTTTTAATAGGTAATTTGCTGTAGTGAGAGCATTAAGGATAAGTGAGAATGAAGCTGCAATAGTATTTTCCTCAAATTTCTTAATTATTCATGGTAGAAGAAGTTTTAAATTAATCTCTTCCATTTTTTTACTACTTGAAGGGCAAAATACTCTGTTTCTTTAGTTCCAGGAAAACATTTGTTCAGCATGATCTATGATATTTTTTGTATAAAGGTCCATCTGACTAAATAATTACCACCTGCACTGTAAATTTTTGGTAGTTGTACTTGACATACTGGTATTAAAACATAAGTCAGTCCATTCTCTACTTTTGTGCTGAAGAAGAAAAATAAATTCAATATTATTCTCCTGATTTAATCTAGATACCTTCTTTGCAAGAAACATATAAATTTATGTGGTGGCACAACCACATTGATCTATACTCGTCCTTCTGCAAGTCCTGATCTCTGCCGGTTTTATAATTTGTTTCCAAGCAATGTTACAAATAGAGTGAAAGTAACTTTTAACATTATATTTGTGACTGTTGGGTAAGTTGGTTTTAGTGGACATTTTTATGGCAGGGTTTTATTAGGTGAGACTTAACCCCACATGTCTAATGTTCTGGAAGGATGTGAAAACACCTCTTTTTCTGCCCCCTCATGACTTTAGACTACCTTTTCTCTGAGGAAGACAACACCAAAAATAGGAGAAGTACTGGAATATTTTATGCTGACTTCCATTTTGCATAGAAGAAAAATTCTGGAATGGAACACCAGCACTGTTGTAATTGAGATGTTCCCAGGATTACCAGAAAGTTCTGTTTGCTGCATCTCACATGGTGAAGTTAAATGTGTGCTGGCTGCTGTTGGCCATCAGCCCCTACCTCAGTCACTCTGTAAGGAATAAATGATGGAGTGACAGCAGCGAGCTGAGAATGCTGCTGCTGCTGCATGGAGTTCTGCTTTCCTCTCCTGCCACTCTGAGAAATGCTGAAGGCTGGGAGCAGATTTGTTTATAAGGAAATCCTTCTGAATTAAAAATTTGGGAAGTGTCTTAAGATAATGGACTTCAACATCTTCTCCAACCCTGACCACTAGTCAGAAATCATCCCAATTAAACAATAATTAGGTGTGTGAAGTTGTGGGGCACTAATACTGTGATGCCTTGGAGAGAAAATCTGTCATTTCCTGCAATTAGATTCCTAATTTGCTGGTTTGATCCCTCATAAGGGAGAAATCCATGAGATAGCCCTGTACAATAGGAGAAAAAATTGAATTTAGGTTTGTACACCAAAAACGGACACCTCCTGCTTAAAATTTTCAGAAAATTATTTCATCAAAGGAAGAATAGCTCAGTTCTTGGAACACAAGGATCCCTATTTTGAGACATAAAGTAGAAACACTTGGTGCTTCAAAAGGACCTGTGAGGACATCATAAATGATGATAGAGTGGATTTGCTTTGCATCTCTCTGTTTCTCCCTGCAAGGTGAGGAATTTATAATTTAATGGTTAAGCCAAGTTATTCAGTGGCTTAATTCATCTTAAAAATTGGGGAAGAAAATGAACTTTAAAGAAACAAACATAGAAAGTTAGAACCTCAAGTGTAGAAAAGGAGGGAATTTAATAAATTGTCTGGTCTGTCATGGGGAGTTGAAATTCATCCCTGATTCTTTTTTCTGATGGCAAGGGTCCTGGACCATCTTACTGAAACAGAGACTTGAAATAATAATGGAAGTTACCGGCAACTATAGGCAAAAGAATGGGGAGAAAAGGTAAAGTGTGGGGCTGCACTTACCTGAAAAAGAGGGCAGGAGGGTGATGTGTTCTTTGGTACCTTAAGGGCTGGGATAACTGAGAGAAATCTGCTTGCAGGGAGGTGTAAGAATCTCTCTGCTTTCTGCTCTCTGACCTTCCATTGTCCCTTGCAGAGCATTTGAAAGGGTTGTGCAGTTCCCTTGATCTATTTAAGAGAAAGAAACTGTGTCAAATCTCTCCAATCCCAAGCCAGCTGTCTTTCAGATCACATCTATATTATGGCAAGACAGGACAATATAGATTGAACTCTAATGTATTTTAATTAACACTGGGTTAAACATTGCTGCCTGTTCTGTTTGGATAAGGACAACTGTGTTTGCAGTAACAGAACCATGAGCAACTCACAATACCTCTGGCATAACAACTCCTGGACACAGCGGACATCAAGTAACTTTAGACAGTGTTATTAAGGGATTAGTGCTTTTCTGCTGACTTGACTTGTTCATTTAAATACAGTCATGAAACTTGTATTTGCCTTTATCTCAGTACAGTGTAACACAGGAGTTTAGTGACAGAGCAGCACCTCAATGACTTCTGCAAGGGGAGGCCCCTTTGCTCTGAAAATCATTAATTTTTGGGATCCTCAATACTCACCAACAGCAGCTCTTCTTGTAGGAGCTCTGACATTTACATAAGATTTTAAATTTTTTAAAAAATTCTTAACAAATCTTAAGTAGAAGTAGGCTTTGGGTTCCAATTTTGTGGTGTTTTTTCAATGTGCAAACTTTATAAGTGAAAACAAAAACAGCTCCAGAAAGAAAAAAAAAAAATAAAAAAAGAAAACAAGAAAACCCTGGGGCATATAACCATGAGAATTTCTTGTTTCTGCTTGCTACAGTACTACTCTGCTTTTCCTAGGCTTCCCACAGTAGTATGAATATTGAAGCTGGCAGGAGTGAGCTCTGTTAAGAGAGAGAAGAGACAGCAGAAACAGTTGTGCAGCAGTCGCTGTTTGCTTTGGTCTCTCCTTTGCACGTGGGTAATCCTGAATTCCAGCTTGGTGCCTGGGAGATTTGTGGCTCTGCCTCTGTGTGAGGATGAGATGTTTGTTCCTTGCTACACTTAAGCTAAGAGTGTTTACTAAAGCAATCAGTGTTTCTGTGGAGGTGATAGGAGCCTCATTAAAGGGGTGAACGCAGAGATCAGAGGAACAGGTGTAAACATATCTGGTAACTTTAACTTAAGCAAACTTGCATTCCACTGACTCTACAGCTAAGTACATTGACTTTTTTTCTTCCTGAAGTCGTGTGGGTCATATGGCCATCTACTGACTCTCTCCGAAAATAGGTATCCCCAACAGCACTGCAGAAAGAAGTCAGGAATAAACATGCAAAAAAATGTGTTGTATTTCAAATACAGGTAATCTGCCATCAATGTGAGTGTCCCTGCTAATGCTGTCATTTGTATGTCCCTGATCATACAGATGGCCTTTAAATAAAGTGCTTTTTGTATGCTATTAGGTCCTTGCAGGTCCCATTCTGTCCAGTTATTGTGGTGTCCTCGTCAGAGTTTATCTAACCTTAGAAGGTTCTCACTTGCCTTCCCAAGTTCACTTCCATTCCAAGTTAACTTTAAGGGAAGAGTCAACTCAGACATGGTTGTAGTTCGGAAAAAAATCTGCTGTGCTTTTTCTTAAGCAAGAAAAGTATCAGTTTAAGTCCTGGTCAGCTTGGCAGCAAGAAGAATCCTTGAAGGGCTGAGACTGTGGAATAAAGAGCCTAGAAGAATTAACCAATTCCTGTCACTGCAGAGGTTTTCTGCTCCCAAAGTACTTGGAAGAGATGAAGAGGTATTTACTATTGACATATACAGAGATAAAAAACCAAAACCAGTTTCTCAAACCCTGGAGCAGCCTATCTCCAACAGATGCAACTCAATGACTTTGTCATGCTTTGTCCCTTCAAAAAGCTATTTCTGCATGCTGTGGGAGTGCCTCAGGAAGAGAAGGAATGGAGCTATTGTAAATACAAATGCCTAAATGTGAATATGAATTAAGGTAGGATAGAATAAGTTGTTTTTTCTAAATGAATAATGTACAAGCACACTTAGTTCTTGGCCACTTTCTGTTTGCTCTCCACACAGGAAAACAAAACCTGACATCCCAAAACCAAACCAAAACCCAAACAGAAACCTGGCCCTGCTCGGTGAGGAAACAGTAGTTGCACGTGTTAAAAAAATAAATAATGAAGGTTTCCACAGCAACCCAAGTTCTGTAGTGCAAATTGATGACTTTCATTCTGTTTTATTATATAATCAGGGAACAGATATTCTATTAAAAGTGTTGGGTACATCTAAAGTTATATTGTTAAAAAGTTTAGTACAGTCCTAAAACTTCACGTCAAGCAAGTTGTTTACAAAGGTTTCGAAAAGGCTGGTAAAAAAGTATTTTCTTCCCTAAGCTTTGGGGAGACTCTGACTGGGACAAGGTCACTGCTCCGTCAGAATATTGCAGGGAGGAAAACTTCAGTTGCAGGAAAACTTTTGTATAACTTATTTCAGCTTTTCCTTTACTGTGAAGAATTCAAATTCAGTTTTTATGGAAGGAAGTGAAAGCTGAACTTAGAGATGAAATCTAAAGACTGTTTCTCGTTTTGGATATGCGTTCATTGTGGAAACGGTGTGAATTTTGCCAGCTCTTTAGAAGCTCTGGAGATTATTAATAACAACAAGAAAATTAAGTCTCAGTATCAGCCAAATTTTGATCTCAGCGCTGTTGGTGCCTGGGGCTGGCGCTGCCGGGGATGTCTGAGCGCGGCCGTGCGGGCTCGGGGCACTGGGGCAGAGGCCGGGCCGTGCCACGGGCAGCGCGGGGCGCCGGGCGGGGGTCGGGC